>OY735276.1:4953541-5501804 GCA_963457715.1 Argyresthia albistria | reverse complement strand
TATCCAAACCAACTTGCAGTCCAACTGACAATTCCCTCCTACATAGGGCGCCTGAAGAGACGTACATTTCACCAAGTCACTAGCATTTTGATTCAAATAAAGCATCATAGAATACGTTTAACAATCTGTCTTACCGAAAGCCGGCATGTTGGTTAAAACAAGATGGCGTCACGACAACAGCTGATTACTTTCAGAGTCTATCTTTTTGGCAAACGTTGTGCAACGTAAGTGTCTGATTTAACCAACCAACTGTGACATAAATACTATTCCTCTTACAGGCCGGAGTCCCTATCGGAGCGTGCAGGCGGCTACAACTGCCGCCTCGCTTGCTTGCGAGCCCTGGAGGACGCGCTCGCTGGACTGTACCACGCCAGCTGACCACCTGACACGACAATAGTGCACGGACACCGACCGATGGAGATTGACAGCGACCTGGTGATAGTCTTGGACTGAGGCAGCACTGCGGCCTACGGAGTCGGAGTCTAGGAGTCTGATTAATGGGCGATTCACACATATCAGTGATCGGAATAGGTAGAGTGATTTTTGGTACTTACGTCATGAAAGTCATAACATGGATATGCCTTTTTTCCGGAAAGTTCAGGATTAAACGAATTAGAATTAAAATAGTGTTTTAGTAGCTTGAAAAATAATTGTTCACGCATGCAGGTTAACGATGGATCACTTTTTGGATACTGTACTCTGATTGGTCGCGAAGTCGCAAACTTTGCATTGTGCATACAAAATATTGGTAAACAAGTCAGTGATTGAAAATAAATTAAAAAAATATTTATATAAAAAAATTTTTTACTCAACGCCGATGCCGATGGTGCTGCTTTTATGTAGTAAATCTTGCTCATATTGATTCGTTTCGATTCGCACTTTATACCTAGATCCATGTAATCATTATGAAATTCCGAAAAAAATAACATGATCATTTAAAAGGCCCGAACCTCTGAGGCATATCCATGTTAATATTACGTTTGATCACTACATATCAGTGATCCCACATATCCGGCACCGGTCCGGCACAGGTCCGTGTGAATGAAAAATATTCTGTCATACATTCTCTATGAGAGTAGTCACACTTGTCAGTGTCCGTGACGGCACAGGTCCGTGTCAGTGGAAAATAGAGAATGTATGAAAGAATATTTTTAACTGACACGGGCCTGTGCCGGATCGGTGGGAACACTGATACAGACTGTCTAGTATAAGTTGGCGTGTGGCAAAAAAACGTACTAATTTTGTCAGTAGTGATGACAGTTCTCAAAGCTTGGTGGCTTGTAGGAGGCGCCGCCACAGGAACGCCAACTTATACTAGACAGTCTGTGTGTGTGAATCGACCATTTACAGGATTTAACCAACTAGAACA
The DNA here is from genome assembly GCA_963457715.1 of Argyresthia albistria. Classification (NCBI taxonomy): domain Eukaryota; kingdom Metazoa; phylum Arthropoda; class Insecta; order Lepidoptera; family Argyresthiidae; genus Argyresthia; species Argyresthia albistria. The sequence goes on along the minus strand of OY735276.1, from coordinate 5,500,435 downwards.
GAACAAACGTCACCCCTTTTCCCGTACGGGATGGCAGAGGTACCACTGTGCCCTCAGCCAGTGATTCAATACTCCATTTAGCGTGACAGGGGGCTAGCCCATCGCCGCAGCTATGGAGTAATGAAGGTTTCCTCACGATGTTTTCCATCACCGTTAGAGTGTCCGTATAACGTACTTAATATAAATGACGATGAAGATGATAAATGAATGGTTTCATGCTTGCCTCGTACACGCAGGAGGTGCAGGTTCGAATCCCGTTGCTGACCGACCATGCACCATAAGTCTTTTATCTTAAGTACCTTACACGGACACTAACGGTGATGGAACACATCGTGAGGAAACCTTCATTACTCCATAGCTGCGGCGATGGCCCAGCCCCCTGTCACGCAAAATGGAGTATTGAATCAGTGGCTGAAAGTGAGCTCTTGGAGTGGGCTCAGTAGTGCCTCTGGAAGAGGCGTGACGCTATGTTATGTTAAAGTTAGAGTCATGATTTAGCTAGCTACAGTCTTCACAAAATAAAAGGCCCGTTTTGACAGTTCACGCCCATGAAGTTTTAACCCCTAACGCGTAGGTAACAGTACCGCGTAGTAAACGCGTCTACCTTTTAATAAATTATCCTCTTCACTCTAGGTTTGCTGGAAGGGATCTCTTTTTAGAGATAAGCTCGCCTTTGTACATGTTGTTTTCCAATATTAAGTTTCTAATATGTTTTTTCTGTGCAATAAAGTATAAAGTAAGTATAAAGTAATAGAAGCGGTTTCTAGGTGCAACTTGTACGCTTTGCTTGTACGCAACAGTTGGCTTTTATTACCTACGCATCAGGGGTTAAAACTTCATGGGCGTGAACTGTCAAAACGGGCCTTTTATTTTGTGAAGACTTTAATGGCACTTAATCTTATGTAACAGGAGGCCATCACATCGCCTCTCGGATGCGAATTGCCAAAGTCTATGATGTTTCAACAGTACAAACTAGACATAATTATCTATTTATCCTTACTTTTACAATTTTTAAACTTAAAAACCAAAAAACTGACATTTCTATAACTCTGGCCGCTGAGAGAATGCGATCCTGACATGTCTACGTCCCTGTCCGTCCCGCGCTACTTTTCACTCTATCTCACTCCCACAAGGGGGATTGCATCCCAAAATGTCGGACATGTGTGTGTAAGGATCACATTCTCTCAGCGGCCAGACTATAGTGAAGGGAATTATAAGTTTTCGATTGATTTTTAACTTTTGGAATAGACCATACCTAGTATACAGGGTGTAACAGAAAGGTGTAGTCATATTTTAGGGGGTTGTTAGGGACATCATTCTGAGCAACTTTCACTATGAAACCAATTTGATCAGAGCAACTTTAATTTTCACTTCTCTATACAAATCAGCTGATCTCCCGGACCAAAACGTATGGAGCAATGAAAAATAAAGTTGATCGGTTTCAAAGTAAAAGTTGCTCAGAATGGTCTCCCTAACAATGCCCTAAAATATGACTACACCCTTCTGTTACACCCTGTAGTATTATAATATCTGTGACCTAGTAATAGTAAGTTAAGTTAAGTTTTTGATCTGTGGCTTCTATCGTGTGTTGCCACAATAATTTCGCCAATGTCACGTGATGAGTATTATAATTATAATACATGTACAATATACCTTTTTAGTAGAATGCACAAACTGCTGCTTACATTATTTGATGCTTAAATGTCAGTACAGCATTGTAAGTTAGGTACTAGCATAATTGAGTACCCCTCAAACTTATGAGTCGGTTGTGCATCCAGGCCTAAATGTGTCAATATTGTATTCGATTATTGATCGTCGATCGTTCGTCGATTTTGTATCGGGTATTTATGTCTTGATAAACATTATTGTGATAAACTATAAGTTGTAAATATGTATATACATAAATAGGAGGTCTAGGATAAATTGTTGTTATTTGTGTTGTTGTGGTGGTATTAAAAAAGTGTTTCTTAAATACTGTAGTTTTGAATCATCCATTATATTCCCTTTAGGGTTCCGTATCCGAATTTAGTGGTGCCAAACGTGACCCTATCACTATTATAAGCCTCCGTTCTTCCGTTCCTCCGTCTGTCCGTCTGTCCGTTTGTCCGTCAGCCTGAATTGTAGATGATAAGTAGATCAACAGTTTTTTTTCTTAAAATGTATTTTCTAATGCCGCTACGGCTACAAAATAATGAACTACACGGCCCTTTCCCTTTATTTGTTGCGTTTTCTCTTATACGGTACCGTTCGTGTGTTGGTCCGACTTGCACTTAACTGTTTTTAGGGTTCTTCACCCAAAGGGTAAAAAACGGGACCCTATTTACTAGACTCCGCTATCCGTCCGTCTGTCTCTCCGTCTGTCACCACTTTATCTCACGAACAGACTGTTGAAATTTTCACAGATGATGTATTTCTATTATGACAACAAATACTAAAAAACAGAATTAAATAAATGTTTAAGGGGGCTCCCAATGGCCTGAAATGAGCCTCCCATACTACAACAGACATGTATTTTTTACCGTTTTTATAGATAATGGTAAGGAACCGTTCATGCGCGAGTACGACTCAGTCTTGGCTGGTTTTTTTCAATACATAACATAAAAGTAATCACTTTGACTAATCAGCGAAACTCATCCTTGCTACCCTCCGCTCTTATGCCCTTGTCTTAAGGGTTACAAACACAGGCCGCAATTACCATGTTGGTCCGTTGATCGTGTTTACCCTGTGGTCCGTCTCAAACCTGCTGTGGAATAGCAAATATTGGACTAACGATAAAAGTGTAAAAGTACCGACTGGGGAGGCACTAAAGTATGACAAATAAATAGGAGTGCGTTTAACGTAAAGTTTGGTTTACGTTGGAGACACAGATATCGATGGTTGGAAATGTAAAATTCTGGGTTTTCGGTACCTACAGAGGCACCTACCTATCTATACAGCTTCCAGCACCCACTATTGAGTAATGGCCTCTTCATTACGCCTTTTGTTGTGGTCTTGAGCCAACCTGATCCACTGCTACCCGGCAGTTTTGGTCTGAATGTCCCGCGTACCTAATGTTGAAATCCGTAGACTTACCAAAGTCGTGGGCAGACGTGGGAACGCGGATCGCGGGGCTCAAGTGGCGATGGGTGGGACATTTGGTCAGAAGGGAGGACGGAAGGTGGACCAAGGCAGCAACAGAGTGGTGGCCGCGAACAGGGAAAAGAGCAGCTGGCAGAACATCGGCCCAGTGGTCAGATGATATTGTAAAGGTGGCCGGTAGGCAGTGGACCGGAATGGCGGGGGACAGATGCGAGTGGCGTGCTTTGGGAGAGGCCTATGCCCAACAGTGGGATGATACGGGCTGATATGATGATGATGATAATGTCTCCGACAAACAGCGGGTAATCTGCCTCTACTTAATTCTTTACTTCTAATTCAACGTAAATTACGTTGTGTATAATGGGTTTCACGCATTACATGTAGGTATGCAAGTTCGAATCCCGGTGCTTGCTGCATCTCATGGTAGACTACCAATTGAGATGAGTAATTTTCTTATGAGTCCATTATCGGAAATTCCGTGTTTTGGATGATACATTAAATTAATTTGTAGTTTCCGGTTGGGTACTATGGCTACTTGGTAAGCAGTAGCATCAGTAGTCGTAAAAACTACTCATTCGACCCACACTTAGCCAGAGCGTAACGGAACGGAGTATGGCCCAATCTTACCAGTATCCGGGTAAATGCCCATGTTAGGGTCATTCATGGAGACTACACTTATTTATTTTATTAATGCTTACGTCTCCTAATCTACATATACTTGCGAGAAAGAGAAAACTAGACACAGGGACTACAGTACCATCTATTGGATTTTGATACCATGTAAAGTATCTAAGGTTTTCCACCAGAGATGTGCGAAGATGCGTAGAGAGGAATGTGTCTTTCAAGAACCAATAGAATCGCTTCATTTACCTTGCCTCGCTCAGCACAGCTCAGGTGGAAACGGCTTAGCGGAGCGAGGTTTTTGTACGTACAAAACAAGCGAGAGATGTGTGCGAGGAATGTGTTGCGAGGGATGTTTTGCGAGGAATGTGTTGCGAGGTTTGCGTCATACATACTGCTCCGCTCCCACCACACCGCACGCACCCCCCGCCGACACATTTTACTGTAAATTAAACAGCTTCGCTACACATCCTCGTACGTACGACACATTTTTCCTCTCACAGCTTTGGTGAAAACCCCTACAAATTTTCACAGCACAGCTAGACATCCTCGCACGACACATTTTCCTCGCACATCTCTGGTGGAAAAGCAGCCGAATGGCCATTGTAAACCCCACCTTAACACAACACCAACGACGACACAATAAGGCCGCATAATGTACTTTTGTATTTGCTATCCCGATAATGTATTCTTCACCCAGTCACTCTCTAATGCACTCCTTTATATTGTCCAAAAGGGATTGACTTTTGCTTTTAAAGCCTAGACCAGACGCTAACCAGCTGTGTGGTGTAGTGGTCAAGGCTCACAAGCCAGTGGTCACAGTTTCGAAATTCGGGGAGGAAGGGAAAAATACTTGTGTCAATGTCTCGCCCCCGGTTTTCGAGACACTGATCAAAGGTAAGTTTTTTTTTACATACAGGCACATACATAGCTTCTGGCCACACTAGGATACCCTGTGTCGTGGGAACCAGAAACAGCGACATCACAAACGTGTAAACATCCAAAACCTGGGATTTTTTTTTGTCCCCAGCCGGGATTCGACACCCGGGACCTCTCGCATGGTAGGCAGATGCGCAGCCGCTGAGGCCGTTATATTAACTAATCGACCATTAATTCAAAATAGTTTGGCTGAAATTAGTTAACTGCTCTGTTGCTTTTTGTTCTCTGCTGATCAGTCGTTTAATGACAAAGCAGGGCTCCGTGGCGTGGTCTAGTGGTTACACGCTTGCCTCTCACACAGGAGACGCGAGTCCGAATCCAGTGCACCATGTACCGATACTAGCAATGAGATAAGTAATACTCACGGATGTACTGACGGTGAAGGAAAACATCGCGAGCGAGGAAACCTTCATTACTCCACGGCTGCGGTGATGGGCTAGCCCCCTGTCACGCTAAATGGAGTATTGGATATCTTGCTAAACATGGACATGATTCTTGAGCTTTAGCTCTGTATGGGAAACGGTGTGACGTTATGTGTACAACTTGTATGATCGTGAGTGTAACCTGCACCAGTTTCTGAAAGAGGAATGAAATCTGACAAGCTATTAATCGAAGATTAATTCAAAATAGCAATACTTGATGGAGGCGAAATCAGTTTGACAAGAGTAGTAAGTAATACAATACAAATTCAAAAAGGTTTATTTTGTTCTCTCACATAGCTTTACATGGTGTAACATAGTTTAACTTAGGTGCTATGTGTTTTGTCTTATCTATGTGAGAGATGGTATCCGTACTAGGAGGTCCTGTTTGACAGATTACCAGCCTCTCCCGACGCTGAACCGGAGTAATCGAGGTACCCAAGGTAGGTGCAATTTAATTATCAGATAGGTAAGAGAGTGTTATGGTGTGGAGTGTCAGATATTGCATTGTGTGTGTAAGTGAGGTGTGAGTGTGAGGGTGTGTGAGGGTGTATGTGTGTGTGTATGGGTGCGGGTGGGTGTTGGTGTGTGTGTGGAAGGACAGGGGGAGATCATCAGGAGATGATTGAGAAGACTTTCAGTGTCCTCATAGCCTAATGATTTTAGCCACGCTGTTAGTACTGTTTTACATTTGTATTTTGTAAGGGAGTATATTTCAATTTTCTTATTTATCCTTTTGTAGAGGTACGCTCCTAAAAAGCCAAAAAATCTATGAGAGAAGGCGGTGGACCAAGTGGTGAGCGAATTACAGACCTTGTAATTGCGTCGTTTGGAGGCAAAGAGTGCTTGGATCGTATCTTATTAAACAGTGCTGCTTCAATATGGTGTTCAGAATAAATAGTTATCTGACGGACAGAACATTAGCCAATGGATAGAGTTGTTGTGTAGGATAAAGGAATGGAAGGGACAGACATACCTTAAGAACTGAGCGTTGGGCTCTTTCGAGTTTTAATAGGTTTGTTTTATTTGTCCCCCCCACAGGTCCCCCCCAAACAGTAAGTATAACAAGTTGCCACAGTCTGTGACATTGCTGAGTCAGGGCCATTTCATTGTCGCGGTACAGTACAATCACATGAACACATAGTGGCCCATACCAGCAATCTTGATTTTATTTTGTTTTGTTGTTAATTATTGTGAATTTTTGAATATAGTTGAGGAATATCTGGCTATATTCCCGTAATTAGAGAGGAGCACAAGGAAACACGTTCGTATCGTCCAGCGTTATTTATTCCAGAGAAAGAGACAAATCTACCCACATATTAGCATATATCACACCCTCACCCTTAATTAATAGTACGTACCCTAATATATAACCTATAAGAACTAGTAAAATTTTACATTTTCCTCCATTTTACATGTAGTTAGCCTTAGCCTTAGGATCTTTTCTGACTAGTATGTATAGGTACAATTCTTACAATTAACAATAAGACAAGGTATATTTAACTTACTTATCTAATCTTACAATCAGAAACACAATAAGTAAATGAACTCAACAATGCCCGTTATGTGTTACGCATTTATCCATTTATCTCACATTAAAACAACTTAGTTGAGGTAATAGGTTACTTAAGTAATTCCAACGACATAATAATTAATCTATCTCCATACCATATCTAACAGCAGGTTTTATCATATCTCTAGGTCTTAGAACCATCCTAGGAGAATTTACTGGTGGAACATTATGATTACCCTGAAGGGTTTGTCCGGGCATCGGCCTGCCCGCGCTCGTGCCCGCGTCCACTTCTGAATCTAGGTCGTAAGACTCAAGCCATCTACCTTTTAATTGATCTATATGCCTGTTCATGGGTGGACCATCTTCCCTGCCTATAACATAGTTCCTAGACCCTACTTTTGCCTTAACATGCCCTTGAACCCATGATTTCCTCCCTGTATAATCCTTTGCCCACACCGTGTCCCCTTCCTCTAAATTCCTAGTCCTACCACCTGCATAATTTGTTTGCTTAAGCTGTGCCGTCCGTACCCGATCTTCAATCTGTCTGTCACCTTTTAACAAGTCCAAACGAGAACGTAAGTTCCTACGCTGCAAAATGCTGGCCGGTGAGGCTCCCGTAGTGCTGTGCTCAACATTTCTGTAAACCATTAAGTATGATTGCAACGCTGCATCCAAATCATTACCATCACGCAGTGATTTCCTCACGGCCCTCTTGCAGAGTTTGACCGCGCCCTCTGCCGCTCCATTGGAAGACGGATGGTATGGTGCAGTAAATGTTATTTTCACTCCATTTTTAGACAAGAATTCTTCATACTCTTTACTCGTAAATGGAGGGCCGTTGTCAGAAACCACTTCTTTAGGTAAACCAAATCTGGCAAATACTTCTCTCATTACTTTAATAACTGAATAAGCAGTAGTTCTCTGCATCTCGAAGGCTTCTAACCACTTCGACGTCGAGTCTATCATAATTAAGAACGTTTTACCGTGAAATGGGCCTAAAAAGTCGACATGAATCCTCGTCCAAGGTTCTGACACATAGGGCCACGGTTGCGGTTGCGCACGGGGCGGCGCTGCGCCCTCTGCCGCGCACGTCGCGCACCGCTTCACCGCTCTCTCGATGTCCGCGTCTATCCCTGCCCACCACATAATGCTTCGAGCAATGGACTTCATTTTAACCACACCCATATGACCTATATGTAGTTCCTTCAACATAGTTGAGGTAAGTGAACGTGGTATTACTATTCTGTAACCCCATACTACACACCCCCTATCCAAGTACAGCCCATTACGTCGCAAAAAGTATGGTTTCAAATCCTCCTCCTCGCATCTACTTGGCCAACCTGTTTGTAAAAACATTACCACCTTTTTGAGGACTTCATCTTTGCTGGTATTAGTTTCGACTGTCTTCCTAGTAATCGGCAAAAAATCCTGTATGAAATTAATGTAAGTAATTTCTTCGCGTTCTTTTTTTGCGTTTCCTACCGGCAAACGTGACAATGCATCCGCCGCATTCTTCTCGCTCCGAACATACTGAATGTCATAATTGTATCCGCCTAACAAAATCGCCCAACGCTGCATTCTGCTCGCAGCCATCACAGGTACGCCGACTTTGTCCCCGAAAATGGTAACTAATGGTTTGTGATCCGTTTTTAGCGTAAACTTCCGACCAAAAAGATACTGGTGGAATTTTCTAACGCCATATATTATGGCCAGTGCTTCTCGTTCAATTTGAGAGTATGACTTCTCAGCTGCATTCAAAACCCTTGACGCAAACGCTATGGGCCGCTCCCCGTCCGGCGTCAGGTGCGATATGACCGCGCCGACGCCCACGCTGCTCGCGTCCGTTGTCAGCAATAAAGGTAAATCCGGTGAGTAATGAGCTAAAATCTGACTAGAAATTAACAAACCTTTAACCTCCCTAAAAGCTTGCTCACAAGTCTCATCCCACTGGTATTTAACCTCTTTCCTTAGCAGATTATACAAGGGCGATAGCACTGTACTAATGTTTGGCACAAACTTAGCGTAGTACATAACAAGACCCAAAAACGATCGTAATTCCGATACATTGCTTGGTGAACGAACCTTTTTAATTGCCTCAATTTTGTCTGGGCAGGTATGTACACCTTCTTTATTGATAACGAATCCCAAATAAGTCACTGATTCGGCAAAGAAGGTACACTTGTCCTTTCTAATTTTCAGACCAAATTTAAGTAACCTACTAAACACCTCATGAAGCGTATCCAAATGAGACTTGTCATCCACCCCTGTGATTATTAAATCATCAAGGAAAACACCTACTCGAGGCATGTCTGAAAACAACTGCTCTAATTTTCTTTGAAATATTCCCGGACTTGAAGCTAGACCATAGATCAATCGATTGTACCTAAACAAGCCCTTATGAGTATTGATGACAGTGTACTTTTTAGACTCCTCTTCTAGCTCAAATTGCGCATATGCTTGTGACAAATCTAATTTGGTAAACCTTTCCCCACCATGCAATTTCGCTAGCAAATCCTCGACTCTCGGCAAGGGAAAACGATCCACCTCCAGGCATTTGTTTAAGGTTATCTTAAAATCCCCGCAAACGCGAATCGCGCCATCCTTTTTCATGACTGGCACGATTGGCGTAGCCCAGTCAGATGTGGTTACCGGCTCGATGACGCCCTCGCGCACCAGCGAGTCAAGCGCGTGCTCCACGGGCTCGCGCAGCGCGTAGGCGAGCGGCCGCGCGCGCATGAACACCGGCCGCGCCTCGGGCCGCATGTGGATGGACACCGTTCCACCAGTAAATCTTCCCAGTCCGTCCGCAAACACGTCAGAGTATCTGGAACTGAATTTAGCTGAATTTAGCTGAATTTAGAAACCGACTGTCAGATTCGTTAACACTGTGACATTTCACCACTGGGAAATCAATCCCTAACTCACTCAACCATTGACGGCCTAACAGATTACTCATTCCGCTTTCTAAAACATACAAGTCTAAATACATAGTTTTGTTGCCGTAGGTCACGGATGGTGTTATTTTGCCTACCGGTTCCACTCTTTCACCAGTATAGTATCGTAACATAAGGTCACTTTTTTTTAATTTACAGTTCAAAAAATGATTTTTGTACAAATCATGGCTAATACACGAAATTACACTTCCCGTGTCAATTTCCATCAATAAGTCTACGCCATTGACACACACACTGGTGGTGTAAGGTATGAACTGTTTCAACTTTTTTGTGTCAATAGAAAAGTTATTTACCTCGTCACTTAGACTGCCATCACTGTCCGTATACATAACCTTCTCTTCCATCGTGTTATTGTTTACCGGTACCGTGCCTCGCAAATTTGGACACATCTTCTTCAAATGTCCTTGGCGATTGCAAACTCGGCAAACATACATCTTGAACTTGCAAGTACCGTTAGCATGTTGACCTCCACAAGATCCGCAAATCTCTCCTGAACGATCCGATCGCGGTTGTACTTTGGGATTCTGCCTCTTAACGCTACTCGCTCCGCTCGATAAACTTGTACCATACGACTGCGAATCACGCGACGACCGCATGCCTGTCCTATGCACGCCTGTACTGCCGCTCGCGCCCCTTCGAGTCATATTATCTGGTCGCTCTCGATTCGAACCAGATATCTGATGCACTGAAGCTGATGATCTTGACCTTGGCATGCCGTCACTCCCTCGGGCCCGGCCTTCTACCAACGCAGAATCAATCTCCGCTGCCTCCAATGTAATAGCCAGCTTATATGCCTTATCAAACGCCACGTCGTCCTCCGCAAACAATCGCTGCCGTATGTTTTCACTTACTATGCCGCAAACAAATTGATCTCGTAGGTTTTCTTTTAAATTGACTTCTGTAAACTTGCAGTCTTTGGATAAACTCCTCAATTCCGTGACAAATTCCGCTATGCTTTCGTCAGTCCTCTGTTTACGTTGACGAAATTTGTATCGCTCAGCCAACAGACTAGGTTTAGGTAGCAAATGACCTTTCATAACCTTTACGAGCTCTGTGTAAGTTTTTGTTGATGGTTTTTCCGGCGTACACAAATTAACCATAAGTTCGTACGCTTCACTACCGATCACTGTAATTAACGTAGCAGTTTTCAATTCACTTTTCACACTATTTACAATGAAATATTGTTCCAGTCGATCTACATACAAGTCCCAATTCAATTCAATTCAAATTCAAAAATTTTTATTGACCATAAAATCATACATATTACTTAGTCAACGTCAATATAATATTAATATTTTTGTATACTACCGCCCGTTCGGAAGTTGTGGGCTTAGGGATGGAGCAAAGAAGGGCAAGAAACCTCCCCCGTACCTCTTTTAAAATATCAGAGCCTTAAAAATACAATGTTATGTATTTCTACTTAAGTCTAAGGAAATACACCGAGGAGAGACGTACTGACTCAGTCCATCGCCCCTCTTTGGATTTCTGTGCGCTGAGATGGTAAAGACCATGCAGTTTTGTCATCTAAATATTCTTTTACACTGTAATATGACTTCTTCAATAGGCCGTTTTTGACATAGTTTTTGAACCTCCTTTCTGGTAGGTCCGTTGCTTCATTAGGTATTTTATTATAAAAACTAACACATACTCCCATAAAAGAGTGAGCAACCTTACTGAGTCTGAACGCGGGCATAGCAATCTTATTTCTATTTCTAGTGTTAATACTATGATTATGACCTAAAGTCTTAAATAAACCTATGTTTTTTCTGGTATACATGATATTTTCATAAATGTATTGACAGGTAACAGTAAGTATATTGATATTTTTGAATTTGTCCCTTAGTGATTGCCTAGCATCTAGTTGATAGATAGCCCGAATGGCCCTTTTTTGTAAGACAAATATTGTGTTTATATCTGCCGCTCTCCCCCAAAGCAGTATTCCGTAAGACATAATACTATGGAAATAACTAAAGTAAACCAATCTGGCAGTTCCTACATCTGTGATGTGTCTGATTTGCCTGACCGCATAAGCAGCTGAGCTAAGTCTTCGTGAGAGACTAGTTACATGAGGACCCCATTGAAGTTTCGAGTCTATAGTGATTCCAAGGAAAATTGTTTCTTCAACGAGGTCTAGTCTTTCCGTTCCTATGCTTACACTCGTGTCCACCTGCCGCACATTCGGTAAACAGAATTTGATACATTTTGTCTTCTTCGAGTTTAATAAAAGGTTGTTTACATTAAACCAACTTAACACATGAGAGAGCGTACTATTTGCATCGTCTAGAATTTCTTGTTGTCTTTTCACCTTAAAGATAATGGATGTGTCATCAGCAAATAGTACAATCTGAGTCATTTTCTCCACCATATACGGCAGGTCATTCACGTAAACTAAGAAAAGGAACGGACCCAGAATAGAGCCTTGGGGGACACCAATATTCATATGCGTCCCGGTAGACTTATTTCTATTTATATCTACTTTTAGTACTCTGTCTCCAAGATATGATTCCATTAATTTTAAAGCATTGTCTTTAATACCATAGTGTTGCAGTTTGAGCAGAAGGGTTTGATGATCCACACAGTCAAAGGCCTTGGAAAGATCACAGAATACACCAACAGCATCCTGTGATCCCTCCCACGCACTATAGATGTGTTGTACTAGTGCTACTCCGGCGTCAGTTGTTGATCTGCCTTTAGTGAAACCAAATTGTTTTTTGTGGAGTAGCCCTGATGCGTTAAAGTGAGATTGTAGTTGATTCAGTATCACCTTTTCAAACACTTTGCTCAACACTGGCAAAACAGATACAGGTCTGAAGTTCGCAGGGTCTTCCTTGCTACCGGATTTGAAAAGTGGTATTAATCTGCTCATTTTCATGAGGTCAGGAAAAACACCTTCTGCTATACAACTATTGAACATGATTGCCATGTACGGAGCAATCACATCAATTACCGATTTAACTACTTTAACCGACATGCCCCATAGATCTTCAGTCTTTTTAACGTTTAGAAGTTTGAATGTTTTAAATATAGTTAGAGAGTCTAATGGTTTGAAGTTGAAGCCACTCTTGTGTTGGGGAACATTTTCAACCAAGTAATCTAGAGACTTTTCAGAAGAGGATGGTAGTGCTTCTGTTGTTATTATGGGTATAGTACTGAAGAACTTTTCAAATGCGTTAGCAACGTCCTCGTTAGATGAGAGTAATTTACCATTAACTTTTAAATTAAAACTAGATTCACTACACCTGACCTTGCCTGTCTCTTTTTTAATAATGTTCCATATAGTTTTAATTTTGTCACCCGAAACTGTAATTTGATTGTTTAAATATAAGCATTTGGCTTTATGACATTCTTTCCTAAAATTATTAGAACAATTTTTGACAAGGGTGACAAATTCCGGACTGTGGTCATAAGATTTTTGTTCATACAATTCATATAGTTTGGACCTACTCTGTCTTAATTCCTCTGAAGCCCATTCAGAGAATTTTATTTTATTATTATTTCTCACTTCGGTCAGATTAAACACATTTTCGAATTCCGTAGATATAACTTGGAAGAAGTTGGAATATAGTGTGTTCGGATCTTCACAGTAAGGTGTTGAAGGTAGACTTGACACAAGTCTATTTCGAAATTTTTCCATCTTCTTCAAAGTCACTGGTCTACATAAAATTTTAACGGGTTTTTCCGCATTAATTTCCTCAAAAACTACCATCTGACCCGTGTGGTCTGAACTTAATGCGTTAACTATTTGTTTATCGTAGATACTACATTCACAGAAGACGTTATCTATACAGGTAGCGGAGGTAGCCGATATTCGTGTAGGCTCCAGAAAGACATTGCACATATTGAAAGACTTAAATACTGCTAAGGTCCTAGTGCGTATAGAGCGGTTTGCTTGGTCTAATAGATCTACGTTAAAGTCGCCACAAACTATGATGCGTTTGGACTTGTTTCTTGATGCCAGTTGAAGTACTTGTTCCATGACTGTCTCAAAGATTTCAAACTCTCCTTCGCCCCGCCTATACACACTAACAATTATATATTTTTCCATCTCAACACACGAGACTTCAGCATTCATCTCACTAGAGAGACTAACAACATCCTTTCGTTCTTTACACTTAAAACCATCTTTTACTAGTATTAAGGAACCACCTCGAGTTCTAGTCTGTCTATTGAAACAGCTGATTATTTTATAATTGGGTATACTGAACTGCATAGCACACTCTTGCAGCCAGTGTTCTGTCATACATAGTACGTCTATATTACTCTGTTCTAGAAACATTTCTAGTTCTAATTGTTTGCCAGAAAAGCCTTGCATATTTTGGTGCATCAATTTTAAGCCGTGCTTTCCTGTTGTCGGTTGCGGCAGTTTAAATTTGATACAAAAGTATCGTGTGTACATAGTGCCTTGTCAGTGGTGTCATGCAATGTATTAGTACGAGTACTAATCGTTACGGTGTCAACATTACATATTCTTACTTCTGTTATATTGCTTATAACAGATTCTAATATAAAAGAAGCTAATGATTTAGCAATTTCATAAATCATGTCAACATTAGAGTCATAAATGTCAAAGGTGTTATATACATTCGTGTCAAAGTAGCGTATTTTCGTACTTCGTAATGTCATGTTGTACATGTACATATTTAATTTATAGGTGGCTCTTTTTTGCCCTCTATTCATTGTATTCTTATATGGGAATGCACAAAGTACCACCTTTGTCACTTCCAAAGAAGAAAGGGCGTCGATGAGATCTATCAATGTCTGTTTGCCTACGCCTGAGCAATTTTCTACATAAATGATTATGGATGTGCTCTTTTCAAAATGTCGAGTAATAATTTTATCAGTTATTATTTTAAATGGGGCATCAGGCATACACTCATTGATGACAGATCCCACACGACAGGTTTGAAGTGCGAGTCCCATACCTAAGCCTAGCCGGTCCGAGAACATAATTGTACTGCGAGACTTTTCCCGCGAGACCTCCGGCGCCGGCGGTATCGCCGTGCACGTCGTCTCCGCTCCGCTCTGCTCCCGGCACTGGCTCTGCTGCTGGGGTGGTGGTGGTGGCGGCGGTGGCGGCGGCAGCGGCGACGGCGGCGCGTATGTGAGCTCGGTGGCGTCACTCGGGGCGAGGTGCTGCTGTAAGGGGGCAGCCTCGGACTCCGCTGATGACGTGTCACCGGTGTCAGGTGTGATGATGGAGCGCTCTCCGGTGGTAATCTCGAAGGGAGTGGTGTTAGACTCGACCTCAGATATCGGGCAGTTCTCGTGAAGGCATCGGTGCGGTTGTCGCGTAAGCTCGAGAACTCTTTGTAAATTAGTGTTGCTGTCTGCTATTATTTTATCTAGTTCCATTATTACTTTTGCTTCGGATAGCGAGTATTTAGTAGCCATATTTTGAAGTTCTCTCTCAAGTTGCAATATTTTTAGCTCTAGATCAGTGACTATATTCTGATATTCTTCTGTTCTTTCCTGTAGCAATCTTGTTATTTCTGAATCATTAATTTTCTTATTTTCCGGAGTCTGGCAACTGTTAAGCTTCTGCAGCCGGTTTTGGGTCATGAAATTGTCCTTGACTAGGTCAAACGGCGCAATCTTTCCCACAGACATTTTTAGGTGGCACTTTTAATTTTCACTAAATACACGCGTGAATAAGTCCGTTTTCGTCGCCAGTGAGGAATATCTGGCTATATTCCCGTAATTAGAGAGGAGCACAAGGAAACACGTTCGTATCGTCCAGCGTTATTTATTCCAGAGAAAGAGACAAATCTACCCACATATTAGCATATATCACAATAGTGCTAATAGTATTTTATTGATTATTGTTATTCTAATTGTTGTAATTTATGTGTTTGTACTGTCTAATGAATAAATCTTTTATCTATCTATCTATCTATCCACAGCAAATTTTCCTTTCGGAATCCGGGTGTAAAAGTGGTAACCAGAACCAGACAGACCAACAGTAAGGCTCCAGTTAGCACAACCTGTAGATATTTTACTCCAGCGTTATCTGTGCACGGTACAGCCGGCGATAATAAGAAGTCAATATTAGTGGTTGGGCGGGCGGATGTGTGGTGCAGGTTAGGGCGGATACGCCCGGGGCTGTTTTGCATCAAGCCGAGAGCGCGATAAAGCTAGGGTGCTAATCTCGAGTATTTTCGAGTCAACTTTTCAAGTACTTAGGTTAGTTCGAAAGAAAGTGAGTGCATGCATTGAAATGAGTATTTTCTTGCGTCAGTCATACAAAGAGATAGAAATCTAGAATTAAAATATCGTAACAAGCCCAGTCTATGTACGCAAAATGACACCCTATACTTACCAGCAGTCGGCAACCTAGTGGCAGGCAAGGGCCATAAGGTGATATAATAAACTAAGGGCCGCACTTGTGACATTAACCCTAGAAGCCTTCGATGATCGAAGCTAGAAGCCTAATATACGTATAAATAAATTGGTCATATTCCATAGAAAAAATAAAAATGCTATTAAAAATAGTTAAAACGCATGGAATTTAATTCATAATACATAATAATACTTAATACATAGTATAGGGCCTATACTATACCCTCCGTGTGCTAAAAACTATCTCATTGTTTGTTTCTTAACAAATATGATAGGCTTGCCGCCTGTCTGTCTAGCTAAATTGCAACACGAGTTGATTAACTGGTTAAACGAGGCCACAAATGTACCACTGCCATCCATATGGGGAAAGGCGGGACGGTATGTTATTTATTACGTTAGGGTACCGTAACTGAAGGGTGCCAAACGGGACCCTATTACTAATCCGCTGTCCATCTGCCCGTCCGTCCGTCAGCGGGTCCTAGAGCTCGAACCGTGATAGCTAGAAAGTTGAAATTTTCACAGAATGTGTATATCTGTTGCCGCAACAACAAAAAATACTGAAATACGAGAGATATTACACATTAAACGGGGTCCCCATAAAAGAGACTTGTATTGATATATACCGACGCTAAGACCGACGCATTTCAATATGATGGTATATTTCGCGTCAACTTACATCGTTGTGGTAGCTCAGCTGGTATGTTGTAGACCCTCAATCCGTAGGTCGTGAGCTCAAATCACCGTGTGGGCATAATCTTTTTTAATTTTCTTTTTTTTATTGTTTTGGTTGTAAGATGGTACGGTACCCTTCGTGTGCGATTCCGACCCGCACTTGTCCGATTTTTTTTAAATAATTTACTTGAGTTTATGGCTATTTCCAAGTACAGTAAGGGAGGGCGTATCCTCCCCCTCATCCAACCAAGTACAAACCGCCCCCAGCCATAATAACACGGTGAGTTTACACAGGCCCAATTAGATGCGATCCCTGGCGGGCTAGCATGAGACAACGCTGTGTTTTCACATGCTAATTGTATCTTCCCGTCACAATGCAATAACGAAACGCCATATCCGGCGGGCCGGGGAAAGGGCGGGAAACAAAGGTTTGACCATCGGCTTCCGGCATAAAAGTTCTTATCTTACACACGGGCAGAATGCGCAGTCGAGGGTAGGTGCTGCCGTTTCAAGACTAATTGACATCATTATCCCCTTACAATTACAACAATGGCGGCGCTATGTGCCATGCTATGTGCTATGCTGTGCGCCAATGCAAGGCGCTTTAAAGAAGACGCCTATTATATAATACCCAAGTCGGTCGATGTGAGCTGAGAATGATGACGACTTAGGTAACCATGTAGGATCACGTTATTCCTAATTAATTTTCGGTTAGTTTCAGTCTCCGCTTGTTTAAGACAGATAGTAAAGAATAAAAAATACTGCTGACCACACCACATTTTCCCTGGCCGCCCATCCCGACGCTTGCAACAACGGAACGCTGCAGAGATAGTAGAGATTCCGCCAACGTTTCGTTTCTGCTGTTTGCGCGGGAAGTGTTTGCTGACGTTTGGTTGGTAATGGTTGTTGGGGTCGTTGACTTTGTTAGTCTCTGTACCCATTTTGTGGCTGCTGGGGTGGCCGTGTAACCTCCTCTTTGGTGACAGTCACACGATGATCCTGCGATGAAAATCCTGAAGCCAGAAATCTGCAACTTCATACAAACTTACAGTACTTACTCCCAAAGTAATAATGCGAATAGGAATTTTCTTCAAAAGTCTGCAGTATTCCGACTGTTCAGGAGCCGATATGAGATTGAGGATTGATATAAAGAGTATTGAATGAATGAATTTGAATGAATGAATGAATGAATTTTTATTATATATATTTACTATATATATCCCACCCCTATATAGATATAACTTTCGTCTCCCGAACGTTCGGAGTGACTTCCATGCGCATTATTACTTTGGGAGAACTGTACAACGCTAACTTTAGATACTTGCTCTAATACTTACTTATATTAGACACCCTGCTACTAACCCGCTACTATTATGTAGGCCTTCATAAGTTCTTCCAACTCGTAGTAATTCCTATCCTCGATCGATAGCAAAAGCATCTAGAGTTAGCATTGTAAGTTTGCCTGAAGTGTGCAAGAAACTCGGCGTGTCACACACATCAAGCGGGTGAGGCGATTCGAAAGCGGACCCACTCTGTTGTGTCAGTGTGGGCGACCATTTCAGCACGCTACCGCTCCGTTGTCGTGTGATTGTTGCTAGAGTTCTTCCTGACAGAACGTAGCCTTCACTTCCATCTTCTTCTAGCGCTTCTACACTAGGTACAGGAGGTTGGCAGTCAGCTTCGAATACCTCCTCTTCCTCTTCTTTCACCTTGCTGAACTGGTCTTCGGGCTATGTTGGTTCATTTCTAAATGAATAACTAGTTCCCGAAATATCATCGAAATTATTTCGATTCCATAGACGAGTCTCTCAAATCTCACAAAGCCCGTATAGTCCCGAGAAGATTATGAGAAGAGCGTCTTCAATGTCACACGACATGTCGGGATTCGAACCCAGGACCTCTCGCATGGTAGGCAGATTCGCAACCGCTGCGGCACAAAGGTCGTCAAATGTTAAAGTAACACATTGTTGACAGAACACAAAAAACTTCTTGAAGCAAAGATCAAGTATAATAATTACCGAAGAGACATATCGTTACACAAACCTCTGCCAAACTTTAGTTTGCCTTGAACAAGCAAACGATAACATACCAAAGTACGCCCGCCCCATACTCGTGTAGGTACTCTATTGTACTCCATTTCATGCAGCACAGTTTACAAACAAAGAACACACGTTTCCATACCAATTTGCTGACCTGTTCAATAGTAACGGGATCTCTATTGTCTCCGGGAACATTCGACGGAACCGAAGCGAGGATGCAAGATGGCGGATCTCCCGCTATTTAATTCAAAATGGCTGACAAACGGTTATTGTTTGAAATGTCTGACGTCATAAGGTTTAAACATGAAGGGCATTGGGGTCGTACCGATTGATGGGGTAAAGCAACAGCTAGCAACATGATGGGCATTGGGAAGTGGCCCAAAATCTGGCACAGGACCATGGTGGGTTTGCGCTAAAGAGAGAGGTCGCAGCAGGGGTCGACGGGGAATAAGCATGATGATGATTCTGATATTCCTGCAAGTCTGTGTTCTCTATTTGATCTAAAATACCCAATGAAGATTCTGTGCTGCAGCCCAATCGCAAATGTGTTGTGTCACAACAAAAGGCAGTGACAAAAATTTTTTCAGACGGGATTCCTGAATAATTTTTGGATATGCACTATTCCTGTCACAAAAATAGCAAAAATGCCACAAATGTATCCAAAGGCGCATTACTAGGTCCGTGATGATAAATAGCTTGCTTTAAGAGTGAAATCGCGTGAAAATTACAGATTTCGTATAGGTTGTTTGTGACATAGCTCAGACAGATCGGAGAGTTGTTCTTAGTGATGGGTACTGGTTGTTCCCCTAAATGTGGCCAGTTATTTAAATGTCACCCTGTATTCAAAGATTGTTACATCCTTCATGACATGAGTGTTCTAAAAAGCAAAACGCCATTTCCTATGGAGCCAATTAGCTGAACGTGTATTGTAAAAAGTGAATAAAGTGATTATCTATCTATCTGAACCAATTAAAAGCCGCCATAAATAAATCTAGCTACTCCCGCAGTAATGACAAGTGAGCAACAAAATATCGGAACGTCCTCGCAATTACGTTTCATTGCCAATCGCAGTCGGCAAGAAACAATAACATAAAGGAATCGATATACCTATACTAGATACAAATGAATATTCTATAAAAGCCATAAAGGCATTGATAGCTTTGCTACGGAATCTAGTAGAGGCGTACAGTTGCAAGGGATTTATAGTTTTACGAAAAAACTAAGGAAATCATAAAAAGACTTATCCTTAAGTATACTATACTCCTAATAGCAAGGAAACTGATGATTGATGATTTCCTTACAATGACAGGTGGTTATTTTCTTCATTAGCTCTAATTAAAATTAATAAATTAATAAGTTCGATTAGCATGATCCTCCGTTAACTCTCACGTGAAGCTCTATTTCATTAGAATTTTAGTGAAGACAGGGGGCGGTTTGTTCTGTCCCGAACATTCAGATGCCTATCAGTCTACAGGGTGACTTTTAATTAGATGACCATGACCACGATCATATATAGGTTTTATAATGATGGGTGGGTTGGCATTGGCACTATCATACCCCTTAGCTAATTAAAAATGCTAGCTGTTAAATAAAATAGGTTTTATAGACGTTTATGAATAAAGAGAATAATTCGAGTATGTAGAAAGATAAATAAAAGCTATAAGTAGGTATGTATACTTACTTAAATGTATAGAGATGTTATCTATAGGGACATAAAAATTATGTTCTGTTATTACAGGGATAAAATAATTCCTTGCCTGGTCTACCAACCCCTTAACTCTACATCCGAAGTTAATACGACCATGTTATAAGGAGGATGATAACTGAGCATATTCTGCCATGCCCAGCCCGATTGCCCGATAGCATCGCTTGCTATTTTTATTTTATTCATAGAACATGCTCTTTATTCTTTTGTTTACTCGTGCGGAGGTCGCCAGTGTTTCGGATGCGTTCGCGTTTTGTTTTTTGCAATTTCCTACATTTTTAAGAGTCATTTAAATCCAAAGTGGATGGAAGTCACATCCTCTTTGTCCTATGATTATCCTTTGGATACATTTATAGCATTGTAAGAAAATTAACATGAAAATCGGTCAGTGCGCGTCGGTCGCGCGCACTAAGGGTTCCGTGCTATCGGACGAGAAAAACGCAATAATGAAAGTTTCTTGTTTTGGAACATCTGTATTTTTTGATTGCGGTTATATAGATCATTATATGATAATTCATGAGAATCAGCGAAGGAAAGCGGAGGCTTAGTAATAGAGTCGCGTTTGGCACGCTCCGGCTACGGAACCCTAAAATATAAAAACCCCGTTCCCCGTTTTTGTCCCACAATTACCGGAGGACATAATATTCGTCGTGGTGCCCTGTCTGAAATGTACTAATGACCCTTCCTTGTGGGTCGTCAAAATTAGTTTAAGTAGTTTATTTCTGAGGGCTCTATACTACATTCGCCATGTTCGGGCTAAGTTACCGATAAAAGGCAAGGCAAGATACTTCTTATGCTCTCTTACTCCCATATTTAAGTAATAAGCTGACTTTTGCTATTAGAAAACATTCCCCAAGATATAGTACTTATTACGTAGTAACTTGTAATCAATTTTATCACCCAGTATGGGGACACCACGATTAGGTGATCAAATGATTAGTGCCACTTGCCAATTTTTGACAACTTGTTTTTTAATAATTTTCTTAATTAATCAATTACATTCCATCGATTTGATGATTCTGCCAGTGTCAAGTCTTCTTAAGGGTGGGCCCTAGGCAATCAAAAATTAGAATTTCACCCTTAACTTATTTTTAGAGAAACATAAATAAAAAAATAAAAAAACGTCAAAGTAACTACTACCTACTTTTAACTACTCTATAACTGAGGAACATACTATGGCATTTTTACAATAATTAGATAAATAACAAGAACACAAATTCAGGTGCGGTGCGAAATTGTAAAATAAAACATTGTGTGTGACAGACAGATTTTCTGGCAACTTCAGGAGACTTTTCTATCGAGCAGAGAAAAGAGAACATCTAAGTATCAAACTGTCATGGTAAAAGTGGTTCATATTTCCTCATGAAAACTTCATATTGAACAAGCCCGCCTTTCTGATATACCTTGAAGAGCTCCGTGGTCTAGTGGGTTTACGCTTGCTTCTCACACGGGAGATGCAGGTTTGAATCCCGGAGATAAGTAATTTATCGTGCATCGGACGTTCTAACCGTGATGGTCCGATGCACTAGCTAGCGATGGGCTAGCCCCCTGTCACGCAAAATGGAGTAATGAAAACTGGATAAAAGTGGGCACAATTGTGCCCCTGCCACTCCGTATGGGAAAAGGCGTGACGCTATGTTATGTTATGCCATGAATAAACATCTCCAGCCCGTCGCCACGTCATGTGTCCAGTGAATTATTGTTTAAATGACAACAACTCAGCCTAATCCCTGTAAATTCATATTGCTGATACTCGCTGCCCGCCTCAGCTAATGAAATAATGGCTGAAACAATTCGGACCGCACCATTTACAGCAAAACTACTACAATTCTGCGGCGGAGTAGTCTAAACTGACTTAGAATCATCTGTGGAGCACCGCGCTCATATCATTGATGAACCAGCCAGAGCAACTGCCAATGTTCAAGTCTAAACAAACAAATAAACATCATTTAAGTAATTTAATATAATTTCCTTTTAATTTCTTAATTAATGGCGGTCTCTGTGGCGCAGCGGTTGTGGCTCTGCCAACCATGCGAGAGGTCCCGGGTTCGATTCCCGACTGGGGATACAGAAAAAAAACAGGTCTTGGATGTTTGCATATTTGTGACGTTGCTGTTTCTGGTTCCCACGATACAGGATATCCTAGTGTGGTGTCACACACATGCAATGTATGTGCCTAGCCTGTACAAGGTGTAAATGAATTAACGCAAAATGAGAAACTACTTTGTTAGGGACATGACTTTCATTATGAAACCGATTTGATCAGAGCAACTTTATTTTTCACTGTCCTAAAAGAAAATACCATGGAGACCCCACAGACCTCTTCACTCTAACTGACGAAGCAGCCGAATGGCTGCAGACATCAAGATTACTTATATGAGCGACTCGACGGCTATGCCATACGAATAAATAAATAAATTTTTCACTTCTCCATACAAATGGCCAAAATGTACTCGGAAGTAAAAAATAAAGTTACTCTCTGATCAAATCGGTTTCATACTAACAAAGTAGTTTCTCATTTTGCGATAATTCATTTACACGTTTTATGATGTTTATATTTATGTCTTACACAACTAAGGTTAATTTCGCCAAATGTCACATATTTTATAGATTTCACTGTATTCCCTGTCTCGTTGCTCATTAGCACTACCCGGGAAGGACGAGAAGTTCCAAGTATTTCCTTCGGACTTGAGCATCGGCCTCCCCCTGCCGATGTTTTGCTAGATAACATTGCACCAGGGCCCGTCATCGTACATAGGTTGCGTATGCGAACGTTTGTTGAATACAACAAACGTTTGGCGAGCCGCATTCCCCCGCAGGCGCAGTCAATTGGATATATAGTCTCTGCATTGCACATAGCGTCACGCCCCTTTCCCATACGGAGTGGCATAGGCATTATTGTACCCAATTTTAGTCAGTTATTTATAGTCATTCAATAGCCAATTTTAGTCAGTTATTTATAGTCATTCAATAGCCAATTTTAGTCAGTTATTTATAGTCATTCAATAGCCAATTTTAGTCAGTTATTTATAGTCATTCAATAGCCAATTTTAGTCAGTTATTTATAGTCATTCAATAGCCAATTTTAGTCAGTTATTTATTGTCATTCAATAGCCAATTTTAGTCAGTTATTTATAGTCATTCAATAGCCAATTTTAGTCAGTTATTTATAGTCATTCAATAGCCAATTTTAGTCAGTTATTTATTAGTCATTCAATAGTCCAATTTACTTGTGCGTGCAAAATACCATTTTGTGAGACCAGAATATTATAGCCACACTGTAGATTGCAATCGTTGTGTGGTTAATTAAGAAGTCATTTCATTATTACAGGGTGACATTTTATTAGCTGACCATATTTTGGGGAATGATAGTACTCATCATTATGAAGAACTTTCCCCATGGAACATACGGTACAATATGAAAAATTTTTTTGGGTCTCCCATAGTAACTTGAAATCAGCAATGTACGGGGACGATTTTTTTTTGTTCATTTGCGACTATATGTTCCTTGGGGAAAGTTGTTCACAATGATGGATACTATTATTCCCAAAAATATGGTCAGTTATTTAAATGTCACCCTGTATACGTTTGCTGAAACTGTACAAACTGGGTAGTAGTAGATTTGAACTTTACAAAGTTACAATCTGTCGTAAAAAGTAGATATGTACTTAGTTTTTAATCAACTTAAAGAAGAGGGGGTTCTCAAGTCGGTTGTATTATCAGATTATCACAGAATTACTAATAGATTACCTACGTTTTTTAATGCTCATTATTTTTTTTATGATTTTATGAGCCGATTTCATAAATTTATAGATTTCCAAAAAGAAAAAAATATGAAAGGGTCATTCAGTTTGGTTGGTCACATTTTTAAGGTAAAAGAAACCCTTATAGGATCACTTTGTTATCCGTCCGTTTGTCCGTCCATCTGTGTGTCAAGCAAGACCATTTAAGAACGCGTAGACGTAGGTATCAAGCTTAAACTTATATCAATTGTTAGGGTCTGTGGTCGCATACAGTTGTGAAAAAATCAACCTTCTGTGATATTGTGGTGTATTTACGATCATTGCACGTAACATGTGTGAACTGTCAGAAGACAGATTTCCTAGGCCGGTCTTCGTGTTTTTAGACGACATTTGCATCCCGGGCGTATTAAATTACTGTCTAAATGTGATCGCAATAGTTCCTTTGAACCCATATTTTTTGTTATTTGAGACAGAGAATCATGCTACACAGGTGAGGTGAGACACATGATAGCTTGTTGTCTCAGTCACTCTAGAACAATAGGGTTTAACTAATCTAATGCATCCATGGTATCATTTTATTATTAAAGTACATAATATTACCTTTGTGTGTGGTCTGAAGTAGGTTACCATTATATTGCAAAACTTACATATACATGATATTTATGCTCTATTTTGCTCTACATATTTTGTGCCCTGGATAATTGGATGTATACAATAGTAAATTGTAATCAGCTGATTGAGTTACTGAGGGTTGTTTTAGGGTTCCGTACCAAAAGGGTGCCAAATGGGATCCTATTACTGAGACTTCGCTGTCCGTCTGTCTGTCTGTCTGTCTGTCTGTCTGTCACCAGGCTGTATCTCATGAACCGTGGTAGCTAGACAGTAGAAATTTTCACAGATGATGTATTTCTATTGCCGCTATAACAAAAAAAAACTAAAAATCAAAAGAAATTTAATATTAAGGGGGGCTCCCATACAACTAACGAGTTTTTTTTTCATTTTTGCTCGATATTGATAATAGTAGCAGGTGGACGCTTAAAATGTTCACAATATATTGAGTATATTATTTACTTAAAAATCAATAATAAAATTAAAATATTATTTAGGGTGGGCTCCCATACAATAGTTCTTTTTTTCCGGTTTTTATATATATAATGGTACGGAACCCTTCGTGCGCGAGTCCGACTCGCAGTTGGCCGGTTATTTTCATTTGTTGCGACCGAAGGTGTCTTGAAAAAAATTTGTTCATAATGATAAGTAAGTTATTCCCAAAATATGGTCAGCTAATTAAATGTCACCCTGTATATAATTCTGACATTGTCAAGCCATTATGTTCATAATGCTTTAATTTTAACTTCACACATTACACACTTGTTTCTGAATGTATTTGACTGCCTACCTTGTTTAAAAGAATACCTAGCGAATTCATATTGGAAAACTTTTTCAAAATCTCTTAAGTTGCTTTAGCTGAGTTTACCTTAGTCTATTAGAGTATATTCGTGATAAGAATGCAGAAAAGTCATCACTGTCCGGCGGCCTAGCCACGTCTCGTAATCAATCAAATCGTTTCCAATTATCAAGCCAAGTTCACAGTGACCAGTTGAAGGCAAACTTTGAGTGTGTGTTAATTGATTTAAATTTAAATTTCACTGCATTCTTATCACGAATGGACTGTAGTCATTTGTATTCAAAACTTTACAGTTTCGAAGAATGCAAACCAGAATAGCAATGTATACCAACATCCACATCTTGACCATATGTTCTGCCGCGCCCCGGCCCGTTACAGTTCTAAGTTCTAACGCGCCGCGCGCGGCCCCTTTGAAGAGTACAATTACGGTTTAACAGCGCCATAAACATGGGGGAACAAAAATGACAGGTAAAACCCTCTATTGTTGTTGGGTTGTCGGCGGGTTTTTTGTGAGGCTTCCCGATTCGGACACTATACAAGGTGTAAATAAATTAACGCAAAATGAGAAACCTTTTTGTTACGGACATCATTCTGCTGAGCAACTTTCTCTATGAAACCAATTTGATCGGAGCAACTTTATTTTTTGCTCCTCCTAACAAATCAGCTGACCGCGCGCCGCCTGGGGCAAAACGTATGGAGGAATGAAAAATGAACTTGCTGTGATCAAATCAGTGTCCCTAAAATATGACTACACCTTTCTGTTACACCCTGTATAATATGACCTGTATCTACCCGCACAGAGCCAGCGTGATGAAGTATGGCTCAATCTTACTCGTATCCGGTCAAAGGCCTGTGCCCCTCGGTGGGGACATGAATGGGTTACATTTTACTAATACTCCCAATTCCCAATACTGCATTTTACGTGTAAGGTGTTAAATAATTAATATTAAATATTCAACATTATTCACAGCAGCTCTAAAACAGCTACAGTACCACAAGACGTCCGACAATGCCAAAGGCTGTAAAATTTGGGGCCTAGCTAGCTAGCTTTTTGCACTTATAAAGACTGTTGCTGCTGTTGCTGTGTATACAGGTGATATTAAATTAGCTGACCATATTTTGGGGAATGATAGTACCCATCATTATGAACAACTTTCCCCAAGAAACATACAGTCGCAAATGAAAATTTTTTTCGTCCCTCAGTACATTGCCCCGATCAGCTGATTTCAAGTTACTGTGGGAGACCCAAAATTTTTTTGCATTTGCGACTATATGTTTCTTGGGGAAAGTTGTTCATAATGATGGGTACTATCATTCCCCAAAATATGGTCAGCTAATTTAATGTCATCCTGTATATACACAGCGACAGCAGCAAGCCCATTCATATGCCCTTGATACAGCCTAAATTACAGCTCTAATACAGCTTTTAGTTTCAAAATTATCTTATATCAGCTTCTGTTGCGGCTTCATTCAGGTGATGTTTTTGAACAAATAATTACACAGCCATTCTTACAGCTGTCAGATTTGTAAATGATGAAATAATTATAGGTAGGTATGTAAGGGATTGAGCGAATAAAACAAACATAAACACATACGTTAGTCAAAACAAACATATATGCATCATAACATAATACATGGCGCATTGATAAACAAACAATAATGGCCAAATACAAAATATTCTGCATTCTTGTACCCATTATCCCTTCAGCTGTCACTCGCTACCACAAAAGAGTGGTTATAGAGTTAATTAAAATTGGTTAGATAGGTGATCAAATATTATAAAATGCAAAGACAGTAATTAGAATGGATGCAAAATGCACAAGAATGGGTTAAATAAAAAGTTAACTTAGAGCCAATCAGTATTTTGCTATAACCAACCAACTCGAGTACCACCACACACAACTCAACATAATCCCCGACCATCACCAACCACAGTCAATAACTTGACAATATTTTTGCGTCTTAACCTTTTTTCCGCCGCGTAAGACCACGATGGATGGCTCAGTTTTATCCGGCTCGAAGGGCCAAATTGTGCATCGCATTGCATCTCCACGCCCTTCGTTTGTCGACCCTTCCCCTCACAGCGAATCCTATGGAATACAACATACAAGCAGCGCTATGGAACTACCGGCTAAAGTCAGTCTGGTTGTAAGTCTCCTTGAGCACGGATCTCTGTGCTGCCTCCGGCAAACAACAGGCCTCGTCCCGATGAAGAATAAAAAAAGTTTATCCTTCCCTTTTTGAAAAATCGAATGGAGCTATTCAATTCAAATTACAATGGTTCCGTATTCTTAATTGTTAGTTTTTGGCTCTGGCCGAAAGTTTCGCGAAAGTTGTTTTGAGTTTTGTGGTACCATCATCGTGCCTAATTTGTGGTTTTGCATTTTCGTTCGTGATAATAAGTAGAAATTGTTTAAAACTGTGGCTGTGTGTGGAGTTGGTTATGTTAAGTTTCTGTTTTGTTTTTACATTATGAACGGCTTTTGTCCTGTGCTTCGTGAAGTGAAATAAAACCAAGTGACTAAACCCGAGGAGCTTCCAAGTTGCAGCGATAAACTTTGGGAGATCTACAATGGAGCTTTTTTATAGACTTCTCTACTCTCTTCTGCTGTTTGTTGAGGCTGTTATGGGAAATTGGTGGTAAGTAATTTTATTGTTAGGTTCATTTGTAAAACAGAATAAAAGAAAATAATAATAACAACCATTGTATTTTTTGCTGGATAAGGTTAAGTAACGAGGTTAATCTAGAAATGATAATGACACTGTATGTATCAAAACGCGTAGTCATTGTTTTGGTAATTTATGCGAATAGATAACTTCAATTAGCCGACATAGCAGTTAACAACGTCAGTATATTCTGGCTGGATTTGCTTAGATGCATTAAATTTAATGATTATACTAAAATTCAAGTGCATTGTGATGTAAGTTGAATATGACAAACACAACTATACATATTCAATTGCTCCAAAAATATCCAATAATAGACGTTTTTAAACAAAAAAGTTTAAATTATTTTTTCCAATTTTACTTAAGACTTACTTACTTAGATTTTCATTGTTTTAAAAATAGACGTAAAACTTGCCGACGCATTCAGAGAATTCTCTGAAGACAGAACATAGCGCGGTTTTTTTTGAGGGATCCCTAATTTTTTTACTAATATCTGAACCTACAATTTTATTCATTTCCATAAGTCCACCTTTAATAAGGGTAATGGGCCTATTAGACTACGCTGTCGTCAGGGCCCTGTCTGACTCACTGTCTCTTTCTAGTCGTTCCATCAGAGTGAGACGTCTATACAAATCGTGCCCTGCCGACACGACAGCGTAATGTAATAAGCGCTTATGATTCATTAGAATAGGAGCATTAGTTGTTACTATTTGTATAACCCTGTACACCAGTAGAAGAATTGTTCAAAACTTATTTCATTTGCCCAACTAATCATATCCAAATGATTTACCCTCGACTTACCGGCCGCCGCCGACCTTCTTTGCCCATTACCTAGTGGACTTACCAGTGGACCTTTCAGCTAAATTCGCTGGACCAGCGGACATTGGGCGGCCATTAAAATTATTTATAACCACTCGTCTGCAAGGGAATGACTTTCACTGGATTGTGCTTTTGCTATTCTGTTAACAGACTACCTACGTGGATTTGTTGTAGTACTACTAGATATTTTAGGTAGTACTTAAAAAAAGAAAAAACATGTAAAAAAGCGAGCTAACATAATATTTCTTCCAGCATACCATAATCTAGGCTGTTGATTCTGAAAGGAAATTGTATTTCATCATCATTATCATCATCAATAGACAAAATAGAGGGCCAATCACCGGACGTCCCACCTCAACATCTATCAACATCATCTGCAAATTGTGTGCTACTTTTTTATTATGATAGCGAAAATACTTAGACAATTCAATTGAATTCTATTCTATTCAATATATGGGATGCTCATCCACCGTTATGTCACCGCTAAAACATCGAATAAGTAGTTGACAATAGATTCTTGTCGACTTGAGACAGGAAAACGCTTTTCAATATCGGATTAAACGATTACTTAGACAGTATACATAAGGATTAGCATTACTTTTCAGCATGCCAATACCAGCCAATAAAGCAATTGAACAAGCCACGGAAGCCCTGCATTCCCTAATCATAACATTTCTGGTCATGGACGTAAATACGAAAATAATACCGACATTTGTGGCTTTAGCCAATGCATAGGTACCATGGCGTGGTGTAAATTATGACCTATAGGTATGATATTATAGTATCCGTGCCTATAGTGTCTGATACCACCAGCGCCTACGCACTGTCGAACCAAGAATTTGACCTTAAGAACAAACTCAATACCCAAATATACGTCTAGAAATCTATTCTAAACGAACTCTCCATGGGTTCATTATTCCAATTTAACTATTTGGTCTGAATTACTTCTTTCGACCTGGAATTTAAATGTGACGAGTTTGATGCTTATTTATTTGCACTATCCAGGGTTCCTACATGTTCAGTGCAGGGTCTTATTAGAAAAGTATAAATATAATTGGAATTAGAATTACGTTTATTGCTTCCATTCACATTTGCTCTTAAATCAAGATACAATTTTATGGACCCTGTCCATAGGGCACTGCAACAGTAGAGAGGTATATAATACTAATGGCTAGGTATTTTAAAGGTGGTTGTAACTGCTCCTTGTCATGTCCGACTACAAACTTTAGGTAAATTCACACCTTCGATCCGATCCCTGATTATGATACAGGAGGACCTGAAGCGCTGGTATTCTGTCGGAACCTTTGTAACTGAGTGTGTTGTTTTGACGGTGTTGATTAGACTACGCAATTTTGCGGTTCAACTATGAAGGTATTCTCATGACATGTCGTTTTCCATCACCGTTAGAACATCCTACAGCTTTTGGATTATTCTAAACAATTCGTCACGCCTTTTCCCATACGGGACGGCAGAGGCACAATTGTGCCCACTTTTAGCCTTTTCGTATTATTCTAAGTTGAGATTATTCTAAATAAGTAACACCTAATATTAATTTTGGTTTGTCACAGATATTACGATACAATTTTACTGCAACAGAAAGTGAGCTTCGTAAGTAACACTACTAAAGTAAAGAAAATAAAAATCTTCTCATAAACTCTATCCGTCCGTCCGACCAGTCTAAACGATACTGTTCCAACAAGAATGTTTTGCCAGATTTTATTGACAAGCCATATGCCAAAGAGAGCGGAGCAGAAAGCAATAATCAGTTTTACATAAATTGAATATTGTTCACACTTTGTGAAGGGCAGCTAGGAAGTCGCGAGTTGAGTAGTAAAAGCTAGTAAAAGAGTAGCTCTTGGATGCGCTACCGACAACTCAAATGTTAACGGATTCTCAAAGCTTCAATCTTTATTTGAGTAACAGTGTGATCATTCGGCCGTAAAAGACGTTTTGTTATTGTGACATTTTATTATCACTAAACATCGGTGTTAGCGGCTTTCAATTTCCATAGAGGCGTTTTGAATTTAGTTTTCTTTCATTGTGCTGGCTTGTTCCATACAAATATATTTTATTGGACTTTTTCTATTTCCACTTTCTATGTTTATATTGTACTACTTTTTGGATTTTTTTAGATATAGGATTGTTTATTTATAATTCCACTGACTTTAGTTAGATAGGTATCTACTATTTAACTGATCGCGCTCATGTAGGTATGTATCTTTCCCTCTTCATGTGGTTTGATGGTGTGTATGTTATGCTGCCCTATATCGTTATTACTCCCCGATCTAATTTTATCTATTACTGCCCCCCATTCTATGTAAAAACATCTATTACTATCCCAAATTCACATAGCCGTGTCCATATTTGTCAAACGCCATTTCAAAAAATCGAAGTCTTCGTAACAGAATAAGGTCCAATTACTCGAAACCTAAAACTTAGTAGTACTTAGTATCTCTGGTAGAGCTCGTCTAAGCTGAAATGACGCGCCCCACTCCATGGTTTTGTATTTACTTGTCATACAAAACCAAGGAGTGGGGCGCGTCATTTCAGCCTAGACGAGCTCTAGTACTTACTAACTAATATTGTAGTCGTGCCCAAAACAGGAAATTAGAAATAACAATATTTTCTGTAGTTTCCCGCTCGGTGTTAAGTCTCACGGGATTACAATGAAACTTTGGCCGACTTGTGGTGTGTGTGGGTGTCTAATTATGAAAACATTATTATTTAGGGTTCCTTAGTCCTAGCTAAGACATGAGTTATCGCTAAGCTCGAGCGCTAACGCTAAGTCGAAACGCTAAATAATATTGCTTTTATAAAACTAACAAGAGCTGGCGTTAGTCGAGAAACATTAGCAAATAAACAAAAATTTTTTTTGTTCATAACAAGACTTGACATTGACAATTTGGTGCTGGACTTACTTACATTGATCGACTCGCAACGCAGGCAGGCAACCTCAGACAATAGCTATGGATCTGACATTGCCGGTGACAGATGCGGGTTGGGATGGAGATGGTTCCATAGGAATTCATAGAGAGCAATCAAAATCTGTGCCTGCCTGCGTTGCGAGTCGATTAATGTAAGTCCAGCTAGACGGAGGAATACCACTGTCGTGTGTCTTATACTGGCTAGAAAGCGACACAAATCATTCCATAATAATTGTAGTAAGCATTGTAAAAGCCCCAAATGGAAAAGGTAAACGATCAAGAAGGAAAAGGTGGTCGAATGCAAAACTGACAAACAGTAATTTTAACAGCTCGTATAAAATAAAATAAATATACCTATCTATACGGAACCGCGTAAGTACAATTCCACTCCCACTTGATTTCTCATCGTCTTCATTATGAGAGACAATAATATTTAATTTTATTTTATTGTGGTTTTATTAGGTAGTTTACGAAATAAAAGCAATAAACCGGACGACTTTTCAATGCTTTTATGAATATTTTGAGATTGATGGTGTTATTGACCTCACTGCAAAATTATCGGAATAAGATTCGCCTTTAGAAGCATGTGTGTATAATGTAGACTTTAAAAATAACTTATCAAGTAAATAAATACTCAACTAAGTTCGAAATCGTTTAACACCCATTGTAGCGTAAGGACAAAAGAGTCCTTGGAACAATATTGACATTAAAATTATAAAAAAAAAATTGACATTAAAATTATTTTGACAGTGGGTACCAAGACGTCAATGAATGTCTAATTTTTGACGTCCACTGTCAAACTAATTTTAATGTCAATATTTTTCCCTTTTCGGCCAGGAGAATGACAATGACTCGACTTAGGGGGCGTTAAAAGCAGCTTACATCGCGTCAGGTGTTATCTTTGTAAAGTTACCTCCGAACAGAAAATAATTAAAAAAATAAGTAACTTCCTAATATTCTGCATTTAATATGGTATAACTAGACAATATAAATATCTAGAGACTAGTTGTCTCTCTACCTCTCTTCGAGGAATAAGACGTAATAAGCAGATGTTAGACTCGACGCACGGTCCATTTAAGTTCAAATACAACTTCAGTACTAAGAAACCGCTAATGAAACAAGGAGTGCGGCCTGTTAATTAGTCTATTTTAAAATAGAATTAGATTTACGCGAAGAGATTCGTTTTGGAATCTATCCTGTCACAAGAGTAATAAATGTGTTTTCTAGTACTTATAATCTTAACCTATTTCTATAAAAGTGTTCTGGTTCCACGCTTGGTGATGGCATGTGATGGTGATGGTTCGAATCCAGTACTGACGTTGTACCAATGAGATAAGTATAATTAATCTTAAGTTTTTACACAATCAAACGGTGACAGAAAACATGGAAAGCTTCAATCTCTGTAATATTATCATCACATCATTTGAAAAACTTGGTCAGCTAATTAAAAAGCACCCTCTTTATTTTCGCAACTCAGCAGCACAACCGGAGTTAATATTTGCCCCAAAGCCCAAACCGACAAACAGAAAAATATCATCAAAATTTACACCAGTATTTGTCAAAACCTCCCTCAAACTTTACCCAACAACATTAGGGGAGTCATTTGAAAACACATGCGTTTCGTGTGTCTGGTGGACAGATTGCGTCCAATTCAATTTTCCAGCGTCATATTTCACACAAACACGCCCGATACGATCGTTTTGTGAAGGCGTCGCTAGTTACATCTCGCGGGGTAGGGTTGTCGCTTTCTGTTATTTTCTTCTAGACTCGCCTTCGTTTCGCCCAGAGACTATTTAATATATCCAATTGACTGCGCCTGCGGGGGAATGCGGCTCGCCAAACGTTTGTTGTATTCAACAAACGTTCGCATACGCAACCTATGTACAATGACGGGCCGCCAGACAGTTTAGCAGCGGCTGACCAATCACAGCTCTCTTACCTCCTCCTCCGCCGCCGCCCGTAAATTGGTGAGTTGTGTTTCAAAGGAAAATGTATCTATGCGCTCTCCACTGGATAAGTGCTCCCTTGTTTCGCCAACTGTGACGGAATCGGCTACCTAGCTAAAGATGATAGAAACATCGTGAGGAATCCTTCAATCTCCTTATCTAAGCAAATGGCACGGACTTTTACCCTCCCTGCCTCTGCCGTCCCGAAGATGGCGTGTTGCTATGAGCGTACTCCTTGGCGCAACCGGAAAAACAAAAAATAATCCCAGGTCTTGGATATTTTGATGTCGCTGTTTCTGGTTCCCACGACAGGGTGTCCAGTGTGGGGCCAGGAGCAATGTATGCCTGTATGTAAATGTTTTTGTTTAATGTCTGTTTATGTTTGACAGATATGTTTGTTAATAACTATGCTATCTCATTATAGATCTTCTAGCATAATAAAATAAGTATCATGGCATTATTGGAAAGTAATATTATTGACAACCCTAGAATAGCCCTAGGGCAAGTGCATATCGCGAGGCTAATTTGGTAATGTTACACAAGTCGGCTCTTTAGGCCGCCTATTACAATATTGGACTGTCATAGTGATGTGCCCGGCCCGATTTATGAAATCTCATCGATATTTTGGTGTTGTGGTCGAGTTTTTCATAATTTCATAATTTCTTTATTGCACACAATTAATTGCAATGACAAAAAGTAAATAAAAACAGTGTACAAAGGCGAGCTTATCTCTAAAAGTTTTTCCTTCCCAAACGAGAGATCCTGGCAGAAGTCCTGGTTTAAATGCCCATTTTAATCCCAGCTGGCGAAAAAGAAAAAAGAAACGCTACTGCTTGGATGTTTTTACATATTTGTGACGTCTGTGTTTCCTTAGCGTTGGGCCAGAAGCAATAAGCAAAAGCTAACAGACCAGCTATAACAAGAATCTTATTTTACCATAATTAAAACAAAATTACGCATATCAAACAAATCTCCCAAATGAAATCGACATCAACCCCTCACTATCACTATGAATATTTTATTTCACCCCCTTCGCTCTTGTTTATTTATTGGCCATATATTTCATAGCCCCAAGCTTCATTTGCATGTAACGTCCGACATTGTCAAAACGTTTTGGGGTAGATCTGGCGAGTTTTAATCTCAGAATCATTAGAATGGAAGCGCCTTCCGAGTGCTATTCGTCAATGTCACGTGTTATGTAGATTTTACTGTATTTGGACTGGTTCTCTTTCGAAAACCTGGGAATTTTAGTGTAGATTTGTTGCACTACCCGGGAAGGACGTGAAGGGTTGTAGGTTCCAAGTATTACCGTCGGACGTGAGCAGGAGCAACTGCCTCACCCAGGGAGCACTTATCCAGTGGAGAGCGCATAGATACATTTTCCTTCGAAACACAACTCACCAATTTACGGGCGGCGCGGGGGACGAGCTAAGAGAGCTGTGATTGGTCAGCCGCTGCGAAACTGTCTGGCGGCCCGTCATCGTACATAGGTTGCGTATGTGAACGTTTGTTAAATACAACAAACGTTTGGCGAGCCGCATTCCCCCGCTGGAGCAGTCGATTGGATATATAGTCTCTGGCCTTACCAAACTTTTATATATTGTGTGCCATAGAAAAAGATATAACAAGTTTCCTTCAAAATTGGACTCATTTAAATACAAACTCGACAGTTTCCAATTCCGGTGCAAAGATAAACGAAACATTTTCCAATCAACCGCGCATTTGAGTTTATTGCGCAACTTTCTGTATCTTGGTTTTCAATTTTCAATTTACTCTGTGAAATTCAGAAATTCTTGCAAGAATAACACGAAGTCTTTAAGTTATTTCAACTTTCGTCGTGTTTTAGTTTGGGTAATGCGGAATCAATTTAAAATACGTAATTTTATATCGTGATTCGTGACTAATTATTATCTGAACGGAGTCTTTTGGTTTAATAATTCTGTATCGTCAAATAAATCCAGGAACATGTTTAAGTGTGAAGTGTTGTGGCTTGACATCAACATTTTATATAATTTTGTATAATAATTGAAACATAAAAAAAAAAAACAAAAAAAAACCGACTTCCACAAACGCTATTTGATTAAAAACTAATGCCAAGTGCTTTTTGAGTTTAATACAAACTGCAACCCCTATTCCCCCCCCCCCTCGGGGAATTAATTTCGTCAAATCCAGTCTCAGTGCTACCCTACGCTACTAAGAAACCCCTATACAAAGGTTCATGGCTCTAGGTCCACAGGTTTAGGCTATGCGTTGGTTGCCCGTCAGCTACGCATTGTATTTGTACCTAGTATTGAGCAGTTTTGGTGGTTCATCAGCATTTCCGCATCACAAATTATTATGCTTACCATGAGTAAATGCACGAGTTATTACGAAAACTCAAAAATCACTATAGGTTTATATTTGAAGAGTTCCCTCGGTTTCTCCAGGATTCCATCATCAGATCCAGACCTGGTTTCTATGGTACCATGGTACCTATGGGAATAAAATAAACCCTTTCAAACAAAAAATACTATTAGGGCACTTACATAAAAAACCCGACGAATTGTAAACCTCCTCCTTTTCTGAAGTCGGTTAAAAAGTTTCATTTGACGCTATTTCCGATATTATAATACTCATCGCAAAATATTATGTTTAAAATAATTATATTATTATTATAGTTCCTGCATATAACTAACACTTGCAACATATATCTAAAATTAAATTCAAATTAATCTTTATATTTACCGTAAGTTTTTGTAAACTGTTGCTAACTATGTTTTATTAAAGTTACATCGAATTTTACTTCAAACGGAAGTAACTATCGATCACGGATGTTAGCTGTCTCAAATTCACTCTCGAGTTGAAAATTCTGTTTTATATATCTTTTTTAATGGCCGATCTTTCACTCCTCAGGTAGCGTTTATCTGTCTGTTTATCGGAGAGAACCCGATTTGCTCTTGTCTAGGCGGCTGGTGATAAAGCTGCTGGTTAGAAAAATAAAAGCTAAATCGGGAAATTAGTCCCAACCGGTCTTTTAACACAAAAGCGAATTCCAGCCCTGCGAGGCAAATGCTAATTTATTACACGCTTGAGGTATTCCCTTTTGTTTGTTTAATCGAATATGCATAATTAAAAGGTTTAAATAAAAAAAAAGGTTTAGCATGATAAAGATCTGTAAAGCCCTTTCAACACTTTAGTTGCGCTAGTTTGAACAGTTTTTTTTAATATATTAGACTCATTCATTTTATAAAAAAATTCCCATTGCCTCCTCCTCTCAGCTCCAAGAATTGTCTTATGGGCCTATTAGACTACGCTGTCGGCAGGGCCCTGTCTGACTCACTGTCTCTTTCGAGTCGTTCCATCATGAGTGAGACGTCTACACAAATCGTGCCCTGCCGACAGCGTAATGTAATAAGCTCTTTAGCTAGAACCAGAGACTATATATCCAATTGACTGCACCTGCGGGGGAATGTGGCTCGCCAAACGTTTGTTGTA
This sequence comes from Argyresthia albistria, assembly GCA_963457715.1. NCBI lineage: Eukaryota > Metazoa > Arthropoda > Insecta > Lepidoptera > Argyresthiidae > Argyresthia > Argyresthia albistria. Next base: position 5,463,178 of record OY735276.1, on the reverse strand, counting down.
TTCGACAAACGTTCGCATACGCAACCTATGTACGATGACGGGCCGCGCCGCGCCGCCGCCGCCAGACAGTTTCGCAACGGCCGAACAATCACAGCTCTCTTACCTCGTCCCCCGCCGCCCGTAAATTGGTGAGTTGTGTTTCAAAGGAAAGTGTATCTATGCGCTCTCCACTGGATAAGTGCTCCCTGGCTAGAACACATGAAGTTTTCACTATACGAAATACTTATGCCATACATCACGCGCTTGAGATAACTATCACAGCTGAGAGTGGTGTATTACAGGCCCTAGTCACATGATAAGTAATTTCGCACATTAGGTGGCCGAGGCACCCATCCAAATAAATTTTCATAATACCTATTACAAATAGGGTAAATGTGCGACTCTTGTTTGGTTTTGTTCCCACAATTTTCGCCGTTCTACTCATTTCTAACGCGAAAACAAAAACATGTGAAATACAAATCACACATTACCAGGAATCGCCAATCTTCCGAGTAACCGTATGATAATGGGTAACGGGGAGGTAAGGGAGGTCAGATTTCTACAACTTGGTAAAACATCTCGGTTACATAATTTCCTTGAATGGGGACTTTATCCTACCAGGCATTTATCAGGCTAGTTGGCAAGAAGTCAATCCTTACTTGCATAAGTAAAATTAATTATACACTTACCTATTTATAGATTCTATATCTTACAAGCAAAGCGTCACTTAGTATTTTTTTTATCCCCGCGGGTAAGCAGGCATACCTGTATTATTTAACATTTACGTTAAAAACACCTACACAAATTATTAGTACTGCGGGCTTTACTTCAATCTTTTTAACCGACTTCCCAAAGGAGGAGGTTTACAATGCGTCCGGATGTTTGTTCTTTTTTTTTATGTATGTGCCCCGATAGCGCCTAACCGGGTGGACCGATTTGGAAAATTATTTTTTTGTTTGAAAGGGTTTACCTTCCCGTTGGTCCCATTGACACCAGGTCAGGATCTGATGATGGGGTCCTGGAGAAATCGAGGGAACTCTTCAAATATTATAGGCAGACCTATAGTGATTTGTGTTTTTCATAATAACTCGTGCAAATGCACATGGTAAGCATAATATTGTGATGCGGAACTGCTGATGAAGACCACATATGGCCACCAGATCTGCTCAATACTAGGTACAAATACAATGCGTGGCAGACGGGCAGGCAACGCATAGCCTAAACCGGTGGTGGACCTAGAGCCATGAAACTTTGTACAGGGGTTTCTTAGTAGCGTGGGGAAGCACTGATATGGGATTTGAAAAAATTAATTCCCCAAGGGGGGGGGGGGGGGATAAGGGGTTACAGTTTGTATTAAACTCAATCTAATCAAATAGGGTTTGTGGAAGTCGGTTTTTTCTAAAGTTTACTTTTTAGGGTTCCGTACCCGAAGGGTGCCAAACGGGACCCTATTACTGAGACTTCGCTGTCCGTCTGTCCGTCCGTCCGTCCGTCTGTCACCAGGCTGTATCTCATGAGCCGTGGTAGCTAGACAGTTGAAATTTTCACAGATGATGTATTTCTGTTGCCGCTATAACAACAAATACTAAAAATCAAAAGAAATTTAATATTAAGGGGGGCTCCCATACAACAAACGTGATTTTTTGCTCATTTTTGCTCGATATTGATAATGGTAGCAGGTAGACGCTTAAAATGTTCACAATATATTGAGTATATTATTTACTTAAAAAATAAATAATTAAATTAAAATTAAATTAATATTTAGGGGGGGCTCCCATACATTTTTTTTTGCGGTTTTTTATAGATAATGGCACGGAACCCTTCGTGCACGAGTCCGACTCGCACTTGGCCGGTTATTTGTTTTTGTTTCAATTATTTCGGATCAGATTAAACCTAATCAGCATTGGTTATGCCCGGTTTCCTGGGCGCTGATTGAAGTTAACAGGTTGGTTAAATCAGCTTTAGCCAATCACGAACCGCTATTATTCAAAATGACGGAGCTTGATTGGCCGAACGAAACTGATTTAACCAACCTGTTAACTTTAATCAGAGCCCAGGAAACTGGGTGTTAGACACACAGGTTAGACACTACACACAACGGCTCCTGTTCTGCCGTACAACAGTGACCGCTGTGGCGCTCAACGTGTTAACATTTCAAGCGCCCTGTAGTGTAGAGTTTTAAATTCCTCAGTGATACAGAGAGATTGAAAAATCAGGCCTAAGTCAACTTGCCAAATGCTTGAGATGAGACGAGATACAATACAATAGATGATTTATGTTATGAAAATCCGCCCTTTTTTGCCCTCATCAAGTAAGTAACTCATCAAATTAATTATAATTGATATGATAACGGACAGAATGAATGTTGAACATCGGAACCACCCGTGACGTCTTTAGTTGAAAGCAGAAACGAGTCCATTATTCTGCGAAGGTTGCCGATACACTTTATTTTTCCTGCAGTCCGGTACAGATCAGTTATTAAGAGCTGGCACGTTCACATTACTCCTCACACTAATGCAATTTCACTATCCTGTATAGTGAACTAATATCGTAGTCATCACCAAAATGTTTGCGACTCCAGGTGTTCTGGCCATCATTTTCGTCAAAATATGTGGCTTTGACGCGAACTCGGACTCCACGTGTTATACTCGTCGCCATCTTGGCCAGTCTGATTGTAGAAACACGATTCAAAAACTCGCTGAATCAGAAAGAGACACACTATGCATGTCAGTTAATTTCCTCCTGCTAGCAGGCTTAGAGAGCCTCATATAACCAAAACAGTGCGTCCTACCGTTAGTACGCAAAGTCCTGCTGGCAGGACTCTGGACGTTCTATCATTAACTCAGTACATTCCAGGCCTAGCGCTCAGCTGATCTGTATGGTAGAGTGAAAAATAAAGTTGCTCTGATCAAGTCGGTCCCATAGTGAAAGTTGTTCAGAATGATGTCCCTAACAACTCTCTTTCGGCTTGTACACCCCTTTCAGTTACACCCAGTATAGTGAAATTGCATTAGTGTGAGGAGTAATGTGAACGTGCCAGCTTTTGATAACTGATCTGTACCCCTGTATCAATTTCACATCATCGATGTCGTGTAATTGAGCGAAAAGAGAATTTTATACGACAAAAAGTTAATAACAAAAGTCGATCAACGTTATATATAATCGAGATGATATAAAAACTAAATCGATGAGTCGAGAATCGAGTCTTTTAACGGTTAAGAGACCACCTTATGAGATGTTGAATTTTTATAGGCAATTTGAACCTTCTTCCATGGAAATATGTGGCAGAGTAACGAAGAGCGTAATGACCATGTTACGGTGACAATCGTAAAAAAAAAAACTAATATAATATTAGTATGCGATACGGTAAGATAAGAAAGGTAGAAGCTACTTACTGCTCATGTTAATTTTGAATATTATAGCCTCATAAAAAGCAGGAATAATATGTTTATGTCATAATTAAGAGAACGGGAAAATAAAATCGAAACTACGTCTGACTGCATGAATGCTCGCAACGAACGTTTGGTCAGTTTCCACCTTTATGGTTATCAAACTCATGATACCTACACAATTAATGTCAGTGATGTCAATTTGAATGGAATCGAGATATGTCAATACAGTTAAAGAATCGAGCAACAGTATCGATGGATATCTATCTCTCCATAGCTTGGAGGTGGATGTATCTAGATCTTAATCTTTTGCACGCAGTTGGATCCATATCGTAGTATCGGATCCACATGCCATATATTTAAGTTGTGGTTTCAGAACTTAGTGTCAGACCGCATAACACCATACAACAGACCCTACCGCCCATCCACCTATCATACTACAGACAGATGAATATGATTGCCGCGTCGGTTTGTGTAGACCGCAGATAGTAGTGTAGTCCTCCACGGGTCCACTAGCTATGTCAATTAAAATATACAACCACCTTCCCGAAAATATAAAAGAAAAAAATACCAAACATTCATTAATAAGCTAAAACACTACTATAAGAAAAATGCTATTACTCAATAAATGAATACATAAACGACAAATTAACATAAGACTTATTAATTGGATAAGTGAGTATTGTTACATCTTAAATGATTAATAAAGATACTTACCAAAACTGTTACATAATACAAAACTGTTACATAAAGAAAATGACATTAATATAAATAGATAATAAGAATATATGTTAATAAACACTCATATTGTAGCGCCCCCACGGGGTATCACTGTTAATGATATGCCCAAGCAATAAATGAATGTGAATATTATATGTACCTACCTAATACAGGTCCCGCCAGGATCTTTGCACCACAAGTTGGAGGGGGTAACCTTTCTCACACCTTCTGTACACTTGGCCTAAGTCAAGAAACTTGGCGCGAAACTCAAAGCGAAGCTTTCGTCATTTGTGTCAAAAACTATTGTTTTTCGTTTTTATCCGTAACCGTAAGGAATGGCAAAGGCAGGACATGGCTGTCAAAAACTCAGATCATTGAAGTCAAAAACGTTCCTGTATGGTTCATATAAAATGAATTTTGAAAGAATAGACGTAGTTTTTTTTTATAAATACCAAGTTTATAATACTAAAGTTACTTGTATAATGGTGCTGAAATGCGTCTGCCATGCAATATGAGAAAAAGTGGAATTGAACGCTACCTAAGTTACATCTTGCTACGGATCTGAGTGCAAACGCATAAAAATTCCAGGGGATTATTAAATAAATGGTCAAGTGCAAGTTGGACTCACACATGAAGAGTTCCGTACGGCTTTTGTATGGGGAGGGAACCCCTTTAATGGAAAAAAACGGTTTAATTCTGTTATCATTTTTTCTCTCTTCCTATAATGGTTCATTTATTTATTTAGCGTTTGGTCGCTGTCGTCAACGTCACAACTCATAAAGGTGGCAGTTTGAGCAGCCATTTGATAGCCTCTTCGTCAGCGGAGTGGACTTTCTGCAGTCCTCCCTCGATCGACCATAGAGGACAATGGTTCATTAGGACAGAAAGACAGACGCACAGAAGAGGCTTATTAATAAGATCCCGTGTGTGTGTATGACACACTTCGGGTAAGGAACCCTAAAAAAGGCAATTTCCCAAATACCGCAGTAATGAAGGTAAAAGTATTCCGGGTCCTTCAGATTTACCTAACGTGTGAACATTCCACAATTTTTAATTACCTGCATATTTCACACTGCCAGGAATTCGAAAGGATGAATTTGGATTTCGTATACTTATATATTTTATATCTTACTATTTGCTTGAAGGGTTGACCACCACTGAGTTGGTAGCAGCAAACACACATTAATTTTAAATGAGACAGTTCGATATCAGACGCTGTCAACAGTTTAACCCTTTTTAGTGTATCGGTAATAAGATTGAGAATTTATGCGCCGTGTATCTCTCCATTTAGGGAACATGCGAGGTCTGGAAGGATTTTGATTTTGACACGATCCTAATGTATTTTGTTAGTTTTTTTTTTTAAATCATTAGTTTATTTGTTTGATTTAAAGAGGTTATTTTTCTTAAGGGTGTTTAAATATCAACACTGCGTTTACATTCGGTTTATATTTTCATAAATAATATATAGATATTGACGTGACAACGTCTTATAAATTGGTTTGCCGGGTGACACTTCAAGAAACTGCGTTACGCTCCGCTCACGTTATGCGCTCACAATGAGAGCGAGTGAGAGGCACGCGTCCCTTCCACTCGGGCATGGTTAGCCCGCCTAAGAGCGAGAGAGACAGACATAAAAAGTGAAAGGCACGCGTCATCCTTCTTCCTACTATACGAATGAATATTCACATTAAAATTATTTTACCACTCAAAGTCGTTGTCACGTAAAACTTTCGCCCGTATACCGACTTTACAGGCAACCAATTTTTTTTTATCATGTGGAGTACTAAAAAATTACGAAACAACAAATAATATATAAAAAAACATAGAAACGTAGCTTGTTTTCATCATCACAGTATTTTTTCTATTCATATAAAATTGCTATCAGTAAATCCAAACGCGAACCTCCACAAGCCTTCTGAAGAACTTATTAAGATGATACTATCAGCAGCCTCAATTTATTATGCCAGCGTAGTGTGAAAATTATACTTTAGCTTCTCCTTTCTTGTTTGGAATATACAGATGTAATCTCTTGCTTATGGTGTATAAAGAGTTAATTACTCTATAACGGTGTCATAAAAACTATAAACACTTATATCTAACGTACTTATACAAGTTAGGTGTATTAATAGTTTTCACATTACATTAAATTTATCTGAATTCTAGTTATAAAACTATAATTCAATTGAATATTTGTATTATCTTACCTTTAATTGAATTGATTGAATCCGTATATATACTTATACTTAATTTTAATTGTATATATTGTAATTGTAAATATTTCGTGTATATTTGCTAGTCGATATGATATTTGCTGTAAATGCACAAAACAAAGTTATTAGTAAATAGAAAATAAATTAAAGCTTGTGAGGGTTGTTGCCGCTAGGGGCCAAAGAGTATTACCGCTAGGGGCCAAAGCCTTTTTCGACTATTATTATTTAAATGAAAAACAACTCGCACTTGGCTAGAAAGGATTGTAACAAGTACAGTTAGCAACAGATTGTATTAATAGAGTTCTTGAAACTTCTGTCCACACATTCAAATATGTCGTTCATTAGTCATCGTGAGTGGCTTTACCTGCTTGATGACCTTGGTTACTTACCCTCTATACCCCTTTCATTTTACAAATATTATTTAGCGGTCTTTTGATATTTTCTTTTGTGTTTCATGTCATTGTTTTGTTAACCAATTATGAAGGGTTGTATTTTTAGCTGAACCAATCAAAAAGTTATTTCTTATCTCATACTAGGCTTTGGAGGGTCATAGCCTTGACAATGTACAGGTGTCACTTCATGTTTATACTATCAGTGTGCAGTGTGTGAATAAAGTACTTGTGTGCAGTTTTCGTAAAATAAAATGAACGAGCAAGACGAAAACGCAGCTGGTACAAGCCTATCAACGCAGTTTTCGTTTATTATTATTATTATCATTTTTATTTTTAATTTAATATGCACAAAATCACAAGTGGAAAACTGTCTGAAAAAATAAGGTATCGTGGCCGGACTGAGATTATAGTTTTTTAGCCGCACCGTTTTAAATGTATTTATCTACTTATTTTATTTTATTACTAGCTAGTAATAAAAATAAAATTTACATCATCCGAGCTCAGAAAAGAGGTTTTGCAGCTGTTAAAACAGTCCTTGAAAGTTCGCGTTTCCGAAGCCGGGCAATGAAAACTAGAAATCGTTCCATTTTCAAACATATTACACACCCATAGGTTTAAATGGTTCATGTCATGACGAAGAAACTACCACTCACTATGCTTGACAGTGTGGCGATACGTACGACTCAGTTTTTATTTCATAAATTGTTTGGGAAACCTCGTTTAGCCGTTTTTAAATAGACGTGCGCAAATCCTGTCCGGGATCTTTCCATACTCCGGCGATCGTTCCATCATCTCCGACCATATCCGGGAGTTCAAAAAAATTCATAACTTTTTTATTTTTAAACTTTTAGAAAAAAAATAAAAAATAGTACGTACATTTTATGTATTCTATATAAAATAAAAAATAAAAATAGCAAAAAAATAAATAAAAAATAAAATAAAAAAAACGTGGCTTTTTTCACTTTACTTTTCTCCAAAAGTATTTAACTTTTTTTTTTTAATTGTCCAAATAGAATGCGTGTTTTGACACCCTAAACTTTCCCGTAGTCCTAAAACTTACAACTATAATTGACGATTATGTATTCAAATCTGATAAGTATACATGTAAATTCGACTAAGTGTTGTGAGTTTTTGGGTTATGTATATTTTTATGGTTCTGCGGTCCTGCAGTGTCCTGCACTGCATGGTTCTGTAATCAGTCTTTCCGTTTAACTTACCTCGCTCGAATGATGTAAAGTATTATGCTTACCTCTGGGTGTAAGTAGCTATTTGACCCTCGAACTATATTCGCCCTCGCTTGCTTCGCTCACTCTGGCGTCTAAATATCTCGGGTAGACTCGATCCTGAGCGCCCTTTGCGAGCTGCGCTCGCACGGGCTCCAAATTGGACCTTCGTCCGAAATAGCTCTCTTTCACCCCTTGTGTAACAAAATACTATTTGTATAGCTGGTTGTATTGTTTAACCACCCGCATGGAGCTAGGATGGTGTAAGGAAGTAAGCTCAATGCTATTCGAATGAAGACTACTATTCTACTATTCTATTTTACACTTACATAATACAACTAGTTACTTTTCATAAGTACATATTCTTATCAGAGGCTGTGATTTAAATATACCCTTAATGTTACCCATACATAGATATTAACATTTGATCCAAATATAAAAATTTGTGTCTCATTGCTAATTTCGTCTTTCATTTTATAACTATCTTGTCAAAACAATTGTTAAAATTAATTTAATAGTACTACAGAATCATCGTTTTGGTTTGGTAGCCGACTGTACTTAGCCACTATGGCCCCAAGCGGCAATAGAAGTATGAAAATTACGCGATTGAATTTTAATAATAGTATTATACCTTTTGGCCCCGTTTGGTAATCAATGTATGGAGATTCGCGGTTACGAGAACAATAGGCTGGCCCCCAACGGTAACAACCCATTTTCAATAACTTGCTCATCAAATAACAAGTAAGTACTTATAATGCAGAAAGTGCAGAAACAAATGAATATTCAGAAAAGTTTAACGATACGCCCCTAGGTACTTGTCTTACTGAATTTAAACGCTTTTCAACATTATTAAAACGCGATTCCTAGTCAAATGCCCAGTGATCATACCGCCAAGGCAGTGTGTGGTCTTTTAAAACCCCGCATTCTTTGATCACGACTATTCACGACATTCACAAACAACTCACACAAAGTGGCTTGATATACAGAAATTTGCAAAATCTCGATGCTCGATGAAATTCAAAGTCGTTTTAGCAACAAATATGTGTATTTAGCCTTAAGTAGCCTCTCGTTAAGGCAAGGATATAGTTAAGTTTAGTCTTTACGACGCTTCACTGGTTTTCGCAACAGGTTATGTATGAAAAAGACATAATTTTTGCTCAATTGACTAATAATAACTGATTGGACTCTGTTGGTTTGGACTAACTTTATTTTATAATACAGAGTTTTTTTTTTAATGAAGACTCATTTTCTGCAAACACTCGTAAACCAAAATTGAGTAATATTTGCATTACCAGTAACACGTACCTACCGTCTAAAAAATTACCAAGGGTAACAAGGAAAACTGGATAGTTGTCCAGTATTTCCTCTGAATTACTGGGATATTACCAACATGTGGATTATTTATTACCCGGGGCATTACCTAACTGATGTATCCAAGGGTCATACTTTTCAATACAAAACTATCCACGGCGAACCCCTCCATATTTGATTCGAAGCTGCATTATGCCTATATTGTAATTAACTTACGATCCTTATTAATATGTTAATCAACTCCCACGCAGATCCTTATGGATCGACTTTATTGTCTTTTAATAGATGATTATTTTGTCTGAATTTGTCTCCTTGATTTCAAACTGGAGCTGTGTGACTATAAAAAATAACCTAAGCAAACGTCAAATATTATATTTTGCGTGAAAGAAGGCTACTCGTTTAAGTGAACTTTTACAAATTGTTAATATATCAAATACAGGCATGTTGTTATACTTGTAAATCAGCTAATGTTTGTAAAGCAAGTTGCATATTGCTTCCCCTGCCTCTTATCTCCCGACCACAGACTTTTAGCTTTGAAAGTGCACCGAGATACGTTCAAAAATGTACTGGGAGACATCCCCAACAGGGACTATCAGAAATACAGCAGGCTTTGTTTGTCGGCTCCTTGATGAAGATTATCAGCTCAAATCAGTCCAACTTCAGAGTCTAAGACAACCGGAGGCTGCCAGGGTTATCATATCATAGCCTTGGTGAGTCTCCTTTTCAGCCCTTCTGTTCCTAAAAGGATAATGCCTGAGTATAGGTTAATTTTGGTGTTTTAACGTAAGATTTTTCGCAGACACGCCACATTACAATATTACCAGTATTTGAATATATTTTTTTTGTATTTTCTGCGCATAATTATCAGATTTATCATTCGCCAAAGGAAAAAATATGTCAAAGAAGTTTTTTTTTTCCAGAGAGTTCCTGCTCTAAAAGAATCTCATTGAGCCTTTTTACATATCCCCATATATGAATAATATAGTAGTGGTGTTTTTTTCTGTGTATTTCAGGAAATACTCAGCAAATCATAATCAACTTCGGCTATATGTATTTTGACTTTAATAGGTTTTCATTTTGAAAAACGTATTTGGATAAAATTTTATAACTGCTCCATCAGTAATATCGTATAAAACTGAAGGACAGAGCTATACATTATAATGATTTTAAAGTTTTAGATACTAATAAAAAATGCTAGGTCTTGAATGTGATCAAGTAAATATCAGAACGCAAGAGGGTGGGAGGTCGAGCGCACATTTCTATGTTAAATGCGGTAATATCATAACATCGAGTACATATTATAGATTTACAGATGAACGTATGCGGTACCTTTCTTGGATAAATTAAATAGGGAAAATGTACATAACTTGCTTACCTATCTCAAAGTCTTCTGTCTATTTTCCAGTTTGGATTAGTCTGGATTGCTTGTGACATAGGTTTTAACACAATATTTTTTCATATTTCGTGTAAAAATATATAAATAGAATAGGTCAAAACATGGTAATAATATCAATTTCTTACAACCATTAGTTTTCGGCTTTAAATTCCTCTTGAAACATAAAATAAGGTCTGACAAGTGAACTGCTAAGATTACGTGAAGTATGTTTCCTGGTACCCACTACCCACTACAATGAGTTTCAATTATTCATTGCCTTCAATTATTTTATTTCGGGAAATTTTATTATTCAGCTCTACAAGATATACAATGTACATAACATGGCTGGGGGGCGCTATGCCACCCCGTGTGAGAAAAGGTTGTTAGGTTATTTAGGGAAATAAAAACCGCCCAAGTGCGAGTCGGACTCGCACACGAAGGGTTCCGGACAATTATCTATAAAAACGGCAAAAAAATCATGTCTGTTGTATAGGAGCCACCTTAAATATTTACTTTATCCTTTTGAAGTAAAACTTCTTGGGGCACGGGGGTAAAATTTATTTAACCTCTCAACTGTGGGTTATTCATATATTTGCTTTTCAATTACTACTAGCCGGGTGCTATCACGAGTGGCTAAGAAATGTAACGGAAATTGGAATCGGTGACGTCAGGGTCGGCTGAAGACTTTTGAAACCGCAACTATTTTCAATACGGTTTTTAACTAATCAGATAAGATAATAATACATTCGTACAATAAAGAATGTTAATTAGTGAGAGAAAAACCTGATGAAACGTTAACAAATAAAAATTATTTCCACGAGTTCTTGATTTCCGGTATGGCCAAAACCAGTGACGTGACCAAAAACTACTTCGTTCAACCTCTTTGTTGGAACCGGAACTTATGTTTGACAGTTGTGCGATGCGATCCATACAGTTTGTAAGAAAAGAGTTTCATCAATGTCACACGGGTCGATATGGATTTCTAAAATGATGAACGAATCGTTTTGTGGCCGGTAACTATGGAATAGGTACCTAAAACGCGATGCGTAGTCGCGCAACGGGCAGCTAGTAATCGCATAAAGTCACTTAGAATCATCCAAATGTGATATTTAGTTTTCAAGCAAATTCCGATGTGATGGATGGCTGCATTAAGACTTCTTGAAAACAATAAGTAGGTACCTAGAACTGTTCTAAAGCCACTTTTTATTATATAGTGCAGTTCAAGTCACAAATTAGCAGTTTAGCTACTAAGTACGTGTTATACCTACCTATTTAATGTTTATATGTAGTAAACGGCCAAAGCGAGGTCTACAGCTTACAGAGCCATAAGTTTAATGGCTTATTGTTTCGCTTATTTGTTTGTATGTAATTTTTGTAATACATATTTTAAAGTTGAATTGTTGTTATAACTGTTGAAATTATACGATTTTGATTTTAATAAGCTTTTGTAATTTTAAAGTTAATGCTTCATGCCAGTCAATAATGTTGAAGTAAAATATCAAAATCGAGGTATGTCGTATGGCGGACTAAGGAAATGTCAAGAATAAAATTAAATAAGAGTTACGTCATCGCTTCGCGATGAAGTAACCCTAAAAAATCTTAGCAAAGTAGGTATGTATAGGTTAGTGGGGGTAGCATAAGGCACGCCAGTCACCCCAGCCACGCATTTTGTCACAATTTAATGTCATATCATAATGAATGCGCGCTATTTTATGGAGAAACATCATTGAGACGCGAAAGGAGTTGGCAATTTGGCAAAATGACTGCCCCAGACATGTACAAAGACTTCTCAACAGCCAATTAATAGCATTTAAATATTCTCTCATAAATTACTGCGTCTTTAGTTGGTTTGTAGAACTTGAAGGAAATGATTAAATAATTAAGAGTTGTCACTTCATACTCTATGATTCCGCCATTGATTAGTGACTTTTGCCATCGTTAAAAATAACATGCAACATAATTGCCAACTAGCAAAACTGTTGAAAACAGGAGGTTTCCAGAGGAGTGGCTAGATGGCGTTATGTTGCATGTTATTGCAAAATGGTGCTTATTTCTAGCGACGGCAAAGGTCACGGAATCATATTGGAATCACGGAGTATTGAGTAACAACTCTTATTTACCTATATATTTTTTTTTTCTTAGCCTTATGGTAGCCCCGCAGGTACACATTAACTTGGAATAGTTGAAAATACGTACTCGATCAATTAAATAAAGGGACTGGGCACAGAGACAAGCAAAGCAATGCATACATTTGAGCGAGATGGTTTTAAGACGTGACGTCGTCAGATGGTATATAATCTGAGCGAGATGCAAATAGTAGTGACACTATTGAATGAGTTAAGTATATCACCACGAGCGCGACAAATTGTAGATAAGGAATGGTGGGAAATAAATGACATGACGTATTAAAAGTAAGTACAAGTATATAATAATTTCAAATAATCGGACGTCTGAAACATAAAAGTAACTTGAAGCAGAGATTGGATTTCAAAATTGGAAATTTAAATCTCTTTTAGTATAGGTAGGTATAGGTGTATAGTATAGGTACCACTTAATGATCTAGCTACAGAAGTTTTACTTCTAACACGTGTACGGTGCTACACGCGTATTTTTTTTTGTATTTTTTGTTATAGCGGCAACAGAAATACATCATGTTTGAAAATTTCAACTCTCTAACTATCACGGTTCTTGAGATAAAGCCTGGTGACAGACGGACGGACAAACTGATGGACGGACAGCGGAGTTTTAGTAAGTAATAGTGTCCCGTTTTTGGTACGGAACCCTAAAAAATGCCGATAATTTTGGTACAGAAATTAACATGTATTCACCACCGTTAGCTATAAAACTTTGATCAAGTGATGGTTACAAATTAACGATATATTTATAGTGATTTTATGAGTCGTAAATAAGGGAATGTAATTTTATCGTAATGGGCTTTGATGGGTTTAGAACATGTCAAGATTTGTATGGAAACCAATCAGTCCAAAGCACCTTTTTAATTAACTTTACTTATCTTTTATAGACAGGTACGTACTACATTTACATACATTGCTTAAGGACCGCATGACTTATTCTTCAGTTTTTAACCGACTTCAAAAAAGGAGGGGGCCTTCTCAATACGGTTGTATGTTTTTTTAACATTATTATTTTTAATGTGTGTTACCTCAAAACTGGCACTATTTATGATCCGATTTCAAAAAATATTATTATTTTGAAAGGGTTACTCATAAGCTTGGCACATTTTTAGAAAATCAGGAATCGGCCCGTTGTTAGGTCACTACATGAAAAAATCTGAAAAGTGATGTCTTACGAAATCACATATTGTTTCCTTTTCGTGACTGATGGGCTGACTGAAGGGACCAATATTTGTCTAAGTATGTTGTGTAATATGTGTGAACTTAACAGCCAGAACACAGATGTTGTAGGCTCGTGTTCGTGTTTTTAGACGACATTCGCAATGCGAGCAGAGAGGATTGACTATCATGGTCTTGAAGTCGGTTTTTTTAAGTAGTTAACTTTGTGAATTATTTCTTCTAGTATAGATAGGAAAAGAGTTCGTCAAGGATATATTGCTTTTCAATGTAGACCTAAATTATACGTAATGTTCTATGGCAAATCCGGCTCGAGGAACCGTATTAATTATTTAGGAAAAACGTAATGTTACCTGGTATTGTTAAGTAAGTTTTTTTATACCTATAGCTGGTATTATATTCGTGATCAAATTCCACAAGACTGCAATGTCATCATGAGTATAAAAGCATAAGTTTTTTTTCAAAATGGCATTTTTATATCAAAACTCTGTAAACTGACCATTATTTTTTATGGCGCGATATTACAAAAATTAAATCACACTCTCTTCTACTCCGTAAAACATTTACGACAAAAGACGGCAGCAATAAAAAACAAAATCAAAATTATTTCAACAACCAAGGAGGCGAAACAGGAATGAGGTTCGAACATCATAAAATGGGCTTTAATCAGGACCAAGCAGGTAGAGCGATCCTGTAGTCTACCGCAACCAGTAATTATATGAAAACGGTGCAGCGTGATTAAATGCATACACAAGCCACGCCCCCTCGCAAGAGAGAGAACGAAGATTTTCTCACAAATGCCTCTCGCTTTTTAAACAAAAACTTATTGACGTGTGGGTTTTTATATGCAGTTGGAGGGTTGATTGAATTGGCTCCCCCAATTTTAATTAATAACGTTTTTTATTGATTGTTTGAAAGTTATGGTCTTAATGATTCTACAGTTTTGTTTGATGCAAGATAAGATAACATAAAATTCTTATTATCACGGCACAGTTTTTAAATCAATGCTTAAAGTCTTGACTTCACTGCTAAGAAATAATTGAAAAAAAAAGTAAACTTTTGAAAAAATCGACTTCCACAAACCCTGTTTGATTAGATTGAGTTTAATACAAACTGTAACCCCTTATCCCCCCCTTGGGGAATTAATTTTGTCAAATCCCATATCAGTGCTACACTGCTACCCCACGCAACTAAGGAACCCCTGTACAAAGTTTCATGGCTCTAGGTCCACCGCTCTATGCTATGCGTTGCCTGCCCGTCAGCCACGCATTGTATTTGTACCTAGTATTGAGCAGATCTGGTGGCCATATGTGGTCTTCATCAGCAGTTCCGCATCACAATATTATGCTTACCATGTGCATTTGCACGAGTTATTATGAAAAACATAAACTATAGGTCTGACTATAATATTTGAAGAGTTCCCTCGATTTCTCCAGGATCCCATCATCAGATCCTGACCTGGTGTCAATGGGACCAATGGGAAGGTAAACCCTTTCAAACAAAAAAATAATTTTCCAAATCGGTCCATCCGTTTAGGCGCTATCGGGGTGTGGACATAAAAAAAAAACATCCGGACGAATTGTAAACCTCCTCCTTTGGGAAGTCGGTTAAAAATGCTCAGGTTGCATGTCAATGACAACCGCAACGAACAACAAACAGATAGGTAAGCAAGTTGTAATGAGAAAAAAAAGCTGTAATCGGCAAGATTCGGTTTTGTAGAGCTCATTATGAATGTAGAGATCTTTATAAAGTCGTCTCCATGAAGTTTTGAGGATATCTCTTTCTAAATTATCAGGTGCCGTATTTATAGGACGTAAACGTATTATGACAGTACATACTCACTCGCACTCGCAAATTAATACGAATAAACAACGAAATGACAGACCACCGACACATTTTAATCCATAATTATGTAAATACCGATCCGGCGGGTAATTATGCAGATAAATCTGTCATCAGGCACATGTTAGAAACCTCGTCATTACCTCTTGGGATGAAAACGTGGAGTCATTCATAAGCTGCGATTGAGTGGAAACCGGGATATGAAAGTGAGAGATAACACTCGACCAGGAATTGTTGTCATATAAACAGATACAAAATTTTACTTTGTCTTTAACCCGTTTCACCAGACAATGGTCAGATATAATTATTAAGTCTAATTGTTATTATTAAACCTTAAAATAAGTACAATAGGATGTAATTTCTGAAAATAAAAAAATATTTTCTATTATATTCCATTCTATTATATCCTGTTGCTAAATAAAATAATTTGTGTTTGTATTTTGTATTTGCAATTCAACTGTGCAACTC
Source organism: Argyresthia albistria (assembly GCA_963457715.1). NCBI lineage: Eukaryota > Metazoa > Arthropoda > Insecta > Lepidoptera > Argyresthiidae > Argyresthia > Argyresthia albistria. The sequence continues at coordinate 5,446,958 of OY735276.1, read as the reverse complement.
AGGATTAGATAAAGGGCGTCACTTATTAAACATATTACCTTATTGATGAATTTGTGCCTGTTAATTATGAATATAGGTTATTGTTGGTTTTATTTATCTGATTAAATCATTTACAGATTACTGCATGTTTTTAGGGTTCCGATCCTTAAAAGGAAAAAAAAGGAACACTTATAGGATCACATTGTTGTCCGTCTGGCTGTCTGTCAAGACCTTTATATCAAGATGGACGTATCAAGCATAGAGTAAATAATATATGTATCAAGCTGAAATATATATATATCAATTCTTGGTCGTCATTCAAGGTCTTTGGTCGCATATAGCTGTGAAAAAATCAACATTCTAGGTCAACGCAATCGAACGGTACAACGAAGCTTAAAAGGAAAAAAAAGGAACACTTATAGGATCACATTGTTGTCCGTCTGGCTGTCTGTCAAGCCTTTTATATCAAGATGGACGTATCAAGCATAGAGTAAATAATATATGTATCAAGCTGAAATATATATATATATATAATTTCGTGTATCAATTCTTGGTCGTCATTCAAGGTCTTTGGTCGCATATAGCTGTGAAAAAATCAACATTCTAGGTCAACGCAATCGAACGGTACAACCGCAAAAACCTTTAGGGTACTTCCCGTAGGCCTACAATCATGAAATTTGGCACTAAGCCTTGGTCTTAAAAATAATATATAAATTAAATAAAAATAACTACATACTAAATTAATTATACAAATAAACCACCCGGCGCCTCAAGAATCGCCTGGTCTAAAGCTGAAGGTGCCCATAACGCTGGCTGAGTTACCGCGCTGCACGGCGAGCGAAATCTTTTGGGCCCACAAAGTCCCGGAGCGGTTGTCAAAACCTCGGTCCCTCAAAGGGCAACGTTTTATAGCACTAGTAAAGAGCAAAATCTGAAAACTGCAAACTTCTGCTTTTTTACAAAAACCTCTAATTTTGTTTACATGGATGACATCATACTCAAGTGTTTATGGTATGGAAACCTAATTACACATGTAACGCTCTCGTGTGATCGGAACCCTTGGTTCACGAGTCCTACTCGCACTTGACCGATTATTTTAAATAGAGGAGGTTTTCATGGGCAACAGTGTCTTGATTTTTCCCATACGGGGTTACTGCATCAATATGATCTCTTCCGCTAGTAAAAACGCCCTTTAAACGCTTACCGTTTCCTTTGTGTCTGAACTGACACAGAGTTCTTATCTCATTGGTACTTTGCCAGCGCCTGAATTCAAACCGCGTGAAAACCGAGCATGTATCTACTATAACACGGACGTATAATTTCAGATATCCAGGATTGCCAATAAATCCTTGTCCATCTATACGGGGAATCAGAGCGCGCCTCATTCCAGTCTCGCGAGAATAAATATTGTGTATATTTCAATGTTGTGTCAATATTTCAATTTCGTGTATATTTCAATTTAGTTCGAACGAAGGCTTGAATCGTTGTGGAACATTGAGGATTTCTCGAGGCTTAGAATATTTTTTGATGGTCTATTTTTAGTGCTGCTTTAGATTAGTATACTTAGTAAATATTAGAATATAAAAGGAACTGTAAACGAAAAACAAACACAATACACAAACATTGTGCAAATGTACCTACCTACTTAGGAACATAATATCATCTTCTGAGCGTTGAATAACCGGCCAAGTTCGAGTCGGACTCGCGCACGAAGGGTTCCGTACAAAAAAACCGCAAAAATAAAAACATTTTGTATGGGAGCCCCCCCTAAATATTAATTTAATTATTCATTTTTTAAGAAAATAATATACTCACGATATTGTGAACATTTTAAGCGTCTACCTGCTACCATTATCAATATAGAGCAAAAATGAGCAAAAAAAATCACGTTTGTTGTATGGGAGCCCCCCTTAATATTGAATTTCTTTTGATTTTTAGTATTTTTTGTTATAGCGGCAACAGAAATACATCATCTGTGAAAATTTCAACTGTCTAGCTACCACAGTTCATGAGATACAGCCTGGTGACAGACAGACGGACGGACGGACAGACAGCGAAGTCTCAGTAATAGGGTCCCGTTTGGCACCCTTCGGGTACGGAACCCTAAAAAAAGAATCAGGTAGGTAGAACAGGGTTAACTCATTCTATAATAAAACGTTGAAAATTAAAAGACTCAGGTAACAATGGGGTTAAAATATAATAACAAGTACAACAACCCTTGTAAATAAGTACTTACAAAATAAACAGCTAATTCGGGGATTACAAATTTATTCCGTATTCATTTCCAAACCCCTTAACCCCTTCTGGTAAAGGTTAAACTTCATTGTATATTACTGAAGTATAAAGTTGGTTTGGTTTGGGGGTAGAGAGACCCTTACTTGTAATTTTTTGTTATTACAGCATACAGATACAGTTTTCGGGTCGGGTTGCCTTTTGCAATCTGGGGTATTGAATCAACAAAATTGTTAGTAATTAGTGGGTTTATTTTGGTTTTTAAAGCAGACTTCGATTATTTCCGGAAAAAACTTTACATCATTGCATTACAATTACAAAAAAAACCCGAGTGCTTAACCGTTTGCTTGAAATCATCTCCTCCAAAAAGCGTACTACAGCATTGAAGAATATTTAAATGAAACACACTTTCTATAATCACACACTCACACTCACACACATGCACTTACACACCCTCAAACACACTCATAACACACACAGGTACACATACACAAATGCATGTAAATCTTATAATTATAATACTTTAATGTTACGCTAATACTGTAGATAATAGTAGGTAATGATCTCATTGTTATAAAGTTAACCATTTTATGATATTTTATTATTGTGCAAGTTAGATGTAAGATATTGCAGTGCCCTCACTGGGTTCATTGTCGGTTCTCAAATTCTATATATATATATCACCATATACCACCACAATGTCGCAATAAACGTTTTGAGTTTGAGTTTGAGTTTGAAATTTCCTTGACTTAGTTTTATGTCGAGGCGTCCTCAAGTAATTTGAATTTGAGTTTTGACAACGACCTCTTGGGTTATGTTGAATCGAGGACAAATCGGGTAGAAGAAGCGACTATAGTGCGACATAAAAAAGTAGAAAATAAATAATGGCAACATATGTGACATATTAGAGCACATTGCGTGTTTTGATAGACAATCCAAATATGGCATTAAAGAAAACACGCAGTAGTCTTTGAATGTTGCCGTCATTTATTTTCTACTCTTTTATGTCGCTATATAGCTTGCTTTTGAGACCGAAGATCTAGACTACAAGCCACCTGTGACCAGAGACTATTATATCCTGACTGCGCCTGCGGGGGGATGCGGCTCGCCAAACGTTTGTTGTATTCAACAAACGTTGGCATACGCAACCTATGTACGATGACGGGCCGCCAGACAGTTTCGCAGCGGCTGATCAATCACAGCTCTCTTACCTCGTCCGCTGCCCCGCCCGTAAATTGGTGAGTTGTGATGTGTAATTGTGTTTCAAAGGACAATGTATCTATGCGCTCTCCACTGGATAAGTGCTCCCTGCCTGTGACCTACAAATCGAAACTTTAATCGAGTAGGTAAGTAGGTAATCGTTTCTCAGTAGAGACGCGTGGGTGATCTAATCGATTCATTCAGCATTCAGCAGTTCCCACGAGAAAGTGTATCTAACTGAATTGGGTGATACTGATACCTATGACCCATAAAATTAGCCTTAATTACTGTCAGGCAAAATATAGTTACCGTGAATATCTGTCTTAACGTGAGGATGATTCAGGAGAATTACTGTTTTATAATTATAAAATAATATCTACCTATGGATGTATGTGTCAAAATGTATGCTATCTGGAATAATTATTTTGAATTGAATTGAATATAATTATAACCCATATTAAATGGGTGATTACCCAGACAGAAACCCCCTGAATTACTGGGTTATCATTTACCCGTTTGTGGATTATAATCCTGGATATTATATTACCCATCTGTAGAGTGACGTAGTGACACGCATGCGCGTGGACCTCTGATCGCCGATTGTTTTCTGAGCATGAGTCTCGTCTCTGTTGACTATTTGCTCAAATGTCGCATTGTTTTGTTCGAGGAAGAATTTTAAGTGCGTGCGGCGATTCTTGAGTGTTTACTTCAATGATTTTACTGTATCAACTGCAGTAGTGTGATCGATTAGCTATGTGATGACGTCACCTATGTGAAGGAGAATCGGCTTGAAGAACCAAAAAGATAGATCAATGGAGGCAATAGACTTTTTAAATCAAAATTGGTGTTCGATTGTTGTTGATGTAAATGTCAAACGATGACCCTACTAGAGCTCGTCTAAGCTGAAATGACGCGCCCCACTCCTTGGTTTCGTATTTACTTGTCATACAAAACCAAGGAGTGGGGCGCGTCATTTCAGCTTAGACGAGCTCTATCTCAAAACTAGAAGAAAAATAAGTTTTATATACACTATTTTTATATTCCACGAGTGATTATTCGTATCTTCTTTAATTTGATTTATAGTCCGCCTCGATTATCAAAATTTACTAAAATACCTGTATTAACACTCAACCGTTTTAACACTATCTTTCAACAAATTGATTCCCTCAGAAAGCAAAAGTGTCTATCAATCTCGAATTCTTATCAGTATCACAAAGATGTTTTGAAGTCCACTTTTAATCCTCTATGATTGATCATTGCACTCAACTTTTGTATGGCCCTATAACTAAAGAAACAAATGAAGTGTGATCTTAGGCCCGTAATAAAGTAAAAATTAACAGTAAATTTTTGTCCCACTACAGTAACATAATATTATGTTGGTACATTTCTATTTCTATTGTGAAACAAAAAAACGTCGGGCGCTCGATGTAAAGATATGGAACAAAGTGCCCGATGCTTTTTTTTTCACAATAAAAATAGTATTTTTTATTCATTAGCGTTAAATATTTTTAACTTTTTAGTTCGAAGTGCTTTAAAAGCGTGTTTTTTTAGTTTTTTTTTAACTATATTTATTTTTAATTTTTTAGTTCTTGCTCCCACACAGAGGCTGTGTGAGAAATTAATTAATCCTGGCGATCCTAATCAGGATAATGAGATAAACTTATGAAGTTATTACATTGTCGCTGATTCTTGATAAGTGTACAAAGTTTGAATTGAATCTGTCCGTTTAAAGTGGGTCAAAATCGAGTCCAAAGGAGTCGGTTACATACAAACAATCAAACTAACAAACAAACATACAGGTGAAGCTAATAAAAGCGTGATAATAAAAATGCTCTCAGCTATGAGTGCTATCTCAAGCGCGTGATAATATATGTATTTAAGGCGCCTCACAAATAAATTAGGGATGCTTTATCCATTTGTATTTCAGGAAATACTCGGCAAATCGCAATCAATTTCTGGTATATTGTAATTTGACTATTTATGTTGGAAAACGTGTTTGGATAAAATTTTGTCGATAGAAATAAATCCAAAGTCAACTCTTTTTTAGGGTACCGTACCCGAAGGGTGCCAAACGGGACCCTATTACTGAGACTTCGCTGTCCGTCTGTCCGTCCGTCCGTCCGTCTGTCACCAGGCTGTATCTCATGAACCGTGGTAGCTAGACAGTTGAAATTTTCACAGATGATGTATTTCTGTTGCCGCTATAACAACAAATACTAAAAATCAAAAGAAATTTAATATTAAGGGGGGCTCCCATACAACAAACGTGATTTTTTTTGCTCATTTTTGCTCGATATTGATAATGGTAGCAGGTAGACGCTTAAAATGTTCACAATATATTGAGTATATTATTTACTTAAAAAATAAATAATTAAATTAAAATTAAATTAATATTTAGGGGGGGCTCCCATACAAAATGTTATTTTTTTTGCGGTTTTTTATAGATAATGGCACGGAACCCTTCGTGCGCGAGTCCGACTCGCACTTGGCCGGTTATTTCCTAGATTTTTTCCTATTACACCGCAGTAGTGGTAAATATGTTCTTTCTATAATTGTAATATGTGGGAAATTGTTGTTACTAGCGATTTGAAATATGAACTGTTATTCCCTGAAATAACTTTTTTTTTTGTTTTGGCTCTTACGTTGTTTCTGACAGATTAGGTGCGCACAATAGGCTTGTGGCCTGTCAAGTCAAAATAGATACTTTTTATGAACTGTCAAAACGGAACTTTTGTTCCTGAGTTCTATGAAATAACAACAGAATGTGGAAAAGTGCCATCAAATGGAGTCTTTTTTTTTGCACAAAATTGCCTTTATAAAATATATCTGCTGGAAATATACAATTCTGAGAATGTCAAGCCATTTTGTACATAATGCTTCAACTTAAGACTTGTTCCTAGATTTATTGGATTACCTTGGCCACAAGCCTTTTGCCATTTCCTATACCCGAGTAATATTAGTTTCTCACTTCCACAATCTTCGTTGACCTTGGTTTTTAATTATTCATCGTCTTAATATGTGTTATAAAATAAGTATAGTTGATATGTTATTGTGTTATACTTATTTCGAAATAGAGAATAGCAGTATTGTGGCAGGTTGTTGTTTAACAAAACCAAAAACAAAAAGACTAATAATGAGAAGTAATAGAAATTCTGACATGTTTAATTACTTACTAGAGATTTAAGAAGACTTCAACTGCAGAGGAAACTAAATACTTACCTCTTCCCATTTGGTATATGGTGCACAACACAACAAACAACAATTTTACTAGTCTAAACTGGCAATATTTGTAAGAAAGCATATCGGGTTTTTACCCATACTGCGAGTAACTTGTAAAATTATGATTAGTTCTTTTACAAAATGGCCTCTGTTGATGATGATGATCTATACTCCCTCTCCATGGATAATTAGTTTCGTAATGACTTAAGTGCCACTTGCTAGAACGTCGGTTAACGTTAAACTCAAATAAGCCTTGATAACACTATATACAATTGTATGAAGCTGTCAAAGGTTACTCGAGTTTAGCATTATCTCAAGTTCTAGGTAGTGGCGCTAAGAATTCTAAGGTAATGACCATACAATGTTCTCGGTTAGTTGTGGCGGAGTAAACTCAAAGCAATAGTTTACTTGCCTCCTTTAGCTTTAGGAAATATAATGGCATTCATCAAAAGAGAGGAGACAGATAAATAAGTATGATGAGATGACATGTGAACAGAAAAAACCTTCGATGACAAATTGCTAGCTCATCACCAGATTGTCTTCTGTTTTTAGGATTCCGTACCAGAAGTGTTCCAAACGGGACTCTGCTAAGCCTCCGCTGTCCGTCTGTCCGCCTGTCCGTCTGTCACCAGGCTGTATCTCATGAACCGTGATAGTTAGACAGTTGAAATTTTCACAAATGATGTATTTCTGTTGCTGCTATAACAACAAATACTAAAATGTTTTAGGGAGCTACCATACAACAAACACGTTTTTTTGCCGTTTTTAAAGATAATGGTACGGAACCCTTCGTGCGCGAGTCCGTCTCGCATTTGGCCGGTTTTTTTTTCTCTTGTCTAATGTAGGTAGTGTGTTCACTGTCCTTGTAACAAAAGTTTCTTCTTCTTCTTCTTCAGATATAATTACACATGACAGGGGATGAGCTGACTTGTATAAGTGAGCATGAGCACACCATCGACAAACAATAAATGGTATCTCTAACTAAGTAGTATTTAAATTTAAAGAGAAACAGAAGCGAAACAGAGGTGTTCATTTATTTAATTTTAGACGGGGGCAATTCTCTAAACTACTCTAACGAAACAAGCCAATTAAAGGCATAACAGAGCCAGAAATAAAATGGCAATTCCGGCAAGGACCAGCCCCCCTAGACAAGATGCAAAACGCTATTATCGTTTGCACGAAACGCTAAGAATATATGCGATTTGACAGTTCGTCACGCTGCGCTAGCGTCACCAAATGTCAAATCGTATACATTTTGAGTTTTCGTTTCTATTCGTTTTCATAGCGTTATTAACTTTGTCTAAGCGTGCAGCGCCATACACTGGCACATCAGATGCAAAGCTTGATTAAATAAATTATCTTGTACTCAGTAGCATTAGGCTCCAGCGAGTCAATTCTCGCGCCTTCGATATGTGGATATCGAGACCTATATTGACAGATTTCCTTACAAAATCACTCGATATAGGTGTAGATATCGTATGTCGAATGCGCGAGAATCATGCTCCAGGTGCTCTAAAATGATAAATATGCATTTTTTAAACCGAGACTTGAACCTAGATACTCTGTAGCAGCATACACAGATCACAAGATGTCCAAAGCCAATGTACTAAGTCCAAGGGTCACACAAGGACCAAGGTAGGGGCTATTTAAAAGTGCATGCCTGTCGGCGGACGCGTGTTGGCGCATACGGTAGGATGCGTTTTAAGTGGTGGGACTTAGCGAATGTGAGCATAAGCTGCATCTACTTACCTTACCTTATCTTATCTGCTTGATGACGGTACAGTCAGCATTACATGTAATAAAACCGGCCAAGTGCGAGTCAGACTCGCGCACGAAGGGTTCCGTACCATTATCTATATAATTGGAACAAAAAGTAAACTTTAGAAAAAACCGACTTCCACAAACCCTATTTGATTAGATTGAGTTTAATACAAACTGTAACCCCTTATCCCCCCCCCCAGGGGAATTAATTTTGTCAAATCCCATATCAGTGCTACCCCACGCTACTAAGGAACCCCTGTACAAAGTTTCATGGCTCTAGGTCCATCGGTTTAGGCTATGCGTTGCCTGCCCGTCAGCCACGCATTGTATTTGTACCTAGTATTGAGCAGATCTGGTGGCCATATGTGGTCTTCTTCAGCAGTTCCGCATCACAATATTATGCTTACCATGTGCATTTGCACGAGTTATTATGAAAAACACAAAAATCACTATAGGTCTAATCGGTCTAATTTTCCAAATCGGTCCATCCGTTTAGGCGCTATCGAGGCACATACATAAAAAAAATAATTAAAAAAAACAAACATCCGGACGAATTGTAAACCTCCTCCTTTGGGAAGTCGGTTAAAAAAACCGCAAAAAAACACGTTAATTGTATGGGAGCCCCCTTTATATTAAATTTATTTTGTTTTTAGTATTTGTTGTTATAGCGGGAACAGAAATACGTCATCTGTGAAAATATCAACTGTCTAGCTACCACGGTTCATGAGATACGGCCTGGTGACAGACAGACGGACGGACGGATATCTTGAGATTTTAAGGTACTTTCCCTCCAGGGCCCATTCGTTTGTTCCACCCTGTATATGTGTGATCTGTAACTGTATTTTTCATGAAATACCCAAAAAGTTTTGTTTAAATTATCATCTTATGTCAGAATAATTTTGTAGCTAGTTGAAAAATAACATTTGAATTGATTCAAAGCTTGCCGCGCTTTTAGGGCCTTTAGTACCTACTAAACGCCGCCGTAAGCAGCACTGTCTACAACCTACTGGAAAACGTGAGACACCCATCTACAATTTCCGTACAATGAGGTTCACTCACTCATTATGTCAATGTCATGCAGACTGCAAAACATCATTTCAACGCACCAAAGAGTATTTAATTAAAACATCACTGGCAGCCAAACTTGAAGTGGCCAAAAGGAAAAAATGAATTTCTGAGCTCTGAGATTTGTATGAAAACAAAAGTAATTAAAAACTATTAATTTTATAATTATTTTCTAAAAGTTCTACATAATAAATAGAGACTTCGTAATTCATCTATGAATATTTAAAGTCTTTGTAGAAGTCCGGGGACGACATTGCCATATCATTTAAATTTAGTTTCATTAAAAGAAGGCTTACCTACCAAAACAAAATGGCCTTGGTATAAACTTTTCAAGCGTGTTGTGAAGACGTATCTTGTACCGAGACCACTTTCAATTTGTAATATCTCTCGTATTTCAGTATTTGTGGTTGGTGCGGCAACAGATATACACATTCTGTGAAAATTTCAGTTTTCTAGCTATTACGGTTCGTGCAGACGGACCCGGTGACAGACAGGACGGACGGACGGACGGACGGACAGACGGACAGCGAAGTCTCAGTAATAGGGTCCCGTTTGGCACCCTTCGGGTACGGTACCCTAAAAATGAAACACGAAAAAGTATTACATGTATGTGAGCACGAAAGATACTCAAAGGCAAGATGAATAACGATCAATCGTGTCAAAATTTCGAAGGTTACTTACTTTATTAACGAAGTTATTTCTAAAGCCCTAATAGATGCTACAATATTATAGTATGCCTTACTAGTGTCTACTTTTTGTAGGTGTACACGAAAATGCGACATTTAAGGGAATTACAACTATGGTATCCCAGACAGAAAGTTTAAATAGCCTATGACCAGTTTGTGCGTTAATTAGTATTTTTAAGCTTAGCAAAACTGTGAAATAAGTATAAACTATTCATCTGACTGTTTTATTTCGTTCATTTAATCGATACAAAAATACATACGTTACTATGATTCAGAAGCGAGCAACATTATTTCGCTAAGTGACATTTCGACCACCCAAATCACTTTGATAAATTACAGAATAGGGTATAGTAGTCCGAACGATCATCTTAATGTTTGGTATTTTTTTCCAAACCGTTATGTATGACTGATTTCCGGTTTTGACGTGACAACGTCTTATAAATTGGTTTGCCGGGTGACACTTCAAGAAACTGCGTTACGCTCCGCTCACGTTATGCGCTCACAATGAGAGCGAGTGAGAGGCACGCGTCCCTTCCACTCGGGCATGGTTAGCCCGCCTAAGAGCGAGAGAGACAGACATAAAAAGTGAAAGGCACGCGTCCCTTTTGTTAATATGAAATTCAGTGCGAGATTCTTTGTATAAATTAATGTTTTAAATATAATTCTTTGTATAAATAAATGTTTTAAATTGTTACTATTATTTCATCCTTCTTCCTACTATACGAATGAATATTCACATTAAAATTATTTTACCACTCAAAGTCGTTGTCACGTAAAACTTTCGCCCGTATACCGACTTTACAGGCAACCAATTTTTTTCAAATGATTGAACCTCCTCTGTTTTATCATGATCTAGCTTTTTAGGATCTTTCTTTACCCCTGCACCTTTACATTTATCAACTCTGGTTGATCCACATGAGTTCTGGAATAGAAATAGAAATAGAAATAGAAATTGTTTATTTTGCCTAAATGAATACCCGCTGATGTCTTGATACTTGACCCTATATACGGGGTTGGGCCGTGAAATTGTACATTACAATCACCGGACCCCGACCCGACGTGTAGGGAATAGTGAGGGAGATGATAGGAAAAGCGTGCGTATACAAAGACAACAAAAACAAACCTGCTATTTTATTTCATGGCTACACAAATGTAGAGCTTGCAAGATTATATGTTACGGGTTACGGCTAATGTTAATAGATCAGCTAAACTTAAGTTTAATGTACTTACGGTCACCTGCGCCTAAAAGTATACAAGCAGTATATAAGCGGGATTCACTCGTTAATATGACCGCCCATACAGTTCAATGTTAGGTGTCCAATTACGAGTACGTTTAATTTGTTCTTGCATGTCAACCTAAGAGTAACAGTAACCTAATCTACAGAACTCAAATCAAAATCAAAAATCAAAATCAAAAATCATTTATTGAACAAGAGGTGGGTACAATAATCAAATGTTAGTTGGTTAAGTTGGTTAGCAGTAATGTAGCAATAGTTAGTGCTTTCATTGCTAGGCTAATTAATAGCCTGTATTAATTTTCTCGCTCACGCTCTTCTTGCCTTCTGGAGGGGGAATGCGGGTAAGTATTAAACTAGATTAGAGTAATTGGAGTAATTAGATGTCGTAGGTGACAATAGACATGGTGTGTCCATGTTCCCACTGTCACCTTACTACAAATGTACAGTACACCTATAATTAATTATCAAATCAGCTGATCCACTCAGGCTAAAATATACTGGGAAGTGAAAAAATAAGTTGTTCTGATCAAATCGGTTTCATAATGAAAGTTGCTAAGAATAATGTCCCTATCAAACTAGTTTCCCATTTTGCGTCAATTCATTTACACCTTGTATAAATCTGTGCAGTAAATATAAAGATAAAGAGAGATAAGCTTGCCTTTGTTCATGTTCATGTCTTTTCTGTATTATTTGTGTTTTTTGGTATTGTGTGATTTCATATTTCATAATTTCTTTATTACATACAAACAGTTACAAAGGACAATTAAATCACATAGAACAAGTGTAAATAGGTGAGGTTATCTCTAATAAGAGATAATCCCGGAAACATTCAAGGCTGCGTTGTAGAACAATCCACGTAACATCTTCCTACGATCTCTTCCACTACGTCCTACGGACTATGACCCCGCTCATGAATGACATACAACATCCGAATATTGAATGTTAAATCTTATTTCACTGTCATTAATGAATAAAATAATTTTAATGCAAAAGCCATCATAAAGATTCGGGGAATCAAATATAGCTGAGTTTTATTAAGATCTAAGTATCATAATAATAAACGGAATACGAAAACACAAACAACAGGATAACAGAGGTTTAGCGATTATAAGATTTTAAGACTGGGATTTAGAAACACAAATGAATCTCCGACTAAAATACCTACTGACTTTCCGAAAAATCAATCAAGGGTTGCGGTAGTTTAGAAGTTTTCCGGAGATTTCGTATTTCAGAGGTCAGGGGCCCGATGCTGCTCTGAGAAAAGCACTGATATTGGGTCGCTATCGCATCTAAAACACCCAAAATGGCGTCATTTGGTATGCTCCTAAAGAATCGCAAATAAATCGTAAATAGATTGCAAGCAAAGCGTGTACGATTTTGGGTGTTTTAGATGCGATAGCGATCCAATATAAGTGCGTTTCTCAGAGCAGCATCGGGCCCCAGGTTAGGTTGGTTGGACTATTTTGATAGCGCGTATAAATACTAGCCTTTATGAATTATTCGTTAGTAAATGTGCACCTTAGAGTAGTTCATTACAACTTACAAGTATCTAACCATTTTAACTACTTCCTGGCCCTTTGAGGAGCCCTTTACCTCAGACTATGCGGAGAGACTATGAGAGACGTATGCAACAATGTTGAACATTAAAAGCATTTGCATGCCCATACTTAAGAACATGAATAATTCGTATTCCAGCTAATATAAGAGTTTTATTCATAGTTAGGTCAGAGAATAACAAGTTACAAACTTTTGAATGCATTATAAGTTGACCCTTCGAAAGCCATAGAAATGACTGTGCATGCATTTCCCTGTGAATAGCCAATCTAACGCTATATTAACAATAGGGTACAGCTGGCACAAAACATCCAGTAAGATCTTATGTTGCCGCGTTTTGTGTGCAGTATACTGTGTAATGTACAAGCCTGTATACAACATAATACATTGGCAAACTTATCACTCATTAGTACAGCCATATTTTCACTATGTACTTAAGCTAAATTACACTTTACCCCATACCCCATTTAACTTAAGATTGTATGATTGTTTTTCTTGTTCGTTTGTTTGTTTTTAACATATGATTGGCTTTATTTATTTTTATTTTCCGATCGTTTCTTGATGTTGCCTTTGGTGCATGGCGCCACTGGTGCATAATTATGCTCTTTCGGTGTATTTACTTTTACTCGGATTATACATTTAGTTTTAAGTTTCTAGTTTTAGGAAATGGCGTGAACTGAAAACCAGCGTTACGTGCAGCTCACTGCTACACGTTACATATGCTGAGTTCAAACCATTTTGACATTTAAACCTTAACCATAAACTGTGTACTATTTTCTTATTAATATCCCTGTGTTTATTTGTCAAATAAATATATTTCTATTCTATTCTATTATATTCTATTCTATTCTGGGTTGTGAGTTTGTGACCCGGGCTAGTAACCACAGATGGGTAATAACCCAGTATTTCAGAGGAATGACTGCGTTATAACCAGGTGTGGTTGAAAAAAAACATTCATGCGATCCAATTTTAAACTAGTGGCTCTGTGAGCTGTAGACCTCGCGAGTATGTCGGTGGGAAAGCTGAACTGCTAACACACATAAAAAAAAAAACACAAATAATTTTCTTTCAATAACACATACAAACTTATGAATGTACCTGGTTACGTACATGCAGCATGAAAGTAGCCGCACCAATAACTTTGTAAACTACATTTCGCGATCTTTAATACAACCTATTGACTTTTTACTAAAATTATATAGTCTGTTTCACTCTCAAGGTCTTTACGAATCCAACGACACCTCATTTGTTAATATCCATCGAGCCGTTTGGGTTGTAGCGATTTTTTTTACATTTTAAAACCCCATATCTCCGCCATTTTGAAAAAAATCTAAAAACTGGCTCGAGTAAAAAATTCTATTTATTTTTCCAACCTGCTCACAAAATTTCACGAGAATCGGTTCATAAATGCGACCTGTAGAGGAGAACAACCGGACAGACATACGAAAGCATTTTTGCCCAAACCTGAAACGGAGACGCTTCGCTCGCTTCGCTCGCTCGGTATTTTCTAACGGATTTTTGCTTGATTTTTGTAACATGAAATAGTTTATTCTTAATACTTAGATGCCTATAGTCATCTTAAAGATATATCAGTATTCGTATATTTTCGTATATGTTTATTGCAAATATCAGAAAAAAACACAAACAATACAGAAAAGGCATGAACAAAGGCAAGCTTATCTCTAAAAAGAGATTTAAGTTCAAGTTCAAAATTTTTATTGACCATAAAATCATACATATTACTTAGTCAACGTCAATATAATATTAATATTTTTGTATACTACCGCCCGTTCGGAAGTTGTGGGCTTAGGGATGGAGCAAAGAAGGGCAAGAAACCTCCCCCGTACCTCTTTTAAAATATCAGAGCCTTAAAAATACAATGTTATGTATTTCTACTTAAGTCTAAGGAAATACACCGAGGAGAGACGTACTGACTCAGTCCATCGCCCCTCTTTGGATTTCTGTGCGCTGAGATGGTAAAGACCATGCAGTTTTGTCATCTAAATATTCTTTTACACTGTAATATGACTTCTTCAATTGGCCGTTTTTGACATAGTTTTTGAACCTCCTTTCTGGTAGGTCCGTTGCTTCATTAAGTATTTTATTATAAAAACTAACACATACTCCCATAAAAGAGTGAGCAACCTTACTGAGTCTGAACGCGGGCATAGCAATCTTATTTCTATTTCTAGTGCCAATACTATGATTATGACCTAAAGTCTTAAATAAACCTATGTTTTTTCTGGTATACATGATATTTTCATAAATGTATTGACAGGTAACAGTAAGTACTAAATTAAGTATTAAATTACAAATCTACCTAAACTATTATCCAAATATAATTGAATAGGTACTTTTCATTTTTCATTCGCAATGTAATTGTAAGCCCATGGCCTTTTATATTATGGAGTCGTTGACGGTGGTGTTCATGATGGCGGAGCGGAGGGGAATAGAGCTATTCCCACGTTTCGTTCTATCTCGTTCTGCTTTTGCGACTTTGCCATTTTACGAGTATAAAACAGCCAATTTCCTCTTGTTTCTTAAAGTTTTATCTAAATTCTCTGCCGCACCATAATTATGTACAAGCTAATATGTCACTTACTGTACTCACTTAATAATAATTATTATTACGTACTTCATATTTATACTGTATATTTATATATCTACCTATACATCACATCGTTGAGAGGTGCCTGCACGGAAATCAAATGGTTTTGACTGAAAATCAGCGCTGCAACCCTGTTGTAGCCATATGCTGAGTTGGAGCCATTTCACTGGCGAGGCATGTGTACATCATCTTTCTCTTTTGTTTAGTAAATATGTTTTCTTCTATAATGTAATGTCTATTTCCTACCTCTAAATTATCTTGTTGATGTATCTATGTTCTTTTCAGTGAATAAACGTATGTCTATGTCTATGTCTATGTCTAAGTATATTGATATTTTTGAATTTGTCCCTTAGTGATTGCCTAGCATCTAGTTTATAGATAGCCCGAATGGCCCTTTTTTGTAAGACAAATATTGTGTTTATATCTGCCGCTCTCCCCCAAAGAAGTATTCCGTAAGACATAATACTATGAAAATAACTAAAGTAAACCAATCTGGCAGTTCCTACATCTGTGATGTGTCTGATTTGCCTGACCGCATAAGCAGCTGAGCTAAGTCTTCGTGAGAGACTAGTTACATGAGGACCCCATTGAAGTTTCGAGTCTATAGTGATTCCAAGGAAAATTGTTTCTTCAACGAGGTCTAGTCTTTCCGTTCCTATGCTTACACTCGTGTCCACCTGCCGCACATTCGGTAAACAGAATTTGATACATTTTGTCTTCTTCGAGTTTAATAAAAGGTTGTTTACATTAAACCAACTTAACACATGAGAGAGCGTACTATTTGCATTGTCTAGAATTTCTTGTTGTCTTTTCACCTTAAAGATAATGGATGTGTCATCAGCAAATAGTACAATCTGAGTCATTTTCTCCACCATATACGGCAGGTCATTCACGTAAACTAAGAAAAGGAACGGACCCAGAATAGAGCCTTGGGGGACACCAATATTCATATGCGTTCCGGTAGACTTATTTCTATTTATATCTACTTTTAGTACTCTGTTTCCAAGATATGATTCCATTAATTTTAAAGCATTGTCTTTAATACCATAGTGTTGCAGTTTGAGCAGAAGGGTTTGATGATCCACACAGTCAAAGGCCTTGGAAAGATCACAGAATACACCAACAGCATCCTGTGATCCCGCCCACGCACTATAGATTTCTTCCAGCAAACCCAAGATGTACAGGATACATTTTAAAACTCAAAACGGGTAGGCCTATGTGCTAAAGTAAAAAAATACGCGTGTAGCACCGTACACGTGTTAGAAGTAAAACTTCTGTAGCTAGATCATTAAGTGGTACCTATACTATACACCTATACCTACCTATACTAAAAGAGATTTAAATTTCCAATTTTGAGATCCAATCTCTGCTTCAAGTTACTTTTAAGTTTCAGACGTCCGATTATTTGAAATTATTTTATACTTGTACTTACTTTTAATACGTCATGTCATTTATTTCCCACCATTCCTTATCTACAATTTGTCGCGCTCGTGGTGATATACTTAACTCATTCAATAGTGTCACTACTATTTGCATCTCGCTCAGATTATATACCATCTGACGTCACGTCTTTAAGCCGTCTCGCTCAAATGTATGCATTGCTTTGCTTGTTTTAGAAATCCATATCGACCCGTGTGACATTGATGAAACTCTTTTCTTACAAACTGTATGGATCGCATCGCACAGCTGTCAAACATAAGTTCCGGTTCCAACAAAGAGGTTGAACGAAGTAGTTTGAGTAATGCTAGTTGGTTTTGTTTGTCCGGTTTGTCCCAGCCAGCGGCGGCGGCGGCGGCGGCGCCATCTTGGCCATACCGGAAATCAAGAACTCGCCTAAAATAATTTTTATTTGTTAACGTTTCATCAGGTTTTTCTCTCACTAATTAACATTCTTTATTGTACGAATGTATTATTATCTTATCTGATTAGTTAAAAACCGTATTGAAAATAGTTGCGGTTTTAAAAGTCTTCAGCCGACCCTGACGTCACCGATTCCAATTTCCGTTACATTTCTTAGCCACTCGTGATAGCACCCGGCTAGTAACAATTGAAAAGCAAATATATGAATAACCCACAGTTGAGAGGTTAAATAAATTTTACCCCCGTGCCCTAAGAAGTTTTACTTCAAAAATAAAATATAAATAAATTATATTCATGACACGACAAACAATTTAGCAATTTGAGTAGGCACATTTTTTCGATAAAATACAGAAGTTATAAGTTATTTAACATTTAACGTGGTAGTCAAACTCAAAAAGGGTAGGATCGGTACCAAAAAGAGATACATTCTAATTCGGAAAAGGCATTTCACACCCAATATCTGAAGGGCTCTCCATTGTGATAAAATAACGACGGTTTGAGCGAACCACATGTCAATTGGCCTGCATTGTAAAATTGCAGTGTTAAGTGCTTCTTAAGGTGGTCTCCATTTGCACCTTCGGATGTCTGGAAACCTTTTGTGGGTTTTACATAATAGTGTGTGTCTGTGTAAGGGAGGTGTTTGTTTATGTGAGTGATCCTTATTCATAGGCATGTATTTAAAGTACCAGTTTAGAAGACGGAATCGTAAGTTTATGAATACAAGTTTAAAATGATGGAATTACCACTAAAAGTGACTAAATCATTAGTACCGCGTGGGCAGTAAAAATACTAAATTGCCAGTTCCGAGTGGCAGTAAAAATTACGTAGTAAGATTTTTTCGAAGCCTTATAAATTGAGCCATGTGAATTTTATTTTACTTACTTAGTTTTTACTACAGACTGGCACAAGCCATGGTAGGAGGTTGTCTTTCATGTATATGTATAGTAATTGTTGCCCTTTTCGAGTAGCTGTGTCGAAATAACTCGTCTCTCGACATGTTACTTAGCGTTGTCTCGTTTAGATAGGCCAGGTAAATAAGAGAAGAGTGGACTGTAGTTTAAGTTGTTATAATAGGTCAAAAGGTGAGTATGTATACAAGTCAAAGCTATCAGATGCGATCGCGACAATGCTTTCGTTCTAAGTGATGAGTTGAGTTGCTGCTGAGCGGCGCGCGACCGCGCCTCCCGCCGCCCGCTGCCCCGCCGTCGTCTATGATGTGCTTGTACATACTCCAGGGCCAGCAGTGGAGTTGAGGTTGATGATGATGATGTGTCTTCTTGATTATGTGTCTAGTAGTGGGCATATCTTGTGAAAAGCCCTTCTGATCGTCCCTGATTGAACTCTGATGTCTGCCACGCGTGCTTCTCCGTCGGGACCAGGGTAAAGCTTGGTGATGCGTCCAAGAGGCCACTGTGCTGCAGGTAGCGCCTCGTCCTTTACGATGACCAGGGAGCCCTCTGTCAGCGCGCCATTCGAGCGTTGCCATCTCGTTCTCTGGTGTAACTGAGAAATATATTCCATGTTAAATCGTCTCCAGAAATGTTGGCGCAGCAATTCGACCCGCTGATGTCTGGGCAGCCGTGCCGGGTCGCAGTCGGACATCTGTGGGTGAGGTAGTGCAGTTAGAGTTCGACCAATTAAAAAGTGAAATGGGGTGAGAGCTGAAAGATCGGACGGATCAGATGAAAGTGGCGTCAATGGCCTAGAATTTAGAATGCCTTCTATTTGAACTAAAAGTGTGTACATTTCTTCGTATGTGAGATGGGCTAAACCTAATACTCTTTTGAGGTGGTATTTAACTGATTTTACTGTGCTCTCCCAAAGTCCTCCAAAGTGGGGGCAATATGGGGGTATGAAATGGAATGAGATGCCTTGCTCTGCGGCGCAACTGTAAATTGATTCACTATGGTTTTTAAGAAAACTCGTTATCACGCGCGCAGCTCCTACCAAGTTCTTCCCATTATCGGAGTATATGTTATTTGGCTTGCCTCTACGAGATATGAATCGGTTTATTGCAGCTATGTATGATTCTGTTGTCATATCTGTGACCAACTCTAGATGCACAGCTTTAACTGTAAAACAAACGAAGATACAAATGTATGATTTGATTAATACACTTCCACGCCCTTTACGATTGTTTATCATAATTGGTCCTGCATAATCTACTCCTACGTCACTGAATACAAAATTTGCGTGCAATCTTTGCTCAGGTAGCTGTCCCATGATTGGTGTCACAGTTCTACCTTGGAACCTTTTGCATGTGACACAGGTTTGTGTAGTTTTCCTAGCCAGATTACGACCAGAGACTGGCCAGTATGACTGACGGATGTGAGCGAGTAATAGTTGTGGGCCGGCATGTAAAAGTGTTAAATGATATGTTTGAAACATGATTTTTGTAATATAGTGATCTGGATGCAACAAAATTGGGAATTTTCTATCATAGTTGTATGGGGAGTTTGCTAACCTTCCGCCCACACGAATAAGGTTGTTTTCACCAATAAATGGATTAAGCGAATTAAGTCTGTGTTGTGCTGGTAATTTTTTACCATTTTTGAGTATTTGATACTCTTCTGGGAACGAATCTAGCTGAATTATTTTTGCTAATTGATACCTTGCTAAGTTTCGTTCATTGCTAGACAAAGGAGTGATTACCTTTGATTGAGTGATTGTGTTTGTTTTACTACGTTTTGTTCTGCAAAGACGTATGAATCGTAGTATGAGTGCGACGATACGTGTAAGTTTGTTAAAATTAGAATAATTGTGTATGAATGACTGAGTTGTGTTTGATTGCGTGTTTGTTTGTGTGAAGTGCGAATGTGACCGGATTTCTGGAAGATCAGATACGCTGAGGTGTGCAGGTTGTTCTGGCCAGCTACTTTTATCATCATTTCTTAGAAATTCCGGTCCTGAAAACCACAAAGAAGAATTAATTAATTGTTGTGCATTAGTGCATTTTGTGATTATGTCTGCTGGGTTTTGTTTTGTAGGTACGTAGTACCATGATTGTGATTGACTATGTGTTAATATGTCCGTTACTTTGTGATTAACAAATGCTTGCAACTTGTGGGTAGGTGAATTTATCCATGATAGAACTATAATTGAATCACTCCAATAATAGCACTTTGGTGTTTCACCTTCGTTACGAAGTGAACTTAAAACTTTATTGCATAAGATTATGCCGGTGTGTGCCGCGCATAACTCAAGTCGGGGGATTGATAGTGTTTTCAATGGGGCTACTCTGCCTTTTGCTATCAACAGCTGAACATTCACACTGCCATCCGAGCTAAAGCTCTTTATATACAGGCAAGAACCATAACAATTTTTCGAAGCATCATTGAACACGTGAATTTCTATGTTGTGCGGTGAACAATGAAATGCGCGGCGAGGAATAGTCAGCTGATTGATAAGTGATAATGACTGGACGAACGTTGCCCATTGTGTTTGCATTGAAACCGGTATTTTACTATCCCATGATATGTTTTGAAGCCACATCTGTTGCATAATTAATTTTGCCTCGAGCACACAAGGGCTTACGAGCCCCAGCGGATCAAAAATGTGCCCTATTGTGGAAAGAATAGAGCGTTTAGTGATTTGTTTTTGTGTTGTGTATTCTGAATGAACTGAATATGATAAGATATCATTGTGAGTATTCCAATAGATACCTAAAGTTTTTGATGGATCGTTTGTGCCTAAATTAATAGTCATGTTGTTTGAATTTGCAAATCCTTGCTTTTCTAAAACGGCTGGACAGTTTGATAGCCATTTTCTAAGTGGAAATTGATACTTCCTGAGCTCGTTGTTGACGCCTTCAGCTATTTTTAATAAACTGAATTCGTCATCTGAGCCCGACAAAAGATCATCACAGTAAAAATCGTGACGTATGACTTCTGAAATTAGATTGTCATAAGTGTTTGTGCTATCGCCCTGGCCACAGTCTAGGGCTACTTGTTTGATGCATCGTGTAGCGAGGAACGGCGCGGATGCCGTCCCGTAGGTGACTGTATTAAGGGTGTATGATTTAAGTGGTTCCGTAGGATTGAAACGCCACAGAATTTGTTGTAAGGGTCTCTGATTTTCCACGACTAATATTTGTCTGAACATTTTTTCAATGTCTGCTGATATGACGAACTTATGCTGACGAAAACGTAGTAGGATTGAAATGAGATCGTCTTGAACAACAGGACCTACTAATTGCAAGTCGTTCAGTGATAATTTATTTGTGGTTTTTGCCGAACCATCAAATACCGACCTGAATTTTGTTGTCGTGCTTGACTCGCGAATTATACCATGATGTGGTAAATAATACGCGGGAGTCAGTGGTGTTGCTGTGTGTGTGTATGTGTTTTGGTTAGGTGTCATATGTCCTAGCTCAATGTACTCAGTAATGAAGTCTGAGTATTGTTGTTTGTAAATGGGATCTGAATTCATGCGATGTTCTAATGAAAGAAATCGTTTCTTAGCTTGATAAAAAGAATCGCCCAGACATTCAGGTGATTTTTTGAATGGAATAGTGACAACAAAACGTCCGTCACTTTGTCTTGTTGTCGTTTGTTGAAAAATAACCTCGCACGCATCTGTTTCGCACGGGTCATTGACCTGAGATGTGGACATGCTGTCTAATTCCCAGAAACGTGATAATTGATCGGGGCTATTGTGAGTGAAAAAACATGCATTGTCTTTTTGACTATTTATATCTGGGGTACAACCTGAAACTAACCAGCCCAATTCAGTTTCCTGTAATGTTGGCTGATGCTTGCCTAGCTGAATTCGACCGTTACCCATTATCTTCCAGAATATGCTTGCACCAAGTAGAAGATCGATTGGTGCCGGCTCACAGAATTGCGGGTCAGCGAGTTTTATGTGTTTAGGTAGGTTAATACCCTCAGTGTGAATGCGTATGCTAGGTATTGAAGGTGAAATTGTATCAAGTACCAAGCATGATGTATTTACTGCGTAGCAGTTGTGTAATGATTTGATTTGTATGTTTGTTCTGTGAGATATATTTGTGTGTTGTTGATTGATGCCTGAAACGGAACCCTGAATTAATTGTAGTGGAAGATTTAGTTTAGTGCAGAGTTCTTTTGTAATGTAGCAGGAGGTACTACCGTTATCTAGTAATGCTCTGGCGATGTGTTGTTCACCGTTACTGCCAATAACACTTACTAGGGCAGTTGATAGTAAGACTGAAGTCTCTTGGGTACTTGTTAGTGTCGTATGGGATGCTCGTGGTTCCATCAAATGCAACATTGTGTTATGTTTCTGCGAGCAGTACTTGCAGGTACCGCCACGACATGACTTGGTTTCGTGTCCTTGATACAAGCAGTTGGAGCATACGTTCAGTTTCGAAACTTTTTCGATTCTTTTCTCCACTGTCATTTGTTTGAAAACAGGACACGAAAACAAATAATGTTGTGATTTGCATATAGGACAACTAGGAAATCGTGATGACGTGCTTGTGGTCATTTGTGTACCCTGCTTTTGTAATTTTGTGTCGACTTTTGAATTGCATTGTTTGCTATCTTCAAGAGTTTGCAATAGATCTGCACGATCTTTGAGGTAGGTTCTTAAATTTTGAAGATGCGGCATGTCGTCAAGTGTATTTTTGAATTCTTCCCAGTATCTTAGCGTCTCCGAGTCCAATTTACTTGCCACGAGATAAATAATTAAAGTATCCCAGTGTTGTGTATTTTCTCCCAAACTTTCAAGGGCTCTGAGGTTTTTGTTTACATTGTCCAACAATTGTCTCAGTGACGCAGAAGATTCTTTGTGAATGTGATTCAAGTTGAATAGTGAGTGAACATGGTTGCCCACCAGCTGACGTTTGTTATTGTAACGGTCAGTAATTAGCTCCCATGCCACTGTGTAATTGTTTGATGACATTTCGAGTGATTTTATGATTTGAGAGGCTTCACCTTGCAAAGATGCGCGCAAATAATGAAATTTTTGAATTTTATCAATAATTGTATTGTTGTGTATGAGTGACACGAATGTATCTCTGAATTCAAGCCAATTATGATATTCACCTGAGAATCGTGGAAGGTCGATCGTTGGAAGTTTGATAAAAGGCTTTTTTACACTTGCATCCAGAGTTGTTTGTACAGACCCGTCGACGACGGTGGCAGATTCATTGTCTCGTATCAGCTGCATGGCAAGCGCGAGCTGAGTTTGAAAATCCGATTCAAACTGCTCCCGCTCTTTCATCTGCTCTTCTGAAATGCCGACAATTTCATCGATTAAGGTCTGATTTTCGTCGTAAGCTTGTAGCAACAACTTATAGGTTTCAAGGCGATTTTTAACCTGCAAAAGATCTAATTCTGATAATCCTTTCTGATTGGCTGAGGACAAAGAATCAAGATAATTTTTGAATATAGTGACCTTTGATTTGTGTGTGGCTCGTCTTTTTTTGTAAGTATAGAGAAGTTCTATTGAACTTATCTCTTTCAGAGCGAGGGGTGATCCATCTGGCATGTTTAATGAGAGTTTTTGAATGTAATTATGTAACAGATACTTATTTTTATGAACGATGCAACGGTAGGCGCCGCGCTGAGTAATTTACCAAGCTATGTAGGTAGGTAGGCTGTAGCCTGTAATTTACGTACGCACGCCCGTGCGCCGCAAAGCGAGGCGAAGAAACCTGAAGCGTAAGGGTAATTGGTCTTATTACAACACAATTAATGAAAATATGATATCAGTTTTGTTTGGGAGGGTTTTTAAAGCGATTTATCCCAATTATGTTGAATATTAATGAATGTGAGGTAGAATGCAAAAAAAAATCTGATGCAATGATTTTGCATGAATGTTGATGCGAGGTTGAATGATTTGTATGAAAGACACAGTAATCAACGATATGCTGAAACGAAAATGATATGAAGTTTATGTTTGGGGTCAGAGGAGGTTAAATTGGTCAAACTCACAACTGCTGCTACCAAACCCTTTTTCGTCCGTTATCGTGACTGCTGTCGGAGATGAGATGAAGCTGAAGCTGCTGCTTGATATTTCCGGATGCTAGTCGTGCTGAATGCTGATATCCTCGCTGTTGCGGTGACCGATGTGTGTTGAACGGCTAACTGAATTCCGGGCTCCCTTTGTCTTGACTTAGCTTGCAAAATGGCGCGCGCGTCCTTTTTCCAGGTTTTAACTTGATACCTCTTTGACGTAGCGAAGGACCATAGATAGGCCAGGTAAATAAGAGAAGAGTGGACTGTAGTTTAAGTTGTTATAATAGGTCAAAAGGTGAGTATGTATACAAGTCAAAGCTATCAGATGCGATCGCGACAATGCTTTCGTTCTAAGTGATGAGTTGAGTTGCTGCTGAGCGGCGCGCGACCGCGCCTCCCGCCGCCCGCTGCCCCGCCGTCGTCTATGATGTGCTTGTACACGTTAATTAAATTATATTAAATCCGTTAATTAAATCACCCGTGTGGCTCGAGGATAATTAATTCGAGAAAGGAGTTTGGTTGCCAATTGTCTTTTGAGGGCTATAGAAATGTGGCTCAGATTAACGCGGGAACCAACTGGGGCGGAATTCCAATAATTTTAACAAAACGCTGTCTAAATATTAACGGAATACTCGTCGATGACGGTTTTAACACCGTTAGGTACTACCTACTTAGTCATTTTGACCCGACTCCGCTAGGAGGGTAATGCTTTTCGTTAGCACACGCTAGAAAGCGTAAAGTAGCAATCCTACACAACATAAAAACGCAATATATGGCTTTACGCGAACATTTCCATTGACAATTTTGATATGCAGGTCCAAAGTATAGATTTAAGGAGAGGAGCCATCTGGATTTTTGATGCAAGTGGTAAGGGGATTTTCTTGTACGATGGTGAAATGAAATTGTGAAATATAATATAACCAATAGCAAATGGTGAGGAACTCTTCTAGTGTTCTTGTCTCCCGGGAGTCCGACTCGGACTTGACTGTATGTTGAGAAGATTTTTTATTAAAATATTCAAGAGGAGAATAATTATAATTCTCTCTTTCACAAACTGTGCCAGTAAAAGTGAAAATGGCTCAACGACACAAAACCCCAAAATTATAGTTGGAGTCTCAAAGTTGATGTTGAAATGAGTACAAAAAGCGGGACGATCAGGGACAGTTCATAATTCTCTGTTCCACAGTGCGGTTAATATCGGTTCGGTTCGGACAAAAAACGGTTTAAATACCTCTCTTCTCTCAGGAAAGCCGCGAAATGATGCTGTGTGCGGTGCGCGAACAGTGTTGATACTTTATCAGTAAATGTAAATACAGATATTTATGACATCCCTCAACTTGCCTGGAGCTTATTATTGGCACCAGTAAAATTTTAGGACAATGTGATATTTGAGATTCAAGACTTGTAAATAAAAAAAAAACATATTTGGGAACTAAAAAAAGAACGAAAAGACCTTTATTAGACTAGCGAATAATTAACTGGTCAGGACGAGGTAAAGAAGATACCCAGCAGTGGGTGAAGTGGACTGATTAGTGGTGAGCATGATGATGATGAATAACGTCGGTTGACGAATCAATCCCAATCGAGTTACTAAAAGTTAGGTTGTGTTAGGTCACAGCTTTATACCTTTATACATAATAATTAAAACAAAAAGTAAACTTTAGAAAAAACCGACTTCCACAAACACTATTTGATTAGATTGAGTTTAATACAAACTGTAACCCCTTATCCCCCCACCCTTGGGGAATTAATTTTGTCAAATCCCATCTCAGTGCTACCCCACGCTACTAAGGAACCTCTGTACAAAGTTTCATGGCTCTAAGTCCACCGGTGTAGGCTATGCGTTGCCTGCCCGTCAGCCACGCATTGTATTTGTACCTAGTATTGAGCAGATCTGGTGGCCATATGTGGTCTTCATCAGCAGTTCCGCATCACAATATTATGCTCACCATGTGCATTTGCACGAGTTATTATGAAAAACACAAAAATCACTATAGGTCTGCCTATAATATTTGAAGAGTTCCCTCAATTTCTCCAGGATCCCATCATCAGATCCTGACCTGGTGTCAATGGGACCACCCTTGAGGTTATTACCTATACGCCGAAAAAAGATTTGTTCAAATCGGTTCATAATTGGCGGAGTTATCGCGTAACAAACATAGAAAAAAAATAAAAACATACGGGTCGAATTGAGAACCTCCTCCTTTTTTGAAGTCGGTTGAAAATGGAGCATAGCGAACGAACGGAGCTAGGCGACTCCATGTAGTTTAACAGAACAGTATCAGAGCTTAAGAAATTTGGCGCCAGCTGTGTCCTCTACAATCCTCCCTCCAAGTATCAGGATCGGTCATGTACTTTCAAAGAACATCATAAGTAGAAGCAGAAACAGTGTTTAAAAAAAAAACTTGGCGCCAGTTGTATCCCGTACTAGCTTTCCTCCAAGTATCAAGATCGGTGACTCTACCCAGTGGTCATCATCGGCGGTGAGGTGGACAAAAAACCTCACACAATCGCGCGGCTGCCGACAAAGTTGCTGTTGAAACTTATATGCGGAGCGGGGGCTTCCGGATTGATGCATATTTTATGTAAATTCTCTGTACAAGGTGTAAATAAATTAACGCAAAATGAGAAACTACTTTGTTAGGGACATGGTTCTGTGCAACTTTCATTATGAAACCGATTTGATCAGAGCAACTTTATTTTTCACTTCTCCATACAAATGATCTCAGCTGGTAGCACTCAGGCCAAAATGTAATTAATTATGTAGTTTTCGACAGTTTCTCTGTTTTATGTCAATTCAACAAGTTCTACTATTTTGACCACTTCCCAATTTGACCACTTCTCAATTTGACCTCATCTCAATTTGACCACATCCCATATCGACCATTCAATTCATGCTTCTTTACAGACTCTTGACTTGAGTCATTTGTGGCTCAATCATTATTTTTTGGACTTTTAAGTAAACTACATCAAAAAACTTTATTTAAATCCAGTCGATTATTTCTCTAGCCTGCCAAATGAAATAAACATAAACTATGAACGCACCAAAAAGGAAGACACTTGAAAGTCCTTTCATACCATTGTGGTTAACAAAAGATTATCAGTTAATAGTCCGGTCTCAGTCGGTCTCAGGATTTTGAGACCGGAATACGTTATTATTAGCCATAACGTTATACTGAATGTCTTTATTCTACAGGGTGTTATAGAAAGGTGGGGCTGTAGTTATAGCTATGAAAGTTGGATGACTTCGTCGCAATAGCTGCCGGGCACTTGCTCAATGCTTGAGGTTCAGTAGTAAGTTGTCAAGAAGAGGCCTATAATACCTCGCATTTAAGGCCAGGTGGGCCGTAAATTGGCAACTCAATTTGTGGTGGTATAAATATGGACACAACCATATTGTAATAAAGTGTATAACAGCTCACACTGCAACATGGCTGTTACGTCCGTCGCTGCAGCAGAAAACTGCAAAAATGTGTGTTTTTCCACAATAGTAATTAAGATAATAAGTTGGTCAAGTCAAACTCTACGAAAATGTCTATAAATCTTTAGTAGCTTTAGTTGGGTACAAAAATTTAATGTAAAAAATCAGTGCTTTAGTAAATTGAAAAAATTGAAAAAAAAATATTGAAAAAAGTAAAAAAGGGGTAGCTTTGTGTTTTTTTTATCGAGTGAAATTCACTAGATCACGTTACTAAATACTACTTTGACTAGACTAGATCCATATCTAAGTCATGTCTTTTT
Organism: Argyresthia albistria; assembly: GCA_963457715.1. NCBI lineage: Eukaryota > Metazoa > Arthropoda > Insecta > Lepidoptera > Argyresthiidae > Argyresthia > Argyresthia albistria. The sequence goes on along the minus strand of OY735276.1, from coordinate 5,418,877 downwards.
TTCAGAGTTAAAAAAACTATTTTCTATGTCTTAGACGGTTTAAAGAATTCAAAAGCGCGGCCTTAGCTAAACTACCGGGCCTTAAGAGGTTTTAGGGGCCCATTGATAATGACGATGATACGAGGCTGCTGATACTCCCCCTCAGCCTGGCCATTCCATGTACCTACCTATGTATTTCGCAATCAACTACGTATGTAAACGTAGTAGACCGCCTAAAGGTTTTGAATTTTATTACCATGGCATGAGGTTCAAAATCGCGATGCGTCAAAAGTATTTTTGGCACTGAATAGGTTAAGCGTTGGTAAAGTATGTCTTATTTATGCTTCGGTGGTGTACTATCGATTTTATGCTATCGGATCTTGATAGATACCCTATAACGGACCGGTCTCACGGCATTAAGTTAAATTGCCTGATAATGCAATAGTTAGACTAACAAGATCCTATGTAACTGATAGTTAAACTTGAAATAAACGGCTGTTGCCAAAAGGCTACTATGTCAAGGGCCTAGTAAAATTGTTGTTTAACGAAGTAAGTAGAGAATATCATTACTTCTGGCCTAGGATAACAAGGGCCAAATACATTACCTTAAAAAACATGTTTAGCTACGCCTCATTTTCCGACCAAAAATCATGAAGTACAGTTCAAAATATGAATACGTTTAATACAAGCCAGGAAACTCAGAGTCATTAAAGTTCAACGGGGCATGAAACATGAACATAAATAATATTTATCGAAAAATTGAATACAGACGAATGAGACTATAATTTTCGCATGTTTTTTGTCATAAATATCAATTTGAACGCGAAGAACGTCTAAATTACAGGTTTACATCGACGCCGACTAACTTGATTTAAGACTTTTGGTGCTATGGCGATAATTCAGGTTATACTTATTAAACTTTAGTAGGTACTACTAGTTTTATTTATTATTATGAGGTCACGATATGATCTTGACTTGAGTCTGTGACTCTATTTAGGATTTATATTATATTCATAAATCATCCATCTGTCTAAAACCTAGGGTTAATTTACTTTACCTATATCTAGAGTACCAAGACAGCTTAATCAATTATTATAATGCCGTTGCGGCGAAATATGACAAATAAATCCTCAAACAGTCAAATCTCAGACATTCACCGATAAATAAGGTAACATATGCTCAGAATCCTTCGTCTTATATCCATTCATAGTAATTCAAACCCACGCGAATATCAAGAAAGCGATAAAGATAATATATCGCTCTTTATACTCGACTAAACTGTGTTGAAACATAAAAGCATAATTACAGACAACGAAATTGTATCTACGTTTTCCCGAATAAGTTATGAAATGAAGTTTGGGGAGGCGGTTTCTCACGTCTCCGAAGCAAATAGGTACTTGGTACCTACCTAGAGCCCTTCACGTCCGGGTGGTGAAGCTAACGAGAAACAAACTAACACTAACATTTCCAGGTTCTCGAAAGAGAACCTATCCAATACAGTGAATTCTACAAAACAAATGGCGAAATGGACTAGTTACACCGCCATTAATTAAGAAATTGAAATGAAGTTTCTGAACTTAAAGTTTTGTTTAAACCGAGGACAATTTGTGCAAATAGAAATGATTTTTTCTGAGAAACATATAATATTGTAAAAAATTATGGAAAATTATAAAAGTAGCATTAAAAATACTTATCACGCCACCAAGATACTGACTGTGTCACCAGTCGTTATATACCCTGTGGAACAGTGAAAGAGTTAGTTTTGCGTTTAAGGACTCTTTTGTTGCTAATAAGACCCTATAGCTAAATTTTAATCTTTATATGTGTTTCAACTAAACTCTCACGTAATCCGTGTTAACCCTTACGTGTACTCTCTGAGATTCGAACCTGAACCTGTGTGTTGTATTACCAAAGATCAATATAGTGTTGCCTTGTTTGACCACTACCTAGCTTTATTTCCAGAATCAATATTGACAAGAGAAATACTTCGATAATTGCTTTACTTTACGCTTTAGACCTTACCCGTAAATTCAACAGCGAAAGGAACTTTCTTACTATCAAATACTGAAGAAGCAAAGTCCGACATATAGGAGTCAAAAAGACATAATTCGTAATTTCTTTATTGTACTCCACAAAACAGAAATACGGAAAATAAATGTGTATAGTGTATCTAATATAACAGACTACTTGAAAGATGTCAATCTTAGCCTGCTGGTGAGGGGACATTGCTCATAAAAATAGATTAATCAAAAGAATCGATACACCTTTTAAACACTGGTGAATCGGGAATAATTTTACAAGATATGCAAAGAGACATTAGAATAGAGAATATAGTTGAAAATGAACTAATTATATCCCTAAGTGCGGATAGCAGTGATGACGATGACAACTCTTCTGTTAGTTCAACTGAATAAACAATTTCGATTCTTTCCAATTGTTTTGGTAACATCCCTAGTGTTTAAAAAATTGAATTTTATTAAGTTTTTGGTTAGCCGTCAAGTTGCTTCTAATGTATGGTTGATTGTACTTGGGAACTTGTAGTACAGTAGAGAACAGACTTCCACGATCTTTGATGATGACGAGTGACGTTTACAACAGGGTTCTCTAAAATTTTCACAACGGAATGTCAAACCTTTTATCCTCTGAGTGCTGACCAATACACACATTAAATACAACTGTGCCTCAGCTGCCCGTTCGGGAAAAGGCGTGACGCTATGTTGGTCTTGTTCAGTGTAAAGTGATGACAGGTAATTACCCTAAAAACCGTTATCATAATCCAACACAACGGGAAGTGTCATGTTTACTGACAAGACAACGAGTGATGAAATGTCACCTGGGGCCTTACACCAACCTTTTTAGCGATGCTCATTAGGTAACTAATCTGATCCAAAAAATACCAAGACCGTCTATACTTTTACAACTCTATCACCCAGTTTCCTGGGCGCTGATTAAATTAACAGGTTGGTTAAATCAGTTTCGGCCAATCACGTTCCGTCATTTTGAATAATAGCGGCTCCTGATTGGCTGAAGCTGATTTAACCAAACTGCGCCTAGGAAACTAAAAAAATATTTTTTTCTACGGAGTAATCGATTAAAAATGGTTTACATGGTGATTTATCTAAACTCTGTTGGTTGGTGTAACGCCCCTGTACTAGTTGAAGCTACGTGTCATCGGCCACGCGGTCGCGTCTCCGTACTTTGTCATGCGAGTAAATTGCACCTTTACCTTATTCTGATTGCATATCCTGGGAGCTCAAAATCATGCCCAACTCTGTTCATTATTCTATTAAACTATAATACCTATTGAAATTTCCTTGTTGCGTACATAATAATAATAATAAACAAGTCAATACTTTTCATGAAAATTATGAGTTTTATTTTATGCTGTTTCAAACACTCGCCGAATAGAGAACAAATTCAGCTTGTGTACGTGGTGTGGGATCGGCCCTGCTTGGATCCCCCTCAAATTTTGGTTTTATAGTCTTCTAGAATGGTTTACTATAAAACTGTGACTCATCCAATAATGTGATATTCCCCTTATTTTGTTTTGTAGGTACTGGCAGCGTTTCCTTAGCTGTAAGCCCGTAACCTGTAACTAAGGAATTTGACTGAAAAGTATTTTAGGTGGGATTTTTCGTTTCAATTTTTTTTTGAGTTTTGGTATTTGTTTTTCTGGAATTTTGACGTTCTGGTCCATTGCTGTAATTTACCACAAAACCTAAGGTACCTACATTTTCACCAAAATCCCAGCTGTCAAAATGTATGAAATATGTCAAACTTAAATACGCTTATCGCGCTAATAACAAGTGTTTTTGGTTCAAAGTATAGTCAAAGTTAAGTGCTCTACTGCACAGTCACGCTAAAAAGGCATTACTCCAACTCAGTACCATCTTAGTCCTATTAAAGCATAAAACAAACACTTTATAAAGTCCAGAAGGGGTAGGTAAATTGTGCTATGAAGGACTTAAGCTAAAAGAGCTGTCCGTCCGACCGATTTGCTTCCGACCTTTCACTTTGAAAAGCTGAGCTTTGAAATGCAGTACTTAAGCTTTTGTTTAAGTTAGCACTCAAGCCCATTAGAATTAACATATTTTTTCTGTCAGATACATAAAAAAACAAAGCTTGCAAATAGCTTGTTAATGGGGTTTGTGAAAATCTGACGTTGAAAACGGTTTGCAACTGTAAACTTGTAACTTTTTAAAGCTTTTAAAAGCTGACACTTGGCAAATGAAGACGTTCCGCCGTGGATTTATCCCGTTTCCTGTTTAACCCTAATTACGCTAATAACGCCCATTTGGCGCAATTAACCGTAATTTTCTCACTTGTTGGTATTTTTTTAAACCAGTTTTTTTAAACAAGTACTCCATTGCGAAGTGCCGCTATGCCGGTATAGCTTGGGCAATTAAACTCTTGGACTGAGACGGACATCGGACAGATAGAGTTCACACTGTACCTATTGGGTATGAGCCTTATTTGCAGAGTTAAGATTTAGAGAAACGACAGTTTAGTAGTTTAACTGAATTCCTTATATTGGCGGGAATTGAATGTACTTGGAAGGCTATACGACTATGTCCTATCAGCTTGAGAACACACCAGAAACAAGGAGGGTCTGGGCGGTTACAACGCCTTTTATAACACAGCTATGAACTAACTTTTTAAATACAGTGTAGCCAACCAAACATCAAGTGTGGCGGTTTCACAGATTAGTTTTTGTACAATCGATTCTCAATCGAATAATCCAACACGCCCCCTCAAAAACTGATCATGATTTTGAAATCATTTTATAATTAAGGTATACATATTGCAATACCTACACAGAACATATTTCCTTCCAAGTAACTGCTGGGAGTAATTGTATATTGTTATGATCCAACATTCGTTGCAAGGACTAGGGAAAACCCAGAAAAACCTAGTCAGATCATGTCATAATAATTTAACTTAATATTATCATTTTTAAACAATGATTTTGTTAATGTACATATTTGTAACACAATAAACATTTATTGTAGACCCATTTCCACCCTTAATTTTTGAAAACTGATTGTAGGTAGCGGCTTTGTCATCAGATGTGCCAGTTGTGCACCTGTTGGTATGTAATTTAATTTTCATTACATTTTTCTCTACTTTTTCACGGGTCAGGCAATATTTAATATCTATATGCTTGGACCTTTTGTGGCTTGTAGGATTCTTCGCAATACTGATACAGCCGTTATTGCTTCAAAAATGGTAATGGGTGTTACAATTTGTATGTTATTGCTTAACATTAGTGATTTTAACCATGAAGCTTCCTTTACAGCCTCATACAGTGCCATATATTCCGCTTCTGTCGAAGAAGCTGCAACGGAGGACTGTTTCCTACACATTCTGTACACTTTCTATACATTGTACAATTATGGAAAGACTAAAATATATATCCTGTTGTACTACGTCTATCACTTTTATCTCCACCTCAAGCGGAATCTGCATACCCACACAGTACATTCTCAAAATTACCTCTTTTATACACTAATTTCAAATCAATTGTGCCCTTCAGGTATCTAAGCATTCTTTTAAGACATTGCCACAACTCCTTATTATTCTTATTTGTGTATCTGCTCAATATATTGACACTCGCACTTAGATCTGGCCGAGTACATAGCATAACATACATCAAACAGCCTATAAGGATTTTACAGGGCGCATCATATTTAACGTCTGAATTCAGAGCCTCATAATTAGGTTTACTTTCTAGAGGAGTACTTGCTGGATTGCAGTCCTGCATATTATATTTACACAGTATTGGTTTTATATACTAACTTTGATCTAATGTACCATTTTATCTAGTTATTCTTATACCTATAAATAATTTTATCTCATTCATATGAGTTATTTTAAATTTGCTCATTAGATACATTTTAAAATTATTCATTGTTTGGACATCGCACACGCAACGACTAAATCATCGACGTATAGTACTATATAAATGTTTTTATGAATTTCTTCTTTATCTAATACATATATACACTTATCAACATCCGAATTTTGAAACCTTTCTCTTTTAGGGATTGCTCAAAGACTTCAAACCAACATCTTGCAGCCTGCTTGCATACTTTGTTGCCTGTATAAATTACCCTTCAGGAATTTCCATGTAGATTTTTTTCTTTTAACTTACCATTTAAAAAGGCAGTTTTAACATCTAAATGATGAACCAGTAAGTTATTTTGATTTGCAAAAAGTAATTATCAATCTAAAACTAGCAATCCTAGCTACAGGCGCAAATGTTTCATTGTAGTCTACGAGATATTCTTGACTGAAACCTCTAGCTACAAGTCGAGCTTTATATCTTAAAGGTTTTTCATATTCGTTATGTTTGATAGTGAAAATCCATTTACAATTGGTATTGTATTGACCAAGTATTATTTTTCTTAAGGGAGTTTAATTCATATTTTATTGCGCTATCCCAATGAATTCTATCATCTCTAGTTTTTATCTTTTCAAATGAACTAGGTACTTTACAAATCAATGATTGAGCACACTGGTAAATATTCATCATCAGTTTCATCATAAGATCATAACATACACCGACCTCTGATTCTATCGCTCCTCCTCAATTAATTACTTTTACCTTTTTATTAATCTGTGCTTTTACTCTCATCTGTGATTTTAATAGGTATGTCATTGTTTTGCGTTTTTGGGTCTGGGTCACTACATAATTTACGAATTGTGTTGGGACTGTGGTCAGATTTCACCTGATCTGCATCAGAGTTATTTCTACACTGAGACTTTGACACTGATTTAGATAGACCATCATTATTATCAGTTTTGTCATGAGAATTTTGAACATTCTCTTCAGGCTTAAACTTAGGCCTGGATTCCTTGGTTGGAAATTTGTCTCATTTATTATAACTTTTATCACAGTCACAAACCTTTCGCATTCTACACTCCAAACTTTATATCCGTTTGGTTCATAGCCCACCAGTTTTTTTTTTAACGATTTGTCGTCAAACTTTGCCTTACTGGTTTTATTATGGACATAGACTGTAGTACCAAAAACCCTTAGGTATTTTAGAACCGGCTTTTACCATGCCATAACTCATATGGTGTCTGAGATTTTTTTCAATGCCCTCATTGGTGTTAGATTTATTAAATGCACTGCAGTTAAAACTGCTTCGCCCCAAAATACTTTATCTAACTTTGCCTCATGAACATAGCGCGGGCTTTCTCAGTTATCGTTTTTACCATACGATCTGAAACACCATTGAGTTGAGGCGTTCGTGGAACCGTTAAATGATATATATACCTTTTTGCACGCAATTTTTTTTTTTTTTTACCTCGGTGGATAAATACTCGCCACCGTTATCACAGTAGAGATTTACTAATTTTTAATTGAATTTAGCTTCACACTTTGCAAAAAGTCTTTGAAATAAGCGAACACATCTGATTTAAGTTATTTATCAGGTAAGTTACGCAATAGTGTGTGAATTGATCGACAAACAATATAAAGTAATTTTGTTATTAATTGTTGGAGGAGTGATAGGCGCGCACACATCTGAATGCACAATATACAATGGTCGCTTTACTGGCTATTGTTTCAACACATACCATTCATGAGCTTCTTACCACCTCAGTCAGTGATGTGGGCTCCATGTTGGTCGAAAACAACGCTCAGGCTGGCTCGCTGCATTTTGGACACCGACAGCAGCCGTTGTACGGCACTTCGGGGCAGAAAAGCACCTGTATCGCTCACAACTTGAATTGATCCCTTCTTCGTAGCTTAAATAAATTGTCCAGTTTTAGCAATTAAAATTTTAACTGGTGTGTACGGTCACGCCGCACAATATTGTGATCAGCAACCTAGTTTAAGTCACGCGTCATGCGAACTTACTTGTATGATATTTAACTATAGCTTAGCTGAGTCTTTATACAACTGTATACCTAGTAATATCAATAAATAGTAATCCAGCAATAATTCTGGTTTAACGCATAACTTCAACAACTACTTCGAGTGTGTGGGATAATCTCGTAAACTACGGGTTAGACTATACATGGTGTGGTTAGGTTTGAGCAGATGTAGAAGAAAACTTCCCTGTTTATGATGTGGTCGGACGCTCCAGAGTCCAACAGGAACGTTATCCTGTTCTCCAATCGCTCGTCCTCTTGTTGGTAGTCGCCCGTCATGAATGCGAAGCCTGAGAACTCATCTGGCGCGGGCGTCGATTCTTCGTTCAGCTGCGCCGCCGCATGAACTTGTCAGTCTCATCAAGTTTTGCGCCGGCCACCAACAACTCCGAAATCAGCTCGTCGAATTTGGTGAAGTGGCTCACGAGGGGAATATCACTTTGAAGTTTCAGCGCAAGTAGCGTCTTACGTAATGCTAACTGCTGCGTTGCAAGACTTTTTCGCTCGTACAGTTTTCATCTCACTTAGTAACGCGCGAATTCGAAATTTCCATGCTGCGTATTTTTCACCAGCAAAAGGTTGGATTTTACGTTTTGGTCTTTTCGTTTCCATTTTTGAAATTTAGTTAATATTTGCACAGTAGATTCATTTCGCGGCACCTGGGCCCATAACCTATTGGGTATGAGCCTTATTTGCAGAGTTAAGATTTAGAGAAACGACAGTTTAGTAGTTTAACTGAATTCCTTATATTGGCGGGAATTGAATGTACTTGGAAGGCTATACGACTATGTCCTATCAGCTTGAGAACACACCAGAAACAAGGAGGGTCTGGGCGGTTACAACGCCTTTTATAACACAGCTATGAACTAACTTTTTAAATACAGTGTAGCCAACCAAACATCAAGTGTGGCGGTTTCACAGATTAGTTTTTGTACAATCGATTCTCAATCGAATAATCCAACAGTACCCGGGAAAATACGGATGAAGATTCATGAATCAGTGAAGTTGACGGATGACGGACGGATCTATCGTATGCGTATAATGATAATGATAATGAAGCCCGTTATTTCCAAATTTAGTTAAGTTTGCTTAAATAACATGAAATTATTTCATTTTAGTACAATAATCATTTCTATTTTAAATTAATTTATTAATATTGCATGCAAATTATATAGAAACAATTAAGATTAATTTCGTATGCGTATACTACTTTATAAATACTTAGTACTACAATTCTATTCCGGACAGCATTTTCACGGGTTCGGATCGTATTCGGATCGGATTCGAAACCGCTCTAAAACCGTTCCAGTCCAAGTAGGATTCGTAAACAAGGTGTTCTGCCTGTGTTTCTGCTCTTTGTTTGTTTATTTGTTTATTTGGGAACTGAGCCCACAGCACAATATAAAAAATGTACAGCACAATGAATAACTAACTTATACCTTCTAGGCCAATTAGTGGCTCTTATTATACTAACATTACATTTTAACATTTTGCAAATACAGTGATCGAAGCTGAAGTGATCCTATAAGGGCTGATCTACTTTACCGAAGTGATCCTATAAGGGCTCCTTATTTTCCTTTTAAGGATCGGAATTCAGAACCATAAAAATGAAAAAATCATCACATTTTATACAGGACAAATGTTCATGTCCTCTTCGTACACGACAACACGTCTGGTTCATTTAGTTTCGTAATTTCGTAATTTCCTAATTTTCGTAATTTCTTTATTGTACTCACATGACAGTAAAAATAGCTTAACATAGAAAAAAAATGTACAAAGGCGAGCTTATCTCTAATAAGAGATTTCTTCCAGCAAACCATGTTGGGTAGGAGACGGAGATGATAGGTAAGGGGAAGAATTGCAGTTTTTCATTTTTGTTTTGCATTTCCTTTTCAACATGGGTCGATTTCAATTAATCTCATTCGTGTGACAACGCTATTTGCAGCGTGCCATAACAACTTTCGTAGCAGATTCGAAACGCTTGCAACGCTATTTGCAGCGTGCGTAACACCGTTCGTGGGTCGATTTCACGTCACACGAATGACGCGTCATTAATTAATCTCATTAGTGTGACACAAAAATCGTTAAATAGACCCACATGAGATACAGGCCGGACAGACAGACGGGACGGACAGACGGTGGAGTAATAGTAACCGTATGATCATTTTTCGGGCACTCAATCACGCCACGAGTTGTACGTCAGAAGAGGTTAGTCCCACTGTGCCGTTAACCGTGGTTAAGTTAATCACATCGAAAGTCTTTGTTCTTCAAAAATTATATGAGATTCTGTTTCGCAATCATTGTCACTTTGTATGAGCATAATAAAGCGGAAAAATATAGCAACAGAAAGTGTTAAAGAATTAACTGCAATATGCTTTAAATTAAAATTTTACTAGCCCGAAGAAACTTGACTTAAGACTTCCACGTACTCTCCCCATGGTAACGGCGATAAGCTATCGCCCTGTCATGCAAAATGACCAGGGATCGCATCGAAGGTGTGAATTTACCTAAAGTTTGTAGTCGGACATGACAAGGAGCAGTTATAACCACTTGAGTTGAGTTGAAAAAATGACTGCACCTTTCAATTACAATCTGTATAATGTTTTATTTACCTCGCTTGAATGATGTAAAGTACAATACTCAGTAATTTTTACGAAAAAATGAAAAATAAAAAAGTTATGATTTTTTTGGGAATCAGCAGTTTGAAAATGTTTATAGTTCGGTGTTTCAAATGTAAGGAACATGTAAAACTAATAAAAACAAAAAATAACTGGTTAGACGAAAACCCGAAATTTAACAGGTTAAATTCAAACCGGTTGAACTCAAGTGGTTGTAACTGCTCCTTGTTATGTCCGACTACAAACTTTAGGTAAATTCACACCTTCGATCCGATCCCTGAAAATGACATTGAATAACTGGCTTAGAGCATAATTTGTGCTTCTACCGCACCCTATTAGAAAAAGCGTGACACTATGCATTGCAGTGGCATTGCAACAAAGTACATACAACAACCGCCATAATTACCGAGTTATAACGGAATCACACAAGAGACCTTGTATTTGTATTTGTATTTTATCTATTTATTTGCATCAGCGCACACACACACAGCATAAAACATAGAAGATACTTAGCGCTAAACAAAATAACATATAAAACATACAGACACAGATAATTTGCACAACGATAGATAGAATATAGGTACCAAAGTACCTATATCGCACTAGAACTGAGGGTGGTGTGGCATCTGCAAAAGGGTTCTGACTCAGCATGTGCCTGAGAAGTAGACTCCTCCTTGTCATTTTGCCACTGTCTCTCAGAATATGAGAGTGCCATTAACATTTAAGCGGCACTTTACTTGAGCAGGAGTCTGTATATCCGACCGTAAGAACGCGTCTATAATCTCAGAGAAAAATATGACATACAAACACAACACACTGATACAGATTTATGACCTCGCGCCCCCTCCTTCATATTGCTACGGAACCTTTTTAAGTGCGATCATAAAACAACCCCAGTCTAACCGAGGAACTCTAATACCAGCTCAGATACTGCGGTCCGAATGTTAGCGCGCTATAAGTTTTTACAGACGCATTCGGACCACAGTTGTGTTTTTATTAAACGGGGATGTGTAATGTTGCTAGTTAATAGTAGGGAAGTGTATACAGGGTGACAATCAATTACCTGAAATGGGAAATACACAGTAAGGATTTTCCGCCGAAACTTCCAGAAGGTTTTAATTTTAATCTCCGTGGGCTTCACGCTTGCCTCTTACGCAGGAAATGCAGGTTCGAATTCCCGTGCTGACCATATAATAATGTACCAACCAATATAACGTAAGTACGTTGTACGGACGTTCTACCAGTGATGGAAAACATCGTAAGGAAACCTTCATTACTCCATAGCTGCGGCGATGGGCTAGCCCACTGTCTCGCAAAATGGAGTGAGAAAAACTGGCTAAAAGTGGGCGCAGTTATGCTTCTGACACCGTATGGGAAAAGCGCTTCTCTATGTTATGATATGTTAACTTCCAGAAATCCACACCAAAGAGGTTTGGGTATTATGACCTACTATGGACCATTAGCGTAATTTTTAGGGTTCCGTACCCGATGGGTGCCAAACGGGACCCTATCTGAGACTTAGCTGTTACCAGGCTGTATCTCACGAACCGTGTTAGCTAGACAGTTGAAATTTTCACAGATGATGTATTTCTGTTGCCGCTATAACAACAAATACTAAAAAACAAAATAAATTTAATCTTAAGGGGGGCTCCCATACAACTAACGTGGTTTTTTTTTTTTGCGGTTTTTTATACATGGTAGGGAACCCTTCGTGCGCGAGTCCGACTCGCACTTGGCCGGTTATTATTTTATTCGCGGCCACCGATATCTATAATTTATATTATATTGCTGTGTACCATTTCAAAGCTGAGATAACAGAGCTTCAATGTAGTAACACTTTTTGTCCTGCAAAAACTATAAAGTGCGATATCTCAGCCCTGAAATGATTTAGCTATGTACTCCATAGTAAGATTACCTTATTTTTAATTATTCTTTCAAATTTTATAAGTTTTATGAGTGACCGCCAATACTCAAAATCGACCAAACTCCGGCCCAGTGGCTTTAGGACAAAAGAGTCCAAGACTTTGACAGTGGGTACCAAGACGTCAATAAATGTCTATTGCAAGGATGAGAACTTAATTTCCCATAATTTTAACGTGTGTTTTTTTTCCTTTTCGGCCAGGAGAATGACAGTCTCTCGACTGAAAGGGCTAAGCAAACGTCAAAACGACGCCAACTTCACCCAAAGCCCTTTCCCAAAGGCCGGTCATGCTAGGCCTCAAAAGGGCGTCACTATCCAATTTGCTTTTTCCCCACACACTTGCAGGGATGCAGGCCGTAAACTAGAACAGGCGAGTTACGATGTCTGGCCCCCGCTCACCTTTACTGCGAGACTGAAGGGCAGAAGGGTTTGCTTTCTAAGCTGTGACATCGTTAGGGTTTTCCGATCCATCTTTTGATGAAAAACCAGAGACTCTAATGCCCGATTTCAACAACAGTTAGGGGACCCTTTGCTTTGCTCTTTTTCTTTGCAGTCTAGCGATTGTTTCCAAGGCCAGTCCTTTAATTTTAGGGGGTTTCCTAGTAGCTTAGAAGTCCCTTAAGCTTAGGTCAAAGCAAACAACCGCTAGGTGGCCTTTGAAAGGAAGTAAAGTGTCCCCTAAAAGATAGGAGTCGTTGGTGAAATCGGACATAACCCTATCCAATGTGAAGCTTCTCCAACGGCATGTGATTGGCTGATGCGGCACGTGATTGGCTGAAATTAGTTAAAAAAATCAATCACGTGCCGCTAACAGCCAATCGCGAGCAGCTATTTTGAATTATTTATCGAATAGTCAATCGAAATCTTTGACCAGAGCGTCTCGGAAACTTTAAAACATAATATTTTCTCAGCGACGAACATTCACTATCGCGCATCCTAACAGAGTGTCATGGTACAGGGTGGTTCTATAATAATTTTGTCGGTATAATAAAGGTTCATTTCTCACTACCCGCAATTGGACACGGTGCGGTGGCTGCGACCGGTGGGTTTTTAGGGTTCCGTTAGAGAAAAGGAACCCTTATAGTTTCGTCAAGTCTGTCTGTCTGTCTGTCCGTCCGTATGTCACGGCCACTTTATTCCAAAACTATTAGAACTACACAGTTGTAACTTGGTATTTAGATGTATTCTGTGAACCGCTTTACGATTTTTATACAAAATTTGCAAAAATAAAATATTAAGGGGGGCTCGCCATACATGGAACTGACACCAAATTTTTTTTTCCATCAAGCCTATATGTGTGTCTTTGAAAATGACGAGGTTCCTAAAACCATTTTTCCTCAAAGTCATTCGTTAAAGAGACAACCCCTTCCATACTGGAAAAAAATAAAATTGTGCCCCCCCCCCCTCTAACTTTTAAAGTAAGAGAGTGAAAAATCTAAAAACTATATGTTGTGTATCTCAATACAAACTTTCAACGAAAATTGGTTTGGACAAAATATAAAAAGCAGTTTTTATGATATAAAACCGCAAAGGTAACTGTGTCAAAAACTACAAACTTCAACTACTTGTTACAAACACTATGAAAAACAAAGTTACAACACAAATATCCAGTCTTATAATTACTAGCTACTACGGAACCCTTCATGGGCGAGTTCGACTCTCACTTGACCACTTTTTTAACTACATTTTGTACGTATTTTGAATGAGGGTGCCTCAACGAAATTACACCTTGTGATTTTATAGACAGCTTATTTAGGAGTAGCAGGATTTTATAGTCAAGCTATATCAGAGACCTGAATAAGTTGATAACCCCTGATATGTCAGCCAGCCTCTAGCCCAAACCACCTCCAGAACCAGCCAATGTACGTTAACTGAGCCAGCGTGGTGAAGTTTGGCTCAATCATACTCGAATTAGAATACTGAGTAGGGACATTAATCAGACTATTTATTTGATTAAGAAACATGCAACCCTATCTTCCCAACCCTCTTAAGCCTTCCTACCACCTGCGAGCAGCCTTTTAACAAAATAATAAAAAAAAATATACTATTGACATATAAGAGATTGATGACAACGCAGTACAGACGTGCACGGAAGTCACAACGATATTTGATATCAGAAATTGATTTGATAAAAATTACACGACATATTTCTATAATTAATATAGAATTATTTTAATTGACTTCTGTTGATGAGATAGGTAAGTAGGAAGGTTTTGAAATCCAATTGGGATTGCAGTAATTAATTCATATGGCATTTTCTTCTTGTGAAATGAAATTAGAGTGATGAGCCTACAAACTTGATTATAACAGTGTAAAGTATTATTATTTTGTGATGATATGTAATTTGTTTTTACGTAAGCAAAAAAGTGGTTATGTTGTCTTATTCTCTATGACCGAGCAAGAAAGAGACAAGCTCTTATTTAGGGTTCCGTACCCGAAGGGTGCCAAACGGGACCCTATTACTGAGACTTCGCTGTCCGTCCGTCTGTCTGTCACCAGGCTGTATCTCATGAACCGTGGTAGCTAGACAGTTGAAATTTTTACAGATGATGTATTTCTGTTGCCGCTATAACAACAAAATAAATTTAATATTAAGGGGGGCTCCCATACAACAAAGTGATTTTTTGCTCATTTTTGCTCGATATTGATAATGGTAGCAGGTAGACGCTTAAAATGTTCACAATATATTGAGTATATTATTTACTTAAAAAATAAATAATTAAATTAAAATTAAATTAATTTTTAGGGGGGGCTCCCATACTTTTTTTTTTGCGGGTTTTTATAGATAATGGTACGGAACCCTTCGTGCGCGAGTCCGACTCACACTTGGCCGGTTATGAAATATTTATAAAAACAACAACAAATGATTTTGTATTGATAAAAGTTGATTGTGTCTCTGCCACCCCGTATGGGAAAAGATGTGATTTGTATTGTAAAAAAAAACTATTACCTACTACAACTCAACTGTACCAACGCTACCATTTTTAATTAATTGTTGATGTCTGACAGATATTTGACAGATGAAGGGTATATCCTTTACTTCTCAATGGCACTGATCCTGGCTGAGGTCGGTTTGATTTATGAAACCACCGCATCTATTCATTGTAATGGCTCCATGCCATACTACTGTATTTTATTTAAAAAAAAAGCTGATAACCTAAAGTTAACCTCAGCCTAATTTTAAACTTTTATTTTTTATTTAGCTGTATTTAGCGGCTGTCAAAAAATGTGGTGCAAATCACATTTACATACAGGGTGTAACAGAAAGGGGTGTACAAGCCGAAATAGGGTTGTTAGGAGGATTTTGAACAACTTTAACTATAGGACCGACTTGATCAGAGCAACTTAATTTTTAAGAACTCGAACCTATCGCTCAGCTGGTGCTGCTCAGAATCTGTAAAGTGGAGTGAAAAATAAAGTTGCTCTGATCAAGTCGGTCTCATAGTGAAAGTTGTTCAGAATGATGTCTCTAACAACCTTCACATTGCTTCTGACTACACACAAGAATACCCTGTATCGTGCGTGGGGTCCAATAACAGCGAGGTCACCAATATTGGGAGGCACAATCTCGACCGCAACCCCACAGAGGTTCTCAAGGAAGTAGGCAGACTCACACAATCAAATAAAAAAATAAAAATAGGTAACTTTAAGACGTTTATGACATTCGACTCGAAATAAAAATAAAATCAAAAAATATTTATTTTCCAAAGACTGTCAAATAAAGAGAACACCACGCCTAGGCAAAGTTAATAATGTTACGAAAACGAATAGAAACAAAAGCGTAGCGTGACTAATTGTCAAATTGCATACATATTCTTAGCGTTTCGTGCGAACAATAATAGCGTTTTGCATCTTGTCTAGGGGGGGCAGTGGCTCCCACACTGGTTTCTTATACCTATACCAAACTGAACACTCTGTACAAATAAACGCTATCAACTATGTAATAATAATAAAAACCACCACCGTAACGTTCACGAGACGTCATAATGTTTATGGAGGTTTTAAAACCTGAAGGGATGTTTAATTTGGCTGTAAAAGCGATACAAGTGTGCTTGATATTGCCAACCAGTCTGTTACAGCTTTAGCGTTAAATAGATAGAATGTTTCAACATCAACAGTTACATAAAATTACCTAAACTAGGATATCCCACGTCGTCGTCGGCGTCGTGGGAAACAGAAACGCAGTGACGTTACACAAATGACCACCCTCCCAAGAAAAATAAAATCCAGTTTAGATACATCGCCATGACAGCTAAAATTTTTAGGGTTCCGTACCCGAAGGGTGCCAAACGGGACCCTATTACTGAGACTTCGCTGTCTGTCCGTCCGTCCGTCCGTCCGTCCGTTCGTCTGTCTGTCACCAGGCTGTATCTCATGAACCGTGGTAGCTAGACAGTTGAAATTTTCACAGATGATGTATTTCTGTTGCCGCTAGAACAGCAAATACTAAAAATCGAAAGAAATTTAATATTAAGGGGGGCTCCCATACGACAAACGTGATTTTTTTGCTCATTTTTGCTCGATATTGATAATGGTAGCAGGTAGACGCTTAAAATGTTCACAATATATTGAGAATATTATTTACTTAAAAATAAATAATTAAATTTATATTTAGGGGGCTCCCATACTTTTTTTTTTGCGGTTTTTATAGATAATGGTATGGAACCCTTCGTGCGCGAGTCGGACTCGCACTTGGCCGGTTATTAATCTTCCATATTGACCGTTATCTTACTATACCACGAGTTTTTTAACATGGTCATGGTATTTTTTCGGATCTTAGATAGCTAATAGCTAACCTAATCAGCATTGTTGTAGGTTGGAGTTAGGCCCCTGGGGTATGATTTTCGCGCATTTAATATACGGGTATCAACACCTACAGGTTGGCAAGAAAGTCTAGAAATTAAATGATGGCAACATTCACAGACTACTGCGTGTTTTCTTTAATGTCATTATTGGATTGTCTATCAAAACACGCAATAGTGCTCTAATATGTTTTAGGTGTTTGTACAATAAGTATTTGTTGTTCTGTAAGTTCATGTTGAGTAGCTACCTTAATTGTTCGATATTCATTTTTACTTTACATGGTCAGTAGACACATGTTTTTCTTTTCTATTGTCTAGATTGATCGATTTGATAAATTGTGAATGTTGTGCGCATCTCTAATTGATGCAAACACATGAACTCTGTGAATATTGTTTATTTTAATGTAAGTGTTTGCATTGTTGATGTGCCTTGTTATAAATAAATAAATAAATAAATAAATATGTCACTTATGTTGCCATTATTTAATTTCTAGACTTTCTTGCCAACCTGTATGTCAAGTGATTTTTTATGGGGAACTCTCGGACGGAAGGTGTCGATATCGCGAGAATCATACCCGAATGTTATTATGATCTGCACAAGTTATTGTTCTCACATTCTTCACATAAGCATGTCATATCCCGTTCGAAACGCGTATTTAAATAAGGCGACTCACGATAAATCACTCGTAAACGCAAGTCGCTCGTAACTTTATAACATGATATTATTATTATTTAAAAACCTTTTAATCGAGAAGTACAATTGAAATTGAAATGAATAGCAGCTAAACAAATTATGAAATTGGATATGCAGCTGTACAAAATTAACCTTTTCTACTAAGCAGGTTAAAAGCGCTCTAATTGTTAGCTTGATAAGGATCAAGCAATACATTTTTATCGATATGATAACTTTGCATTAAGAATAAGCAATCCATCAGAAGTATGACAGCTTTGTGTTAGTTTTTTTGGACAACAAACCATTTCCTCAGATCTAATAGCTTGGTTAATTAAACAGTGGGTTTTTACTCTCATTTTACAATGCATCATTTAGTGTCAGACTGCAATATTTATTTTCTGGCCCATACTAGGATACCATAACATATTAGATATAATCATATTTATTGTTTTCTGGTCCACCCACAAGCTATCCCTAAAAAGACAAAAAAATATGCTGAAAAATCGATGGACAATGAGTCTCTTGAGATTCATTTTTCTGCTCTACATTTTGTTTATTTACATGTAACTAATAGATAGGAAAATCGGTAAATTAATGTCATGCAAAAAATTATACCATGATCCTGTTTTCCTTACAAGTCTATTGTTAAATAACCTACAGGTACTTCAGGTACTTGACTGACGGTACTTCGTAAAGTTAAGCAGCTATCTCTTCTCCTGCTACCTCATTGGGCTGGTAACAATGTGAAAACACAATTCCCAAGCTGAACAGCCATCGCTAATTTACCTGCTTTATTATCCCTATTCAACCTGGAAACCAGTTTCCGTAATAAATAATAACATTGTTGAACATCCCCGTTCAGCGAAATGAAACGTGAATCCAACTTACTACGAGAGCACTTGCGAAGAAACAATGAGAGGCATGGAATACTCGACGTTAAGGGAATTAAAATACGGTACACGAGTACACCCATCCCGGTGGCTGGCACTTGAATGAGAAATACCACTCAACAACAAAACAAGTGAACCTAGAATCTACCCTCTTTTGTTTTCATTTTTCAAAAATGGAATGTTTTATATTCAACCAATACGACGCTTGCGGGGCACGGTACGTTGATTGGCCGACCTCCCTTTCTCTAGAAAAAAAAATGCTTTGCCAAATGAGGTGTGCTATTTCGCTTTTTCGTCCGGCTTAGATATCTGGCGTCCCTGTCGTTTTTTCGTTTTAATTGCACACACAAGAAGTGCAGAGGGTTGGGAGACCAAGTGTTGCACGTGCAAATGCATGAGAGATGGCGTACTGACTCGAGTGCCGCTAACTAAATGGGAGGTAGAGAGGGCTTGTGCTTATGTCATCCAACTTGGCTTGATGACGTCATTGTGCAAATTACCCGGGGAAGGGATCATGACCCCGTTTGAAAATAAAGAGCGTCAATATGGCTTCAATATTTAAAATGTGAAAATAAATTCATATACGAAATCATATTTATTGGTGGATGCAATTAGTACTTCCATGACTCCAAATGCCTACCTTCTAGAGGTTTTCCTGTTGTGGTTTATCAAAGACTCTATCTTTAAATTGTCGAACTTTATTTTTCTAACCCAGTCCCAGCATTCAGCCTAGCTTAAGTACTCATATGTGTAAACATGACTCGTCTTGATTGCAACATTTCATGTCAGGTGAATGCTTGACCTAAATGAGATTCTTAGCTTTACTAGCCAAATGAAGATTTTAGTTATTCACATCAATAAACATTTTCAACTTCTCATATTTTGCATGTAGAAAGAAGACTTGTGTGAAATTGCAAAGGAAATAAACCAAATTCTGATTGCTAACTTTAAATATGTTTGAAGATGGTGATAATAACATAATAACTGATTCGTCCGTATCATAACTACATAGTGTACTAGTCTTGTGTCGGTCATGTACGAAGAACGATTAGGAAACGTTACCGTGCAATGAACGAAAAGAAACGTTTCCCTACGCTAGTCGCTAATCGGACATTCGTTCTATTAGGACATGACCGACCTGAGTGACCGACCGACCGACCGAGCGAGAAGTTTCCCTACGCTAGTCGCTAATCGGACATTCGTTCTATTAGGACATGACCGACCTGAGTGACCGACCGACCGACCGAGCGAGAAGTTTCCCTACGCTAGTCGCTATTAGGACATGACCGACCGACCGACCGAGCGAGAAGGAGAATGGCGGGGCGGGCGGGAGCCATTCATTACATTACATTATTATTATACTTTAATAGAAGTGACATCTTGACTAGAATGACAGTCCTAAGCCTGTTTAGGTATGAAGGAAAATCTAACATTATTTAACTTTTTATTTCTGCAATGCAAACTGACACGTACAATTGTATAAATATGTGAATACAGAGTATAATATTCCTGAAGTTTCTGCTCTGCACGAAAAGAAAGGTTAATCTAATAGCTCCATTTTTTATTCATCCAATCCAACGTCCTAATAGTACTAATAAAGCTGTTAGAGCTTACTGGTACACCGACTGAAATGTCCTAGTACGGAGCGCTCTCTGAGGACCGAGCAGGCATATTGTTTTATTCATAAGATCCAATGTCCTAATAGTACTAATAGAACTGTTAGAGTGTACTAGTACACTGACTGAAATGTACTAGTACGGAGCGCTCTCTCTGATGACCGAGCAGGCACAAGACTATAGTGTACTTAATTTTTTTCTTAAATAATTGGAACATGGTCAACACCGGATTCGAACCTGCACCTTTTGTGCGAGAAGCGGGCGCCTAACCCACCAGACCACGGAGCTCATAGACTTAATCTAATTATGAATGGCAACCTTATTCTTATTCCTCCGGCCCGTTCGTATGTACTATTTTGCAAAGTCACAATTAAAAGTTCTCAAATAGTTAAATCGCGTGTGCCACCTCTTTATGGGCTGTTAAAAAACTGCTCACAAAACGCCAGGTCAAATTCTGACGTTAAAAAAATCGACCCTAGACGCGAAACGGAAATGTATCATAGTAGCGACTATTAGACTATTAGTCAAGCTAAGAACGTTATTGAGGAACAACACGCAATGGTTTAGTTTTCTGATGGGAAATATTATTTTTCATAACAGAGAAATGTTTTCAAAAATAATGGAGCATAATATTTTGGGTCATTGGAAATGTTCCTAAATCGGTATTGGATAAGATAGTCGAATGAAATCTAGGAACTTGTCTGAAGAAGCGAATGTACATAATTGAAACAAAAAGTAAACTTTAGAAAAAACCGACTTCCACAAACCCTATTTGATTAGATTGAGTTTAATACTAACTGTAACCCCTTATCCCCCCCTCCCTTGGGGAATTAATTTTGTCAAATGCTATATCAGTGCTACCCCACGCGACTAAGGAACCCCTGTACAAAGTTTCATGGCTCTAGGTCCACCGGTTTAGGCTATGCGTTGCCTGCCCGTCAGCCACGCATTGTATTTGTACCTAGTATTGAGCAGATCTGGTGGCCATATGTGGTCTTCATCAGCAGTTCCGCATCACAATATTATGCTTACCATGTGCATTTGCACGAGTTATTATGAAAAACACAAAAATCACTATAGGTCTGCCTATAATATTTGAAGAGTTCTCTCGATTTCTCCAGGATCCCATCATCAGATCCTGACCTGGTGTCAATGGGACCACCCTTGAGGTATTACCTATACGCCGAAAAAAGATTTGTTCAAATCGGTTCATAATTGGCGGAGCAATCGCGTAACAAACATAGAAAAAAAAAATAAAAAAAAAAAACATACGGGTCGAATTGAGAACCTCCTCCTTTTTTTGAAGTCGGTTGAAAATGGCTTGTATTGGGGCAGTTGTAAGTATTTCATAAACACACTTTTGTGTAATAAAGATAGCCTTGATTATGACGTCACAGGCTAGTATTTTATAGAACTCATGAGTTTCTGAAAAGTAGAACTTTTTTTTACAGCAAGGTGTGTGTCATTTTGGACATCCATCCACTACAAAGATGATATTATAAATACTATAGCCACATTGACTACGGCGGCGGCGGTGGCCTTAAAGTTGATTTTTTAGTTTTTTTTTAAAAGATGTGTTTATTTAATCCAACACCGTTTCATATTCCTAGAGAGTCTAGATCTACGGCAATGAGTCTGTTACCCAAAACAAATATTGAGGTGACAAAGGTAACAAATGAAAATGTAAAACATAACCTCCCTTCTGGTGCAGTCGGGTGATGAACGAAAAAAGCCACCCATGCCGTTCCCAGAATCGGCACAGCTCATGATAGCTAGGAGAGGAACGAATCACCGTGAAAACGCCTTTACATCTTACACATATTACACTTTCTGGGAAGCTCTTTGTATCTTTGCAGTTATTTCTGTTCTGAATAACAAATAAAATCCATAAATCTAGCCAAGATGACCAGGGCCGTGAGGAGTTGAACAACTGGCTTAACGTGGCTGCAATATAAATTATTTATTTATCTATCTATAAACACCTACCATTACAGGCTAAACCTAATGCGGTAAGTATAGTGCCTCTACCACCCCGTATGTGAAAAGGTGTCTTTTTGTCCTGTATCTAGAACGTCGCGTTACACACCACTTTCCCCCCCTTACCGTTGTGATTTGTCTCCATCTTTTCTTTCCTGCCTTGTCTAATGTCTTTGTATCCTATTCAAATATTCTATAGGAGCCTAGGCCTATAATAATGGGTTCCCTGACAAGCAGATGATTCTATTCTAATTAAGTTTTTTCCTCAACTTCCAGGAACATAGCGATGCCAACAGCGCCAAGTCAGATCACCAACAACAGCCTAGAAACGTTCACAGTGCTGCGCCGGGAAAGTTGTCACCGCCTCGAGTTTCTAGTGGAGCGGCAGAAGCATCTTTGTCTTCTCAGCGATAAGATGGTGCAGGTATGAAGTCTTTTTCTTCTTATTTTTAACCGAATTAAAAAAAGGAGGGGGTTTTTACATCATCCAGGTATCCAAAATTACATAATATTTTTGCCTGTCTGTGACTGTATAATGAATTCTTTGGCTGTAAGAACTGATGCCGTATTTCGGATGGCACGTTAAACTGTAGGTCCCGGCTACTATCACTACTTGGTAGAATGTAGTAGTCGTAAAACCCCTCCGCCCTCCACCAACCCGCATTGAGCCAGCGTGGTGGAGTATGGCTCAATATTACCCGTGTCCGGGTAAAGGCCTGTGCCCTCGGTGGGGACATTAATGGGCTACTCTAACTGAGGACCGATATTCGTTTATTTTGTGTAATATTGTAAAAGACCATCAGGTCCGTCCAGACCAGGAAGGGTGCCCAATCGAAGTGAGGTTATTCCGCTATGTATCCATCAGTCATTGTTAAGTCTTGCCAGGAGCAGACTATTATTATCTATTTTCTTCGTCAACTGCGAGGTAGTTAGCAAATAGTTAGCTGATGTTATATTAATATTTACACCTCGTTTCGTATACGGGCGGTGAATGAATAGTGATTTTATGAGTGTGTGTGTTGTGTATTTTATTTTAGGTTATATCACAGATTACAAACAAATGTAAATCTTAGTTATATCAGCTGTCAACTTGACGCAAGCAAAAATGTGGTCCGTTTTATTCTTTCTTATTTTTATGTCGTTCGTCGAAACATACCGAGCGACGATGTACGGACGCCCAACGCCGATCTCCCAGTGGCAGTGGTTCGACATTTCGTTTCACACTTTATTATTTTATTTTATTTTTGTGTTTCGCTGTGTTCTTAGCGTGATTTATTTTTCGGTGTCATGCATCTTGCAACTTTTATGTCGCCTGTTGTTTGTTTTTCTAATCCATGTATACAGTGCGACAGAGAGGAGTGGGGGATGAATGATGGCAACATAAATGACATATTATAGCACTATTGCGTGCTTTGATTGACAAAACAAATATGGCATTATAAAAAACATGTAGTGGTCTGTAAATGTTGCCATCATTTAATTTTTGCTCTTTTAATTTTTGCTCATTTAATTTTTGCTCTTTTTTGTCGTACTGTACCTATGTATTGCATTGGTAATTTTTTTAAAATTAACGATCTCTTTCATCATTCCTGTAGTGGGTCCAGGTCTAAGCATATTGCTTAGAGAGAGAAAAAATAGTTTATTTATTTAGTAGTTATTTTTAGTACATTATCATATATAGTTAGGTATATTTATATAAAGTATTTATATGTAAATGGATTTACTACCGGATCCTATTAATCTTAGTTTCGTCTCTTGTTCTTCTAGCGACGATCTAGACTTCTTAAGTGCAGAAAGCAATGTATCCTCTTTGGATGAACCCTTGTCCGGGAAAATTAAGACTGTCTTCGGTGGCGTGGAGGAAAATCTGAACATCGTGCATATTAATGCACAAAGTGTTCATTCTAGCTACCCGGACCTGCTTGAGGCTTTTAGTGACCAATGTGTCGACGGCATTCTTATCTCCGAGTCGTTCCTCAAGCCTTCGCTGCCATCCTCATCGTACTCTCTTCCAGGTTACAGGCTTTACAGGAACGACAGGGTCGGGAAAGCCGATGGTGGCGTCGCTATATACCTACGTGCGGAAATTCCGTGCAAGGTAATCAGCGCGTCCCCTAGCCAGTACTCCGAGTCTGCTGAACATCTCTTTCTTGAAATTCTTCTTCAACACAATAAGGTCCTACTAGGTGTTCTCTATAGTCCCTCTCTTCGGATCGACTACTTCGAATCCTTTGAATCCCTACTCAATGATCTGACACCACTTTATAACGACACCCTTATTCTCGGTGACTTTAACACCTGTCTCCTCAAAAACAATCCACGTGCTGCCAGACTTAAGTCCATAGTCGACTCCTTTAATCTCCATATTCTGCCACTTGATGCCACTCATTTCCAACCTCATTGCTCCCCCTCACTTCTCGATATTATGATCATATCCAATCTAGATAAGGTCGCCTTTCACGGTCAACTAAATTCGCCTTTCTCCTTTCATGACCTCATCTATCTTTCTTATAAGATTAGGCCTCTCAAGAGCAGAACGAAATTCCTTTACGTCCGGAACTTTAAAAATATCGACATTGAGTCTCTTCGGTCGGATGCCATGTCAATTGACTGGTCCCCTGTCATCTCCAGTAATTCCGTTGATGATAAAATCGCCATCTTCAATTCTCTAGTCCTGGGTCTTTATGACAAACATGCACCTATAAAAAGAGTGAGAGTGAAACACCTCCCTGCTCCCTGGTTAACAGACACTATCAAGCGTCTAATGGCGAAGAGGAACAGGGCCAAGTGCATATACCGCAAGAATCCGACAGATGACAATTTCCTTTCATACAAATTTCTTCGCAACCATTGCAACCGTCTCTGTCGCGATGCGAAACGTCGGCACATCCACGAGTGCATTGAGAGTTACACTTCAGCTCAGGTGTGGAAATTTCTAAGAACGCTTGGTGTAGGTAAGTCCCAGGACCTGATTGCTGGTAATGTGGATCTCAATGGTCTCAACCAGTTTCTTTCTGCCCCGCCTGTTGTGATGGATCCCACTGTCAAACAAGCCACGCTTCAGAGCCTACGCTCTCGGTCTTTACCCAACTCCCAACCTTTCAACTTGAGTAATGTTGGGATCGATGCAGTAAAGAAGGCGCTACTAAGAATCAACTCGAAAGCTGTAGGTGACGACAAAATTTGCCTCAAGATGATATTAACAATCTTAGACGAACTAGTGCCTGCTATTACTCACTTAATAAACTTTTCTTTATCAAATAGCGTCTTCCCCACGGGGTGGAAAAAAGCACTTGTAATTCCTTTACCAAAAACATCCAGTCCCGCCTCCTTCAAAGATTATCGCCCCATCTCAATCCTGCCCATCCTCTCCAAGGTCCTTGAAACTATTGTCTATAACCAGCTGTCCTACTACCTTTCTTCAAACAACCTCCTAAATACGTTTCAGTCAGGATTTAGACCAGGGCACAGCACCGTGACGGCTTTGCTGAAGGTCACTGATGATATCCAGCTAGCAATGGATCGCAAACAGCTTTCAGTTTTGGCTTTACTCGATTTCAGTAGTGCCTTCAACTGCGTAGATTACGACATTCTCGTTGAGCTTCTCAGGTCTCTAAATGTCTCCTCCCTCTCCGCCAGCTGGTTCGACTCTTATTTGAGGGATCGGCAACAGCGTATCCGGTCGGAGGAGACATCCACCGAATGGTGTGATCTCTCTTCAGGCGTCCCACAAGGTGGTATTCTGTCTCCTCTTTTATTCTCAATTTTCATCAATTCCATCTCAGACGTCCTGTCTTCCTCATACCATCTTTATGCCGATGATCTCCAGATCTATCGCCACTTCTCCCACAACGATATAATTTCTGCTGTTGAGGCACTGAACTCCGATCTTGAGGGTGTTAGAGGCTGGGCTTCATCCTTCGGACTCTTGGTTAACCCGAGTAAGTCCCAGGCCATGATTATAGGTACCAGGCATTGTCTTAACTTGTTGCAGCATCAGCCCATTCCACCTCTCACTTTCAATGGTACTATAATAGCATATAGCGACAAAGCTAAAAACCTTGGTCTCATCTTTGACAACCAGCTATCTTGGTCATCGCATGTCAATGAGGTCAGTCGGCGAGTATTTGCTACTTTTCACTCTCTCAGGAGACTTCAGTACTTTTTACCTCGACAGACCAAAATCATTCTCGCTCAGTCTCTTTTACTTCCCCTCATTGATTATGCTGATGTATGCTGGGTCAGTGCCAACGAAGATTTACTGAACAAACTCGAACGACTCCAAAATCTCGGGATTCGGTTTATCTTTGGGCTGCGCAAATACGACCATGTATCGCAATTTCGCAAGGAGCTAAAGTGGCTGCCGATCCGCCTTCGTCGGGACTCCCACATCCTCAATTTCCTATACAACATATTGCGGAATCCACGCTACCCCACATTCCTACGTGACCGATTTCAATTTCTATCTTCCAGCAGTTCTCGGAGAACTCACGCTTTTTCTATCCTTACTATCCCACAGCATGACACCGCATCCTATGAGCACGGGTTTAGACTACGGGCCATTCGGTTGTGGAATTCACTCCCCTGCGCCATCAGGGACAGTCCAACTCTAAATATTTTTAAAAGTCGCGTGAAGAAACATTATCTTTCTTTATAGATTTAAAGGTAGTAAAATATATATATATATATATATACATATAATATATTTTTGTATTTATTTAAAAAGAATAATGTTATGTAGGTATCTATCATATATATTTATTTTTGTCTTTATGTTTAGGTATAAGTTAATTTTAGAATGCATATTATATATTTATGTATGCAACCTTTTAAATTTATTGTTGTACACATGGGTCTACCCCCGCTCAGCTATCAACCTCCCTCAACGAAACTTGGTTTGCTGGAAGAGATCTCTTTTTAGAGATAAGCTCGCCATTGTACACTTTTATTACCTACCATAATTTGTTAACTATTTTTTTTTGTGTGCAATAAAGAAATTATGAAATTATGAATTATGATCATGAGGTCGGTTTTTTTAAGTTTTTAACTTGGTGAATTATCATTTATTATTTAATAGCGTGCTGCTCTTCTGAGGTTAATTTTGCCAGTGTTATACCCCAGTTTCTGAAAGAGCGCACAATGGCACGTGATTGTCTGAAATCAGTTTGACAAGAGTTTGACAAGTTGTTATTGCTAATTTTCGGAATCCCAGCGGTGTAAGTGATCATAACTTGATCGCTATTTACCGAGAATATCGAACGTTTTGAGAATGATTTGTTGATCGATGACACTACCCGGGGAGGACGCAAAAGGCGACTTCAAATATTTAATTCGTACGTGCGCAACTGCTTCCCCATCCCCAGGTATGAAGTCTCAACTCGGAGAGCTAATCGTAGTTCGTAGCAAAATGCCAATATGGTCCATTTGCAACAAAAACACTAGATAATTGTGATTAGTGCGTTAATTGCAATATTAACACCCAGTTTCCTGGGCGCTGATTAAAGTTAACAGGTTGGTCAAATCAGTTTCGGCCAATCAAATTCCGTCGATTTAACCAACCTGTTTACTTTAATCAGCGCCCAGGAAACCGGGCATGAGTTTGACATATTTCACACATTTTGGCAGCTGCTAAATAGAATGAAGGCGTTAATCGTAATTTTCGCTGCAAATGGATCTAAATCTTTTGACTTTTACCTTTTGACTTATTGTTTTTTCTGGCATGGCTGTTGCTAAACTTTGTGCTGCAAGATTATTTATGAGTATGAGCGAAATTATTAAGAGATATATCAGAGATATTCTATGGCTCTTGAGTTTTGCTCTAACGCCTAATTGCACCATGCAATAAACTTACCTCTATTTAGATTTATTACTATACTTTCGAGTAAAGCTAGCTGAAATCCGATTCCTGCCATTAAAGTAACCAGCTTAATTTTAACAGCCTCTTTCAATTAAGTATAAGGATCGTAAAATAGCCATTTTATAGAGCAGAGCCATCTAACGCAGCTATGGGGTAATTTTGTTAGTTTAATAGTACCTAGTATTTTATTGAAGGGTCCTTCATTTGGCAACGACTCTCCTTGTAGGTAGTTAGTAGGGTTTCATTTCTGCTCTTTGTGATTTTTGGCTTTTGATATTGAACTCCAAAGCCAAATGGCTTTTACAAACGATCTCGTTTTGCTCTATGTATCATTTTACATAGATATATTATTATTTATTATTATTATTATATCTGTTCAATATTCAATAGGGATTCGAGTGTCGACGCAAGACAAGGGATACATAAGTAACTTTATTGAACACAAACATTTTATTAATTCTTAGGATTCCGTATGCAAACTAGGATCAAAAACTACACGTAGTATATATTTGTTTAATTAACCGGACAGGACGAAGGTAAACATCAAATAAACAATTAATTTTCCAAAGCCATTATTCCGGGGTATTTTTTTATAACAAGGAGATTTGTAAAGGAAATAAAGGAATTAATTGCCAAATAAAACAGATGTAATTGGTGGGTACTCCACAAGTAAGTAATTGGTTGTTGAGATTTCTATTCTGATTTTGTTACCCACTCAAACTCCGGATGTAATAGAACAGAGTACAAAGTACCTTTAGCTTTATGCAAAAATAAGTATAAATAATAAATTAATAATATAAAATATATGCTAAATGTATTACTAAGTACTTGCAACAATACTTAATTCAAAACTAAAATTAAGTTGATTACTACATAACACATACGTCGGTCGTCGCTTGATATCGATAACAATAATACTTCGTATAACAAAAAAGTTGACAGACAAATATACACTACTAATAGCCAGTATGAGTACTTCAGTATTCAGCTAAAAAAGTTAAATAATTTCAACTTTCATGTTGGCCAGTACATAAATGATTTGATACTGGCATAATATAAACTTCTAAAGAGGTTAGACACCATTTTAGTTTTATGATTGCCTGGTGTTGGCTGTGGGTTGGCTGTTGATACTGAACCTGACCTGCCGGTGGTATGCCGAAAGCCTGTATTGATGTAGCGACTGATAGAAACCTCTTCTTCTTCTTCTTCATCAGGGGGTAGTAGCACAGTGCATGCATCTAGTCCACTTGAGCGAGGTCTTTGTGTCATTTCCCCTGCGCCTGCACTTCAGTTCAGCCATCTTAACACCAGCTAGAGTACGAGACCTGGGTGTTCGAGGAGGTCCGAAGGTGTTTCCCAGAATTGCGATTCTGGTTTCTCTAGTGGAGGTGCACGCAAGCAACATGTGCTCCACGGTCTCGTCCACTTCCATGCATCCCTTACAAAGGGAACTGTCTGTTGCACCTGTATTCTCTTTACCAAAACCTCGTTATTAACTTTCCAGGTGATACAAACCGGTGCAGTGCAGGCAGTGGACGAATGCCAGCACCAGTTCCGCCACAGCAGGTGGAACTGCAGCACCGTCGAGAACTCCACGGACATCTTCGGAGGCGTGTTGAAGTTTAGTGAGTAGTACTATTAGTAATAGTAGTATTAGTACCTACTATTCTGAAGTATAGTAGAAACTCAATACTGAATTCTGAAATGAGACTGAAATAGTGAATATTTCTGTTGCTTTACGGGGCTGTCAGATTTACAAACGAGGCTATTCTGGCAGAATCGAATGTCTGTTTTCTTCTTTTTAGTACTGAATATTTTCTGCTAATTTTTGAAACAAAAAAGTACTCCGTGGTCTAGTGGGTTTCACCTTGTTTCTCACGCAGGAGATGCAGGTTCGAATCCCGGTGCTGACCATGTACCAATGAGATGATTATCGGACACTCCGTGTTTCGGATGGCACGTTAAGCTGTAGGTCCCGGCTAATATCACTACTTCGTAGTATGTAGTAGTCGCAAAACCTCTCCACCAACCCGCACTGAGCCAGCGTGGTGGAGTATGGCTCATACTTACTCGGATCCGGGTAAAGGCCTGTGCCCCTCGGTGGGGACATTATAGGGCTATATTTACATTTACTTTAAAAAAAAAATGCACTTATTGGGTTCTACCAGAACACTACACATACTTAAATAGCTCTAGCTAGGTCATATGGAGACATGTTCCTCACGATGTTTTCAGCAATCTTGGCATCTCTTTCGCTCTCTTTCGTCTAACGCAAAATAGAGTCTCTGCTATTGATGTGTGACAGGTTGAGCATGATTCACGATTTTGTAAATGCGGATGGATATAAAATAATAATTACCTCCTGTCACATAAAATGTCAACCTAACCTGTGCCTAATCTAAGCAGATTTCTGTATATTAATAAAACCAAGATGTAAGTCTAAAGCGAGTATTCGTTTACTTTGAAGTAGAGCCCTTTGATGTAGCTTTCTGAATACACTCGTCCGTCAACGCTTAATGTTTACATTTCAACCTGGGCTCTTTTAAGTTGCAATAACAAATACTACTTGTGATAATGAAGCACCAGCACTACTTATAATATAATACCTAGTTTGGAAAGATAAGGAAAATCAATCACTAAGTTTGTGTACAACAAAGATGTTTTAAAAAACTCGTTTGTTGGCACATATTTTTTATTTTTTTAAGTGATCCACTGCACTTTGTGTAAGGTTTTACTGGGAACTGAAAAAAAATATTGCTGAGTTATTGGTTTTATTTTTTGTCATCAAAGTTACCATCCATCACCTATCGCTAAGTTTCAGCGTAGCTAAGTACTTTTAAACTTGAAATAATTTAAGTTTAAGCATCCATTTGAGCTGAAGCCTCTGAAAAAGTAAATAAATAATTAGATTTTACGGCTTTTCTAAATAAGCAAATTGATTATTTCAAGACTTTCCGCTAGGCGCCATCTTGGAAAATTCTTCTAGAAAAAACTATAAACTTCTAGACATAAATCAATCAGCTCTACACCGAAGCCCCATTCAACACTAAAATACTTCAAGGAACTCCATCCATGTGATGTTCTAACAACAATGTTTATTTTCACATGCCAGTTCCTGAGATCTTTGGTGGTACCGAATGTCTGCCCGTTGATTGAGTGGCTCAAATTGTTTACATCATCAGCACTCATCATGTGCCAGCCAATTAAACCTGACCTCTCTATCCACTTGGAAATCTCACAGCCTCAAGAATTTTAACGAAGGAGCGTGGATTGCAAGGGGTCTTCTTAGATTTGTCAGTTAGCAGGTCGATGAACGTCTTAGGAGATATTTTTTGGGAATCAAGTGCTCTGGTTCAAATGCAGGAGGTGAGTTTCTGCGGATTGATGTTTCCATTTCGATCGGTGAAAGCAGGGGACTGAACTGTTTGGGCTCGAAAATTACGTACAAGTCTGCTAACAATCCTTTTAGCGATCGATGAGCCTTAACCTTCTATGTGGTGTATTGTTGGATCTGTCTCATGCATATAGATCAAACCAAAAATAATATATACGTTATTTAAAAGACAGAATTTATAATAAAACACTTTTATGTTAGGCTTAGGTATTATCTTGATCTTAAGCTTGACACCATCGTAAAATGCCGACGGGTATTTTGGTTTTCGTGTTACGTTTTGTACAAACAGTTGTATAATCACATTCTGTAGAGTGTTGGTGATTTCATTAAATAACAATACAGTCCCCTCGAATCAACTTATTTTATTTAACAACCTATGTAATCAAAAGACAACCATATCTCTAACTGTAGTGTAGGGTATACTTTTTCGCAAGAACGAGACTATCATCGGAAGTTAGTTTCCTGGAAAAGCTTTACACTTCTTATTATATCAATTATTCTGGGCGCATGTTCTGGAACTTATCCTACATTATAATATCTTTGTACATACCACATGCAAGCAATGAATAAATGAATTGAATTGAATTGAATTGAATTTGGGACTTTTTGGAGGACTTTCGTGGTTTTTGAAAAGTAGATTGAACACCTAACACATTCTCCCTTCAACCCTTTACAGAGTCGCGGGAAGCAGCGTTCGTGCACGCCCTGTCGTCCGCGTCACTCGCGCATTCAGTCGCGCGCGCGTGTAGCCGCGGCGAGCTGAACGAGTGTTCTTGCGACGCGCGAGTGAGGAAGCGCAGCCAGCGACACTGGCAGTGGGGCGGCTGCTCCGAGGTGACTGTAATACCCTACTGTTAAAGGGACTCTTATGCGAGCCCTAACTTCCAATCCCAATTCTCATGCTACGTCCCACATCTCATGGCGCTCCCTAATCCTCATGTCACTCCCTGCACCCAATTTCTCTCCCCAATTTTCATTAAAACTCCTCTCTTCTGGTACCACTTTCTACATCTCATACTCATGCCGCTACCCACTTATCATGCTAGTCGCTACTTCACTTGGCACTCCCCACTTCTCATGATACTCTCCACTTCTCATGCCTTTCCCAACTTCTCATGCCATTTTGTCTCAATATATTTCTTTCAGGATATCCGATACGGTGAGATCTTCAGCCGAGATTTCTCGGACTCCAAGGAAGACAAGGACACTGACGTCGGACTGATGAACTTGCACAACAATGAGGCTGGGAGGCGAGTGAGTATTGTTCATACAATCATTCATACATGCACATATTCACCAAAGCTGTAGAAAGAGGCACACAATTACGATTTTCATTAAAAACTAAAACCGCCGCTCAAAAGTCCTGGTGTGTGCGGGTACCGGTCCGGGACAAGACAGAGACGGCGATTTTTTTTCAAAATGGCCAACAGGCGCTGGATAAGAGGAAGCTTAACGCCTTCTCCTTTTTGTGCCAACTTCTTGGGCTGCCGATGATGATGACATTGTTAATTATTTAGCGTTTGGTCGCTATCTTCTACGTCACAATTCACAAAGGTGGCAGCTTGAGCAGCCATTGGATAGCCTCTTCGTCAACGGACTTTTTGCAGTCCTCCCACGACTCCACGAGCGACCACAGAGGACTTTCATCCGTTTGGTCGCTATCTTCTACGTCACAATTCACAAAGGTGGCAGCTTGAGCAGCCATTGGATAGCCTCTTCGTCAACGGAATTTTTGCAGTCCTCCCACGAGCGACCACAGAGGACTTTCATCCGTTAGGCCCACCTCTGCTCTGCACTCAATAGCTCTGTCTCTGCACCCCCACTTATACATAAGTACTTGGATGTACATATATGGATTTTCACGCTTTGATATCGTACGCAGGCCGTCCGCTCGCGCATGCAGCGCGTGTGCAAGTGCCATGGCATGTCGGGCTCCTGCTCCGTGCGCGTCTGCTGGCGGCGCCTCCCGCAGCTCAGGATGGTGGGCGACGCGCTGGCAACGCGCTATGAAGGTGCCTCGCATGTCAAGGTAATGTTTCCCTTGGTGGCAGAGACACTTACTAAACAAGTAACCCCCACCCCCCCACGATTCTCGAGTCTCCGTGTACGTCTGTGTTTGTCTGCTGTTTCTCCGTCCGAAAATAAAACACTACTCCGACAGGACATTACTCCAACAAGACTATATGCCGAGAGCCGAGTTCTGTACCTTAGAGGTAGACAATAGTAAGTCCACTAGAGGTAGACTCTAAGGTACAGAAATGAAATTTTCAAAAAGTGGACCTTACTATTGTCTACCTCTAAGGTACAGCCGACATAATTATCAGCTTTTTCATTCTCCCGGGCTGCGCGTCTGCTCATTTATGTATTTTTTCTTACCATAACATAACATAGCGTCACGCCTTTTCACGAGGTACAACTGTGCCCATTTTTAGCCAGTTATTCAATACTCCATTTTGCGTGACAGGGAGCTAGCCCATCGCCGCAGCTATGAAGGTTAGTTAACTTTTGGTTTGGCGTAAGGACACACGCGGGTCAAACTAACAATAGCGAACAGATAGACATGCGAGCGTGAGGGTTTACCAGTTTAACCTGTTTAACCTGTCTCATTCTCGCCATTCACAGATCGTGGAGAGGAAGCGGGGCAAGAACATCCGGAAGCTGCGGCCGCTGCACCTGGACATGAAGAAGCCGAACAAAACCGATCTGGTCTACCTGGAGGACTCCCCAGACTTCTGTGAGCCGAACGAGGAGTGAGTTGCTGCTCTTTTACCGCTGTGATTATGAAATATACCCAGGTGGGTTACTATCAACTCTTATAGCAGGACCTAAACCGGGCAGTTCTGCTTTTTTAATACAAATTCATAACATTTTAGTATTGAAAAAGTAAAACTGCCCGGTTTAGGTCCTGCTATAAGAGTTGATAGTAACCCACCAGGTCTTGGGTATTTACATGTTGTGATGTCGCTGTTTCTGCTTCCCACAGGGTATCCTAGTGTAAGGCCCGAAGCAATGTATGTGCCTGTATGTAAATGTTTATGTTTATTCAAGGATTACTAAGTAAAGGCACAGGGTGCTCATCCCATACAAATTAGAATTAGTAAACCTTCGTAAAAAATATATGGCGTGAGGAGTAAGATTTGTACTTTAAACGCCATGGTTTCAGGTGCCTTATTTCTAGGTGGCGTTAATCTTAGAATAAATCCTGTATATTTTGGCAACCCGAGGCCCGCACTTCTTTTTTTTTTTAATTTTTTAAAGCTGTATTTATAGACTTTTGAGATTTCATGATCAGTGATCCTTTCCATATTTCCCAGATTGGGTATTCTCGGCACGCGAGGCCGCACCTGTAACCGAACCTCCGCCGGTCTGGACGGATGCCGGCTACTTTGCTGCGGTCGCGGATACCAAACAAGGTAACAACAAGATTAGAATAGAATAGAAAGTACATTTATTCATCTGTCACAAAACACAAGACAGCAAAAACATAATAAGTAATAAGAAACAAGTAGGAAATAAAATATACGCATGAAGACAAAAATAGCAATAGCAAAATAGGAATGGGCAGAACGAATACCATGTAGTGTGCATCGCAACAGCGACACGGCTCCGACTGAGCATGTGTTACAGGACCTACAGGAGATCCTGCAACGCTGATATTCTGTCGGTACCTTATGACACGAGGGAGTGAAGTAAGTATGGGTGGGTGTTAATAAAACTATATACTGTAAATAAAAAATAAAATTAAACTGACTAACTAAAAGTGAAATGAGGTGAGATTGTTTGTATTCGTGGTTTATTGGTAGAGTTTCTTTAGCGGAGTAAGATTGCGCCTTTGTCTTCCACGCCTGTAGGCCTAGACAAAGTTAATAACGCTACGAAAACGAAACGAAACGAAAGAGATATATGCGATTTGACATTTTGATGACGCTAGCGTAGCGTGACTAATTGTCAAATCGCATAATTGTTAGCGTTTTGTGCGAACGATAATAGAGTTTTGCATCTTGTCTACAGGGGCTTGCTCTTTGCCGTTTGATAAAGATCTATACGACTCTCAGAACATGATGTCTTAAGCCAGATATTAAATACTCTACATTTGCGTGATAGGGGGTTGGTCCATTGCCGCAGTTATGGAGAGGTTTGTTTTGACGCCTTTAGAATCACATCGAATAACAAATCATTTATGTCGTGGGTTCAAGACTGGCCATTGAAGGAAGAGAAAAAATACCCAGGCCTTGGATGGCCCGGTGCTCCTAAACGGGCCATATTTGCACTGCGATATGTGGCCGGCAACTATTGGTGTCTTTTTCTAACATGTGAGTAAGAGAGGGACACCAATAGTTGCCGGCTACATATTGCAGCAAAATATGGCCCGTTTAGGAGCACGTTAGAACACTCGGTGTAGTGGTTTGTGCTGACCACGACTAAGTCTTTTCTGGCGTTTCTGGTATAATGCGTTTTGGCATAATTCGTCTATAGTGTAATGAGTTTCTGGCAAAAAAATATTTCATAATGCGTGCAAAGAGACTCAGGGTTTACTAGTTAAGGGCCATGGCATGAGTGGTTACTGGGATGTTGCGTTTTCCCAGCACGCTGGTTAAAACCGGTTTCTGACCTCTTGGGGTTAAGGGCCAGAAGCAATGTATGTGCCTGTTCATCTATCTTTATGTTTTTCTCCTATTCCAGAGTCAGAGACCACGAGGAGAAGTGCCGTTGTCGCTTTGTCTGGTGCTGCAAGGTGCACTGCGAGATATGCCGCTCGAAGCGGGACCACCATGTCTGCAACTAAGAGCTCTGTCACGACAGCATGCAGCAGGGCAACCATAAAGCACTCCACTCACCTCAGTCGCGCATTTTGTCACAATTTAATGTCAAAATCAATACTCGCAAGCTCGCAAGTACAGAGAAACGTCATTGTGTTGCGAAATTTGACATTTATTTGTGCGACTGAGGTGAGTTGTGTGCCGGTGCAGGTCGGCAGCAGTCGACAGCAGGCCCCCAGGGCCCGAATTCTACTGTACACAAGCATACCACAAGCCTGGCACAAACTTGAATACGAGGCATTTGGTATTCTACTAAAACCGGAATCCAATTCACAAGCGCCAGCGTGACGCCAGCCTACTTCGTATTCTACTATCCAAAACGTATTTACGCTGGCGTCAAACGCTGGCAAGAACGCTTTGGATAGTAGAACAAAGTACGCTGGCGTCAAACTGGCGCCAGCGTGAGTACGTTTTGGATAGTAGAATACGAAGTAGGCTGGCGTCACGCTGGCGCTTGTGAATTGCGATTCCGGTTTTAGAAGAATACCAAATGCCTCGTATTCAAGTTTGTGCCAGGCTTGTGGTATGCTTGTGTACAGTAGAATTCGGGCCCAGTTCTAGCACTATCCAGATCATCTTCATAGTCGAGATATCGGGTTTGATATCGCATATTTTCGTCGAAAACTATCATTATTCATATTTATTCAAACTTGTGGATTGTCTACAAAATCTATGAGGTGACATTTAATTAGCGGACCATATTTTGGGGAATGATGGTGCCCATCATTATGAACAACTTTCCCCAAGAAATATTTGGTCGCAAATGAAAAAAAAAATTCGTCCCTCAGTTCATCGTCCCGATAAGCTGTTTTCAACTTACTTATGGGAGACCCATTTTTTTTTTCACTTGTGACTCTATGTTGCTTGGGGAAAATTGTTCATAATGATAGATAGGTACTATCATTCCCCAAAATATGGTCAGCTAATTAAATGTCACCCTGTATTTGAAATTAGTCTTCATCTTCTGTTTATGAAATGGCGTGCGACTCAAGAAATATTTACCACAGATTGCGATCCTCCTAACGATATTTTCTGTAAGAGCGCGAGACAAAAACGCCTCTTCTAAGTGAAAGCCTCTACTAACTCCAAATAATATAATTCTTATTTTAGTATGTTCATGCAATGATGCAAATTGGTAGCTATTTATTTTTATTATTTACTGTGTGTGACAATTTTGCTAAATGTGATTATATTTTTCATATTCTCGTGTATTATTCGTCCAGTGAAAATGTTCACTCTTTCTCTTAGACTGATTTGTTTTAGCTCTTTTGTATATTATAAGCTTTAAAATTATTTACAGTATTACTAACTTATTTTATTTACACTCTGTAAATAACATGTAAATAGCGCTGAATGTTTATATTGAGTTTTGACTTAAAGGTTAATTTTAGTTTTTGTTGTAAATACATCTCGATCAGTTAGTTTCGTACTTAAAATAGGGAATAAATTCATGGTTTATTTCTACCTCAAACACGTATATTTTTTGTTTAGATCATGATGTTTAGGTTATTATTATATTTTTATCAATAATCTATTTATAAGCGTTTCCATTATAAACTTCTGTCTTCTTAAATGTTTCATAATTAATACGTTGTAAATATTTTGATATAACTGTTAGCTAAGTATTTATTGTAGTAGATGTGACAGCTTTAATTGTCTTTTAACGAGAAATAAGTTTTAAGTAATGCTAATTTAAGTAATGTTTAATCGACAGATGCTTAGAAAAATCACTTAATCTGCATTTAATCATGCATAGTATATTTGTAAATATAACTCTGAATATTTATAAGATATCTCGTATTTGCTTAAGGGGCTCCAAAAATCTTTCCCAATTTAGAGTAGGTAGATTTTAATTTAATATTTTGTTTACAGAAAAAATACTCTTGGCTATAATGTCATCACTTGTTGCATAATTTGAAACGTGGCAGTGTCTTTGTTTACTCGGAGATGCACTAAACATATTTGAAATAGCGTATTCTTAGCATCAACAAATGACAACTAACTATGAGATGAGAAGGTGACAACCATAAATTTCAAATTCGTTTCATGCAACTCAGGGTTAGTAAAGCTAAAGTATAGACAAAGCTAACCTTTTAAGAAGCCGGTGACCGCGTGAATTTCCCATACAAACGTAATACAAAAATGATTTGAATTTGAGAACTATATAGTTCAAAGCATTTAGACTGTTAATCGGATTAATACAGTGTTTACGCAGGTTCCTGGTCGTATACCAAGGTTCTTATTCAAATTACTTAAAAATATTTTTAAATTGGTTGAAGAGGAACTCTGGTATACAGACCAGGAACCTGCGTAAACAGTGTATAAATCCGATTAACAGTTTAAATACGTTAAACTATTTCTCAAATTCTAATCATTTTTGTATTACGTTTGTATGGGAAATTCACGCGGTCACCGGTCTCTTATCATCTAAGCATTTCCACCCCCCACAATATCACATTTCCACCCCCCACAATATCACATTTGACATCATAATTTAAAGATTGAAGATATTATTATGTCGCCAGATAAATCGTCGCACATTTTTTTGCTGACTACTTTTTGCTGACTACTTTGATAATTAAGTAGTATGTGACGTAGGCTAAGTAGATGTGACGTAGGCTAAGGCGAAATATTGTAACTCGTAGATTTATCATAACGAAAGTCAGCGCAAAGACTTGTAGATTTTATCATTTTGGCTACTGAATGATTAGATATTAGTGATTACTCGATGTAAATGGCGTTAATAAATGTATTAGAAAACCTATCTTAATATATTTTTCTCTTCTTTTCTTCCTTCTCTCTTACTTTTTTTTTGTTTGTCTAATAAGTGGGCTTGATACAGGCCTTTGCCCAGCAGTGGGACACTTTATAGATGGCTACGTGAAACAAATGCAAGCCGAGCACACTTGCAAATTGTTACCAGATTACTATGAAAATCCGACAATTTTACAGCCTAACGGTCTTACCGCCGCCGCCGTGACTCTGGGTCATTTAATGATTCATTAAGGATTAGAGCTCGTCTAAGCTGAAATGACGCGCCCCACTCCTTGGTTTTGTATGACAAGTAAATACAAAACCAAGGAGTGGGGCGCGTCATTTTAGCTTAGACGAGCTCTACTAAGTAAAGGATTTTGTATGTAAATTCAAATTTGGAACTGACTTAATGGTTCATTAAATCTCTCTGAGTGCGGCGGTTAGCGTTTCATTGCGTTGACCTTGAAGATTTATTTTTTCACTGCTCTGGACCACGTCTATTTGCACCAAAAACTCACAATTAAGGTTGACTTGACACATTTCATATATTTTGACAGCTTCTAAATATAATTAGGACGCTAATCGTAATTAAGTTTTTGGTGCAAATGGACCTTAGAAAATGGATGGTTCATGAGATTCAGCCTGGTGACAGACGGACGGTCAGACAGACGGACGGACAGCGGAGTCTCAGTAATAGGGTCCCGTTTTTTACCTTTTGGTTACGGAACCCTAAAAAAAGTCTTGACAGACGGACTTAACAACCGGACGGACAACGAATTAAATTAAATTTTTTATACGAGTGATATCTTAGCTTTTAAATAGCATTGAAATACATTTCGACAAATATACTAGATAGCTATCATCGATGTCATTGATTTGCGATGGACTGATAACTGTGGTAGATTAGACAGTTGAGAGAGTAGGTTTATATCTGACTCATAACCAGAATTACTTACATATTAGTGGTAAAGGAGATAATTTGATATTTCATTAGCCTATCGGAATCGAAAATATTTACATTAAAACAGTGTTTTATTTAGTGCCGTTCTCTTCAGCGAGCGTTTGTCTGTCTGTTTATGTGGGGCTTTTGACGTTTCACACGAACAAAAAGTGTCAAAAAAAGTTATCTTACTGTTTACCCGTCTCTTGAGAGATCCGGGCTAAATAAATTAATAATTAAAACAGAAGCCACAAAGTATTGTACGTATATTTCCAATCACGAAGACCTCTTTTGGCCTATGCGAAGATTTTAATAAATGGATGTAATTAAGACCCTGATATTTTTAATATACAAGGCACGTTATCTCTAAATTAACTCTAAACAGCAAGTCCAAGAGGATTTCCGAGCCACGGGTACACGGCCGGGCAGACGTTGCATATCGACATCCAGTAGTCCAGCTGAAAGATACGAAAA
Organism: Argyresthia albistria; assembly: GCA_963457715.1. Taxonomy (NCBI): domain Eukaryota; kingdom Metazoa; phylum Arthropoda; class Insecta; order Lepidoptera; family Argyresthiidae; genus Argyresthia; species Argyresthia albistria. Next base: position 5,378,284 of record OY735276.1, on the reverse strand, counting down.
AATAAATACTTATGTTAGGCATTACTTATACGAGGGGGCGGGCGGGAGGGGGGGGGGGTACGTAAGGAGGGCGCCATCTAGTGCTGAGTAGCAGTAACGATTATCGATATAATAATATCGATATCGAAAAGGGACATTATGGGATTGGAAACCCTTTTTCGTTTTTTTAGTGAATTAAATTCCTTGCACTTTCCTCTTTAATTTGGTCCAAACAGATTATTTTAAGTGGTTAAACTATATTTAAAAAAAGAGACTTTTAATGTCATTAGTCGGTCATCAGAATAACCCCGAATAGACACGACTTGACAAACTTTGAACTCGATTATCTCGGAATCATTTTCGCGGAACCACTCACAAATATTTCATTTCTTTTACTGGCAACATTAAGTGTCATATGTGAAGTAGAGAAATGCGCGTCCACAACACTCCGCGAGTACTCGCGGCAGGACGAGGACGAGTAGCAGCACGAGTAGCAGGACGAAGAGCTGAGTGAGGACGCCCTATATCACACACATTTATCATTTTGTTTGTCGTTGTGGCTCAAAAACTCACATTATTGTGTGTCGCCCTCAGCGGTCCGCAGCTAGCCGTTGGACAACTCGTCCTTGTGAAAGTCCTGCAATCTTGCTGCACATACTCATCGAGTGGTACCGGGTTCTTGGTCCAGTCGATGACCTCGGCTGCGTTCACCTGTCAAGATGAACAATGAACATTGTTGGCTTATTATAGCGAATGTATACTACATACCTATGGTAACAAAGTTTTTAATTCGTGAATTCGTGAATCGGCTAGAAAAAGCCAGCACACAGGTTTGTATCAAAAATAGAAGTTACACTTCTCCAAAAAATTTAAAGTTTGTCCACATTTGTCTCAAAGTAGTCCCTCCCTACCGTTTCACGTACCATAAATACATCGTGCATGTTGTTGATCATATCCAAAAACCGGACCAACCCCTCCAGAACCGCCGGGTAGGCTGACAGGTACCACTCGTGGATGTAGTAGCCGAAGGGTGCCCGGTTGCCAAGGTAGTGACGCTCGAAGTTCGTGAGGATGAAGGAGAACCAAGCATCCGCATCGTCGAGGGGAGGCCTGTGAAACACTGGTATTGAAGCCGAAGTACTCAGTAGGGAGCCGTAACTGTAAGCGTTGGACGAACCGTTACTAAAAATATATTATGTAGCGTCTACAGCGAGCGTGCTGGGATGGCGGTAAGACGATGAATGCCGTAAACACTAGAAACTTGTTACTTACTGCATCTGCTCCGTTACAGGTCTAAATTAGGGTACTCATATGAGCTCTTCCTAAATATGTAGCTACTATGTTTGGCCCTATTATTAGGATATCTTGTATCGTGGGAAAGAAATTAAGGTAAAATACATACAGTCATGTAATTCAAGAGCGGTGTTTTTTCTCTTCCGGGTTTTGAACCACTTGGCCATATAGATCAACGAAGTACCTACTGGTCGTTCAATGGTTAAAACGTGGTAGCTTACATTAAATTTTTCAATTAAATTACCTAGGTCAATAAGTTTTGCTTCGTCATTTATTAAAATCCGACTTTTCACGTCTAATTCACCCAACCTTTAATTATCTTACTTGATCAATACTCATTATTGAAGTGTGTAGATTACACTCATTATTATACCTACTCTATCGACTTGTAGATTTGTTATCTGGGTCGCAAACATGACAATGATGGTCCTCTAGGTTTCTATCCAATTTTCGAACAAGTCTCGCTGTACCCATTTATTTTGTTGGCATCTTAGCTTGGAGCTTATTGCTCTTTAATCATACTTACACAGCAAAGCAAGAATCGACCATGATGCAACCAGTTCCATTCAGGTCCAACCAAGCGACCATTGGATTGACCCACGGTCCGGGTATAGAAGCATCGGGGCAGGGGCCAATCATGCACTCCTGGGTGGATGCATAGTCAAGAGAGTACGGCCACAGGCCAGGGTTAATGCTGTTGATAGTTCCCCAGGTGCTGTCGTATTGGAGACCGACTTCAGCCATGACTTGGAAACTTGAGTTGCCGGTCATTTGGAGGAAGGGAATGCGAACTCCTGAAATTATTAGATTTAGATTAGTGACAAGGTCATAGGTCATATTTCTATCAGAAATACATAAAAGATAAGCGAAGATAAGGTAAGAGTAGATGTTTCAGTTTATAGTAAAGTTGTGCTCAGACCACATCGACACACTATCGAGCAAATGTCTCTTCTATTTGATCCAATGACAATCCTGTGGATACATCCCGTTTTTCATTATTTTTCATGAATCAGCACAAAACTCAAAATCAAAAAACATACCCTTGAGTTCTTCATAAGGGATGTTAGCAAAATGGGACATCTGAATCTTCTGTTCACCAAACTCCCTCATCATATCCGTATAGGTAGCTTGCTGCCAATAAGTCTGATTAGTCTGATGGGACACGGAGTGAAGGGCAATCTCGAAACCTTCGTTGTAGAGCTCGTTGATGAGTTGGTAGCTGGTGTATTCGTGGTTGACGAAGAAGGTAGCACCGGCTTTGCAACCATTTTGGTTTTGGCGGTTGTAGAAGTGGTTCCGGTATGTGTTGATGTTGATGACGTTAACGCCATCATCGAAGGTTACCAGGACAAACTGGGGGGTTGAATGAAGATTTTGCATATAGAAGAGGTCAAAATTAAAGTTTAAAGTTAAACAGATAAAAATGGCATTTTTGAATAATTACGAGCCAAGAAACCAAATATATTTACTTAAAAAAAACTTATAAAGTGAACATGTAATACCTTTTTAACTAAGTAATATATGACTACAGTAAACTGTTAGTGCAAAAATCATAGGTACGCAGGATAGCATAAAAAATCATAAGAGGTGACCTAAAAAGACCAATATTGTTTCTGTTTTCAAAGGGAAGATATGTCCTTTAAGATGACCTATCAACTCAGTTGATATATCACGTCAAGATACAGTGCTTACTTTAACAATGCCATTTTCTAATGACTAGCCTCGTCGACTGGTGACCTAGACTTCGATAGTGAAATCACCGTAATCTTTGCCATTATTTTTAGTGACCATTATACAAATTTGAGTTTACCTGAGGGGTATCCCTAGGTGCTAAGTTACCAGGAATTTCTGTGGTTGAGCATTTGCAATCAGGAAGTTGACACGCTGCAGGATCACAAGTACTGGCCAATGTCAACTCTTGACTCGTCACGGACACTGCCACTAACACTAGGGCTAGTACTACAGAAGTTATGTACTTCATATTTGCTTTCACTAGTGCAGTTTTTGGGAAGACATTAATTAAAACTGTTGCTCAGAGAAATTTGTTACCGATTTATATAATTTAGGGTATTATCACAGAATCTAAGGACTATCTTATCGGGTGTATTTAAAATCAAAGCAAGTGAATTACGATAACAGTGCATTGTATAAAACTAGCTTTTTCCCGTGGCTTTGCCCATGTGTGATGTGCGTGTTGTAGAGAAAACAACATCGCTCCGTGTACCGTGTGTATGTGGTGGTCCTGTGTTCCGAAGGTCCGGCTGAAAACCAGCGCTGAGCTGAGACCGTCTCAGCTCGGCATTGCTGAGCCGGGTCCTATTAGCACTAACTATGACGCTGTAATCATTGTCTGTTCTATACATATAATGTGTGCTAATAAAGTCTTTTTCCATTTCAATTTCAATTTCAATTCAATTTAAATTACTGTACTAATTTAGTAAGGCCTGCCCAGCGTTTCTTTTTGTTCATAAATTGATTTTTGATACCTAAATTACCGTTGCATACTTTCAGTTTCTGAAAGAGCGATCAAAGTACCATTGACTAATCGAAGAATAACTCATGATAGCGGCACAAGATTAGCTGAAATTAGTTCATCAAGAGATCAACATTCTGTTAGATTTGATTGCTCTTCTAGAAACTCTTCTAGTGGCATTTGTTTACCTTTTTGCCACGAGATTCGTAATTCAAGTTAAGCTGTTATATTTTGATGATCTAATTTCTATTTTTGGATATGAATAGGTACCTACCCGCCTTGATTTTAAACCAAATCGATTATAGATTTTTAATAACAAGAAAGACGCAATGATAAGGTATCTAAGATTGCTAATTTAGTGCTTGAATAACAACTTTTCTTTTAATTATTTAAGTAATTGGTTTTAGTCAAATCCTTCAGGATTAGATTAGTCAGTCAGATCAGTATTAGATTGATTCATTATTTAATCGTTATAAAAATAGCACAGTATGTTCCTCAGTTAGCCTTTGCTAGACTTGGCTTTAACCTATTTTAGGGTCCGATCCTTAAAGGCGAAAAAAGGAACCTTTATACTATAAGGCTTAAAGGATCACTTGTTTTCCGTCCATCCGTCTGTCCGTCCGTCCGTCCGTCTCTCAAGACCTTTTATATCGAGAACGTGTGAACGTATCAAGCTGAAATTTATATCAATTGCTCGTGTTCCGTAGCTGTGGAAAAGCAACCTCCCAGGGTCAACGCGATCGTACGCTACGACCGTTGATGCTGTAAAATTGTTGGATTTTTATAGTATTCGCAAGGGACTCAAAACCTATAGTGAATTGACCTACAAACATGAAATTTGGCACAAAGCAAGGTCATAGCACAAGGGAAAAAACTGAAAACTTCAAGTTTCTGTCTTTCTACAAAAATATTTAATTTGGTTTACTTATATGACATTATACTTTAGTTTTTTATGTGGAAACCTAATTACACAACATGGTTTGCTGGAAGAAATCTCTTATTAGAGATAAGCTCGCCTTTGTACATATTTTTTCTATGAAGCTATTTTTACTGTCATGTGGGTACAATAAAGAAATTACGAAAATTACATGGTACGCTCTCCAAGTGTGACTGGAACCCTTGATGCGCGAGGCCTACTCACACTTGACCGTTTATTTATTTCTGTTCCTCAAAAAGTGAGCTGAAGTTGAAATTCTGAGTTCTGCTTTTGAATTGCGCGTCCTTTACTTTTGAGGTTGTTATTTTACGTGTGGACAAAAAATATCGCCTTCAATTGATTTTGCCGATTGCATGGCCGTCTAGGTGATAAAGTTGCCGAATCTTTCCATAGATTGTGATAGCTGTGTTTTGGAGTAGCGAAAGTCGTAATCTAAGTATACCTATAAAACTAAATAAACAATCTAAAATAAACATTTGCACAGTACCTAACCGTAAATCGTAATGATAGTTTTTTAGGGTTGCGTACCCGAAGGGTGCCAAACGAGACCCTATTACTGAGACTTCGCTGTCTGTCCGTCCGTCCGTCCGTCTGTCTGTCACCAGGCTGTATCTCATAAACCGTGGTAGCTAGACAGTTGAAATTTTCACAGATGATGTATTTCTGTTCCCGCTATAACAACAAACACTAAAAATCAAAATAAATTTAATATTAAGGGGGGCTCCATACAACAAACGTGATTTTTTTTGCTCATTATTGCTCGATATTGATAATGGCAGCAGGTAGACGCTTAAAATGTTCACAATATATTGAGTATATTATTTATTTAAAAAAATAAATATAAATTAAAATTAAATTATTATTTAGGGGGGGTTCCCACACTTTTTTTTTGAGGTTTTTTATAGATAATGGTCCGACTCGCACTTGGTCGGTTATTTTTTTATATGACGTTTTTTCCAAAATCACGCAAAACTATGAATCATTAGAAACGGGGATTGGAAAGTTTTAAAATTATCGTAATAATTGATAATACGCTTACCTAATTTTTAATGACGAAGGATAAATAAAAGGAGTAAGGGACTCGATTAGAACTTAGTTTTATTACACCAAATGTGATGTTAAGCAAGATAATAGAAGCCTCGCCACTTGGTTGTTATTAATAAATAATTTTATGTTACGAATACTGGTCGCGCCAGGCAATCCTGACTCAATTTTTAGACCAATTAATCAATATAAACACGCCCATTCGCTTAAGGGCAGAAGAGCCCTTTGAAAAATATTGACATTAAAATTATTAAGGGAAAAATATTGACATTAAAATTAGTTTGACAGTGGGTACCAAGACGTCAATTAATGTCCAATTTTTGACGTCTTGGTACCCACTGTCAAACTAATTTTAATGTCAATATTTTTCCCTTTTCGGCCAGGAGAATGACAATGGCTTGACTCTGGGGGTAGTTTTAAGACTAGTATTTGTGGCAACATTATGGATTTCTTTTCGAAGGTCAAGTCCGAGAGGATTTCCAACCCAAGGGTAGACAGCCGGACAATCGCCGCAAAACACAGGCCAATAGTCCTCCTGAAAGTAAATGCAAACATGTAAATAATAATCGGTCAACTGCGAGTCGGACTCTCACACGAAGGGTTCCGCACCATTGTACAAGAAAAGTACCCTATTTTTTATATTTCGTGTAGGTAGTTAATTTTTAAGGTTACGATCCTTTAAAGGAAGAAAAGAGGAACCCTTATAGGACCACTTTGTTGTCCGTCCGTCCGTCCGTCCGTCCGTCCGTCCGTCCGTCCGTCCGTCCGTCTGTCTGTCTGTCTGTCTGTCTGTCTGTCTGTCTGTCTGTCTGTCTGTCTGTCTGTCCTTGTGTCACAACACGACCTTTATATCAAGAACGCATGGACGTATCAAGCTGAAATTTATATCAATTGTTTAGGTCTGTAGTCGCATAAAGCTGTGAAAAAAACAATCTTCTAGGTCAACGCAATCAAACGATACGACCGTTTATGCAGTAAATTTTTTGGATTTTCATAGTAATCGCAATGGACCCAAAACCTATGGGGTACTTCCCGTAGGCCTACAATCATAAAATTTGGCAAAAAGCAAGGCCTTATAACACAAAAAAGGAAAAAAACTGAAAACTGCAAATTTCTATTTCTCTGCAAAACTATGTAATTTTGTTTACATGGATGACATCATACTTTATTTTTTTATGTCGAAATCTAACTACACCGTTTCGCTCTCCAAGTGTGATCGGAACCCTTGGTCTGCGAGTCCTACTCGCACTTGACCGTTTTTTTGTTGTTGTAGCGGCAACAGATAAAATAATACACAATCTGTGAAAACAAGTAAAACTCTATACATACTCGTATTAATACGGTTCGTGCGATAGAGCCCGCTGACGGACAGACAGACAGACAGACAGACAAACAGTGGAGGCTTAGTTAGTAATAGGGTCCCGTTTGATACCATTCGGGTACGAAACCCTAAAAAACGTGCAAAAGAGGGCTCTGTTATGTTATGTCTAACGTTCTGTGTCTCAGTCATCCATAGGAAAACTAAAAGGAAAATTATTGTTACAGTTGTTTTATTAAATTATTGCGGAAAGATATTAGTGCACATACGTTATTATGCTCGGCCCTCATACGACCACAGCTGTTAGCCTGACAACTTGTCTGGTTGTAGGTCCTGCAGGGCTTCTTAGCGTAATCGACTACTCTGATCGGGTCCTGCACCCAATCGATTACTTCTGCTGCGTTGACCTGCAAGTGATGAGTAATAATTAAATCATCTCCACCATCGTGTTTATTTATCATCTTAAACATCCTCTCCGAAAGCCCACAGTGACCGTAAATTGAAACCATCAGTATATGTAAACATATATCGCAGGGAATTGATAGAATCAGGGATTTAGCTAAATCCCTAGGGATTTTATCTAATCCCGGGTAATGCTTGAATAAAGACATGATTATAGTCTATTCGTGATAAGAATGCAGTAAAGTCATCACTGCGGGGCGGCCTAGCCACGTAACCAATCAAATCATTCCAATTATCAAGCAAGTTCACAGTGACCAGTTGAAGGCAAACTTTCGAACGCGAAGGTTGTGTCCTGTCCTGTGAGTGTGTGTTAACAGATTTAAATTTAAATTTCACTGCATTCTTATCACGAATAGACTGTATAACATTTCACTAGACAGACCTAGGGATTTTGCTAAATCCCTTCACTGGTTCAGTCAAATAACAAAAACTAAGTTTGATTTAAGATTATCAAATGTTAGCTGAATCCCTGATTTTATCATTTCCCTACGACACCTAAGTCATTTGAAGACCTCCGTGGCGCAGCGGGTTGTGGCTCTGCCAACCATCGGAGAGGTCCCGGGTTCGATACCGGCTGGGGATACAGAAAACAAAAAAAGAACCCCAGGTTTTGGATATTTACATTTGTATGTGATGTCGCTGTTTCTGGTTCCCACGACTCAGAGTAACCTAGTGTGGGGCCAGAATCAAAGTATTAAAAGAAACATGTTCTGTGCATGTCCACGACGGAGGCTCTCTGCCTAGTCTTTGTAACCGGCTATTTAAATAAATAAATAAATAAATATTGATATTTTAATTATATCTAATAGTGTTCTTTAGTTTTGTTGTTTTTGAGAAGGCTTTGCGGTGAAAGCACCTAATTGTATTATTTACTAGCTGACCCGGCAGACTTCCTACTGCCTCAATTTAATATGAACTTTATTGAATAGCAATAAAGTTCAAATTGACTCTAGAAAACGTTTGTATGGGAAATAGAAAAAGGCTGTTTTTAGGGTTTTCCCGGAAATTATTCGATTTTTTCTCGCCTTTTAAACCTTCCCTAGACCTCCACGAACATTTCAAGACTAAGATAAGATAAATCCGTTCAGCCGTTCTCGAGTTTTAGTGAGACTAACGAACAGCAATTCATTTTTATATATATAGATAACCTTATTTATAACCTTATAGAAGTTTGCTAGTAATGCAGTGTTTTACTGGGACCTCCATCCCCGACAGCATGAATGGTCAACTTCTTCATCTAATCCGCCTTTTCCTTTGCTTCATTTCGATTCACTCACCATAAACACATCGGGCATATGAACTTCAAGAGGCCTTCCAACATTCCAGGGAAGCTAACCAGGGACCACTCATGAGCGTAGAAGCCGAAGGGGGCGCGATTACCGGAGTAGTGGCGGTTAAAGTTGGAGATTATTAATAGGAACCAACCGTCGCCATCGGTGGGAGGGGCCCTGGAGAAAAGGGCGAAACTTTAATTAACGAAACCTCGACACAAAAAAAAACGAAAATTGTAGCTTGATTTCCTTGTTAAACTGTCAAGTGCGAGTTGGACTTGCGTTCTGAGGGTTCCGTAGAAATATTTTTTTAATGAAGGAATTACGGCTCTACGAGAGGTATTATGGAGGAAGGTCAGTATCAGTAGATATCATGGGTTGGGGGTACAAATAACTTTAAGCTTATCTCGCACATGGAACCACGGGAGTGAGGCCGCAGGCAACGGCTAATAGGATAGGATAACAAAAACTCACACAGAATCACAATCATCCACCATAAAGCAAGAACCGCCTGCCAGGTCATCCCAGCCCAGAATCGGTATGACCCAAGGACCAGGGATGGAGGCAGTCGGGCATCTGCTTAAGTAAGGACAGGTCTGTGTTGAAGCGTAGTGCAGGGTATAGGGCCATAGGTCTGGGTTGTTCTTTTCTGTGGCCCAGGAATTGTCGTACTGTAGACCTATATCTGCCATAACCTGATAACTGGAGTTGCCTGGCATCTGCAGAAAGGGGTGGCGTATACCTGAAACCAATCGTGTAATGCTCAATCTACAAACATTTCCACCCTGTATATGACGTTGCAACGAAGCACAGTATCACAAAACATACCCCGCGACATTTTACATATAATGTATAATGTTCATACTCTGCAAAGTTTTTGCATCATGCAGCGGCGACATTTTGGGGTAAATTTTGTTCCCAGTGTATTTAGGCTTCGTGTTACAACCATTCATCATCGTCTTTATCATGACCATCATCTTCAAGTAATTACAGTTGTAGGATTCAGCTCGAAGTACCATTATATTAATTTTTCAATCGGTGACCGCTTTTCTTGTTGTTGCTGATAATCACAATTTTATTCCGGGATTTTTTTCAAATTTTTTCAAGGTCGGTTTTAGCAGAAGCCGGGGAAAAATGGAATACGATGATCAAAATGAAGAACAGATAAAAATCGACAAGACCCATATAGAGGTTAACGACCCTAAGAAAGGACGGACTGATTTTCCAATAACAATTCTACCTTTTATGTCATCAATCGGAATATTAGCAAAATGCGCCATCTGAATCCTCTGGCCTCCGAACTCCAGGTTCATATCGACGCTTGAAAGGCAATAATTACCAAGCGACATGTTGGGCGATATTGAGTTATATACATCATTGAAATCAGCAAAAAATTCTGCGTCGATTGGTCATACTCTTGTACCGCTAGCAGGAGCTTTGTTGTCGCTTGGTAACTTAACAAAAAACACATTATCACAGTTTTCGGCGACCAAGCGACTAAAATTTTACTGTTTTATGAATAAATTTAACTTGGTAGATATTCCAATTTAGAATTTTACACTTAGTCATTTTTGCCTTGACTCGAATTAGTTCGATTAAATATAAAGATATGTTTTCCTTACGGTATCTAGGGTATGAGCATGGCTTATGAAACTTTACCGGATTAAACATTATTATTTTTCGTCATTTGAGACTTTTTAACATACCCTCATTATGTACTAATTTTCATTTAGTATTTTTTTCCTAAATGCAATGTACTTAACAAAGTTTTAAAGTCACATTTCTCCTGCCTAAAAAGGATATATTATGTCGTTTGGTAATATTTTGCCTGCCGTTTTTTTACTGCTTTCGTTACTTAGATAACTATTTCTGATATGAAGTTTGTATGAAAATGTGTTTATCCCTATTGTACGTAATTAGTTTTGTCGCATAGACGCGCTGTGAAGCAGATTTTGAGTGTCGGTTGGTAACAAAATATCGATAAGTCTCCACCGAACCGTCGCATAGTCAACCCGTGTGCTCGCGCGCATCACACAAAGTACTTCGTCGCGTAGCTTGAGATAAATGCTCGGTAAGTGTTTTCTTTCATTGTTAATACTTTATGAGTATAATCTTATATAACACGCATTTTATATTTGTCTAACTTTATTTTTGTAGGTACGAAATGAATCGCAAACGCAATAGGCGAGTGAGTAGATAGTTCATTAAGAAAGCTATGTCAAATGCGGGTGTGGATAGCAGTGATGCGACCTTGGTAATGTACCTGCTAATTTCTTAATCATTAGGTATTCTCTCAATTGAAACAATTTCCAACTAATATTTAATTTAATTTCTAGGGGCCAAATCGAGAATATACTCATCCACGCAAAAACAATAACCGGCCAAGTGCGAGTCGGACTCGCGCACGAAGGGTTCCGTGCCATTATCTATAAAAAACCGCACAAAAAATGTATGGGAGCCCCCCTAAATATTAATTTAATTTTAATTTAATTATTTATTTTTTAAGTAAATAATATACTCAATATATTGTGAACATTTTAAGCGTCTACCTGCTACCATTATCAATATCGAGCAAAAATGAGCAAAAAAATCACGTTTGTTGTATGGGAGCCCCCCTAAATATTAAATTTATTTTGAGTTTTAGTATTTGTTGTTATAGCGGCAACAAAAATACATCATCTGTGAAAATTTCAACTGTCTAGCTACCACGGTTCATGAGATACAGCCTGGTGACAGACGGACGGACGGACGGACGGACGGACGGACGGACGGACGGACAGACGGACAGCGAAGTCTCAGTAATAGGGTCCCGTTTGGCACCCTTCGGGTACGGAACCCTAAAAATCAGCATCGATTCGAACGAGTTCGCACAAAAACTTGCGTTTGATAACCTGGTATGTTTTTAATTTATTTACTTGTACGTTACACAGACACTCTAACGGTGATGGAAAACATCGCAAGGAAACCTTCATTACTCCGTAGCTGCGGCGATGGGCTAGCCCCCTGTCACGCAAAATGGAGTATTGAAACACTGGCTAAAAGTGGGCACAGTTGTGCCTCTGCCACCCCGGATGGGAAAAAGGCGTGACGCTATGTTGTGTTATGTTATTTACTTGTTACGCATAGTTAGAGTGTGTGTGTGTACGTACCTGTAGGTTGAATTCATTTTAAAATCGATGATTTTGCCATCACTTCGTCAAAGAATATAAACGATTACTCCGTAAAGAAGCGACACTCACCTCCCAGTTTTATTTTCAGGATGAGATACTTTCAGATGAAGGTCCTTCAATAACAAGTACTTCTGGGACTGTTGCTGCTGACAATAACATCTACCCAGAGAATACAGTAAAATCCCAGAAGATGATTATACTTCTATGCATGTAGGTTGAATACATTTCAGATTCGATGATTTTGCTATCAGTTCTTCAAAAAATCAAAACTTTTACTCCGTAAAGAAGCGACATGATGATGTCCTGTATAAATTACCCATACATAAGAATGTACTGGGAACAAAAGTGGCGTATTCCATTAATTGCAGATGCTATGGCGCGTATGCGATTTTTCCAGCTGAGAACACCGCTGAAACTTGTGTTTGATCCTGATGTTACACAAGAAGAAAAAACTAAAGACAGGATATGGAAAGTAAGGCCTATCATTAAAAAAATTGAACAAGGATGTCAGAAACAAGTTAAGTCAGTTAGTCAGCACATTTCAATTGATGAAATGATTATTCCCTTTTCGGGCAGCTGTGGCATTAAACAGTATTGCCCTAACAAACCCAACCCTGTAGGGTTAAAAGCCTTCGTTCTTGCAAATCCAGATGGCAAAGTATGTGACTTCGTTGTATATGAAGGTGATACCACTTTTCCAGGTGAAAAAAGTGCTGGGTTCGGCCTTGGAGAAAGTGCTGTTTTAAAATTAACACGATCATTAGTTCCTGGACACAACTTTACTTTGACCGATATTTTACATCGCTAAAATTAGCTCAAGAATTGAATAAACGGGGTTACAAATGCGCAGGCACTATCATGCAAAATAGGATTCCTCGTACATTGAAAGATAATTTGCCACAAGACTTGGAAATGAAAAGAACAGGAAGAGGATGCACTACTACCTTCGTGAACTCTGAGGATACTGTCGCAGTTACAAAGTGGTATGACAATAAACCGGTGATATTAATGTCTACCATTTATGGCAGTGAGCCTCAAGATGACTGTCGCCGGTGGTGTAAGACACAGAAGCAGTACATAACCATAAAGAGACCTGCTGTAGTCAAAATGTACAATAGCAACATGGGTGGGGTAGATTTGGCCGACCGTATGTTGGCAGTTTGTCCATCACGAGCTAGGACCAAGAAATGGACCATACGCTTCATTTCTCACATGATTGATATGGCTGCGTCCAATTCGTGGATTGAATATCGTAATGCCCAATTAAAGAAGGGGATACAATTGAAAATAATTCAATCATTACGTCAATGGAAAATGCAATTAGCTGAGAATATGATCGAAACAAACTTCTCTGAAGCAGGCCAACAGCCACTAGAAGATGGCAACGACACCGATCAAGAAACACGAAAAAGAGGCAGACCAGCAACAGTCCCTCTTCCATCCAAAATTCGAAGACTGCATAAGGCATCGCATATGCCTATCTTTGTTGGTGTGCCAAACAGATGCCGACTACCAGGCTGCGATAAAAGAACAACAGCAAAATGTAGACAGTGCAAAATGGCCTTGTGCTTGACATCCGCCCGCAATTGTTACTCACAATTTCATGGGTGGGATGAGTGATTTATTTTTCTTATTAAATATTTCATTAAACTAGTTGTTGTATTTATAATTAATTATATTTAATTAATTAATTAATTTATATTAAAATAAATTATATTTCTATAAATTATATTTAATTAATTAATTTATCAACAAGAAACAATATACGCAAAGGCGAGCTTATCTACCTGTACTGATTTTCAATTAATAATAAATGTCTATAAAAATAAAATGCCTCTTTATTTACGTTTAGTTTTGGAAACTGTGTTCTGAAACCTTAATTCAATGTTACTTGGTAAAAACAATCCTATACTAACCTTACGTCATTTGTACTACAGTTAAAATTGGCTGGCAGAAAAGATTTTTGTTTTGTATTTAGATCTTTCTACCTATGAGTCAAACATGTGTTACTTCTGGATGCGTAATTTTTCTTCAAACACAATTATTTAAAAAAAGGTTTTAGTTAATTTCACCTGTTTTATAATACAATTTTGCTGACGGTAAGTAACTTTTACATGTTTGTGATTTTGATGAAACTAATTACTAACCGACACTATTTCATAAAATATTGAGAAAATTCATAATGAATAAATGTCAGTATATTAAGCCTTTAAACAGCATTTAAAATTCGTTGGAATCAAGTAGTTATGACTAATAGGAATATTCTCAGGGAATATTACGACGATTTTTTTTCTAAAAAAAAAAACTTTAAACTGCTCTGGTGTAAAGTTGCAAATATGTCGCTTGGTAATTATTGCCTTTCAAGCGTCGATATCCTCATAGGTCGCATTGGCCCAGAAGTTCTCCGGTTCCAAACGGTGGGATATGGAATGTAGAGCAATCTCAAAGCCATTATTGTACAGTTCATTCACTAGTTCGTAGTTTGTGTACTCGTGGCTGACGTAGAATGTTGTGCCGATCCTGAAACAGTGAGAGTCACTTACGTACAATATACGGATTTTGGATTGTGCATTGCATTTTGCACTTATGTGTCATTTATACACAGTTTTTAGATTCGGACTGATTGCACTTGAGCGACCCCTTCAAGGACAAAACTGAACGGAAAGCTTCCATTTCCTACCTCCAAAACTCCTAGTGAGATATCTCTTTCAAAATGCTTTTGCTGATAAAAAAAAAACAAAAAGTTATCCGGAGAATAACTATCCCGGGGATAACTTTAACTTTTTCATAGACAACAATGACACCTAGATCAGTTCAAAATGAGGTGATCTTGTTGGTAAAATCTGGGCTTAGAGGCGCAGTTTGCAAATGAAGTATTTAATCAGCAATCAGATTCGATCAGGGACAAATTATCTGGTACGCTCGTACTTATCAGAGGGAACCAGTTTCACCATGGCATAACTGAGGACTGTGTAGAGAGGATGTCTAGTGCGTGTCTATTGGAAGACGCTAACGCAATATCAATATACTAAGCCACTAAATACGGAATAAGCCATAGTGGCTCAAGCCAGTGAAGCTCGGTGACAATTTCGGTTAGGTACGTTTGGTTAGATTTTTTTAGTTTTGAAATCAGTCGTTTTTTTATATTCTTACTTGCAACCATTGGAGTTGTGGCGATCGTAGAGGATGCGACGGTAAGTCTCGATGTTTTCGATATTGACACCGTCGTCAAACGTGAGGAGTACAAACTGGGGGGCAGACAATCAATGTACCTAATTAGAATAATTGTATGAATACAGAAATATATGAACCGGTCTGTCTTACTTCGGTGGACCAATTTATCTTATAATTGAAACAAAAAGTAAACTTTAGAAAAAACCGACTTCCACAAACCCTATTTGATTATATTGAGTTTAATACAAACTGTTACCCCTTATCCCCCCCCCCCCCCCTTGGGGACTTAATTTTGTCAAATCCCATCTCATTGCTACCCCACGCTACTAAGCAACCTCTATACAAAGTTTCATGACTCTAGGTCCACCGGTTTAGGCTATGCGTTGCCAGCCCATCAGCCACGCATTGTATTTGTACCTAGTATTGAGCAGTTCTGGTGGCCATATGTTGTCTTCATCAGCAGTTCCGCATCACAATATTATGATTACCATGTGCATTTGCACGAGTTATTATGAAAAACACAAAAATCACTATGGGTCTGCCTATAATATTTGAAGAGTTCCCTCGATTTCTCCAGGATCCCATCATCAGATCCTGACCTGGTATCAATGGGACCAATGGGAAGGTAAACCCTTTCAAACAAACAAATAATTTTCCAAATCGGTCCATCCGTCTAGGCGCTATCGGGGCACATACATAAAAAAAACCGGACGAATTGTAAACCTCCTCCTTTGGGAAGTCGGTTAAAAAGTAAGGTCATCTTCCGTCTCATTGTCTGTTCTAAATTTAAATTTTGGTGATCATACCACTCTATTATTGACCGAGCGAGCGAAGCGTGTCCGTTTCAAGATTGGGCAAAAATGCTTTCGTATGTCTGTCTGTCCGATTGTTATCCTCTACAGGTCGCATTTCTCAACCATCTTTGTAAGCAGGTTGGATAATTAAACCCTAATAAGGCAAGGGGAAATTATTTCCCACCAAGACATATGTTCGAAAATATTTTTTTAGTACATAGAATGAACGGAATCATAGAGAACAGGATCTTAGTAGATTTAATTTTTGATATGCTGGCTACACATGGCCATTTTGAATTTTTATTCAATGTCAAACTGAGTGACGCGATTTTAACCCTTAACAAGGCGCGAGCTGGTATGAAAGCCAGAAAACATTGAGGGTGGAATTAGGGTAAATAGATATCACAGATTTCAAAAAAGTACCTTAAAAATGTAAGAATTAGGGTAAATAGGTATCACAGATTTCAAAAAAGTACCTTAAAAATGTAAGAACTTTAAGTCCTTAAAACACGTATGTACCTTAAAATGTGACCAATGGCGTAGTGAAGAGGAGGCCTTTACTCAACAGTGGGTGCTGGGGTCTGGATACCTAGATAGATAGAAAGATGGGGCACTAACCTGAGGAGTATCCTTTGGGTCAAGGCCTCCAGGAATATCAGTACTGGAGCATCTACAGAATGGCTCCACACATTTTTCCGGGCTACACATAACAGCCAAGGGTAACTCCTTCTGTGCAGACACCGCCCATATTTTGAACACAGACAGGAGTAAAAAATGCCACTTCATTTTATTCACACTGGTTACTGGGCTTGGGTAGTAGGCAGCAGCAGTAGGCAGAAGCTGGTGATAATTAGCGCAAATGAAAAAAAAGTCTGAACCAAAATGGTATTGGTGTCTTCTCTCAGACAATTGCAAGATGTGAATTAGGAGAGAATACTCTGTAGAACACTTTAAATATAACCTTTCTCTACCTATTTTCCCACTAAATTAGCATTTAAATGAAACTGCGTTTTCCGGCTGTTAAAGTAAAATGGACAGCGTGTAATCTTGTTACACACTTTTTTGATGATGTACATGCGTGTAAACAACATGTAAAACACATGTGGACGTGTAGACATTAATTGACATTGACTTATTTTTGAGTCGAATTTGGGTCATCGTAGGACATATGGGCATACATTTGTTATACTGTGGCCGCTGAGAGAATGCGATCCTGACTCATGTCTATGTCCCTGTCTGTCCAGCGGTACTTTTCTATCTCACTCGCACAAAGGGGATTGCCTCCCAAACTAACATGTGTCAGGATTGCGTTCTCCGGCTAGACTATACTATACACCCTGTATTGTATAACTGTATATCCATACAAGTAGCGCCCCCTGGCGCCACAAGCTTGTATCTGAGACTGTATCGCAGAGCTTTGGTACAAAGACAAAGTTTACCACAGAGCGTGCAAATGAAGAGAAAGCTTTTGGGAGAGCTTTTAGTATCTGTAATATGATAGAGGTGTCGCTTTCGCATTACAGGATGTAGCCTTAGGCCATACAGGAACATAAAGGTGAATCCAGTCATATTTTAGGGGGTTGTTAGGGACATCATCATTCTGAGAAACTTTCACCATAAAACTGATTTGATCAGGGCAACTTCGTTTTTGTATTTGTATTTTATCTATTTATTTGCATCAGCGCACACACACACAGCATAAAACATAGGTTGATGAGTCGGGCGATCAGCTGATTTGTATGGAGAAGTGAAAAACTAAGTTGCTCTGATCAAATCGGTTTCATAGTTTCAAATGTAATCAATCATGGAATACTATTAATTAATGTTTATTTTATTTGTCTAGCGCATTGGATTAGTCTGTAATGCTATACAATTTAATTTGAATAATAAATAAATAAATAAATTAATACCTAGTGAAAGTTGCTCCAAATGATGTCCCTAACAACTCCCTTTGATATGACTACACCTTTCTGTTACATCCTGTACTTTACAGGTCAGCGTGACTTCACACAGCTCACCTCAGCTGCATCCTCCTTTCTGCAGCTTTTTTTTGAGTCGGCGCTCTGACTTCCTGCGAATTTGGAGTCAGTCACTGACCAACTGTGTGTGTGACCTAGTAAGATTTATTCGCGAAAATGATATTCGTGTTTAGATTGTATAATCTAGATATAAATACTATCTATATGATCTGAAACAACGCTTTCAAAAACACAAGATATATTTTTTGGCATTTTTTCTCACACGTTCTCTCCCGGCTTGACGTGAACATGACCTGCCAGGACATTGAGCGTCACATCCTGGAAAGGCTGAAGAGAAATCCACCGCACGGTCACAAGCAGACAGAGGTTTCGACAGTGCAGATAGAGCTTCTGGAGTCAGAACGACCCAAGGACTTTCTGTCCTTCAAACTTCGGGTGCCAGCGGACCTCAAGACAATGTTCCTGGCCAAAGATTACTGGCCGGAGGGCATCGTCTACCGACGCTATAGGGAAGCGAGACCGAAGAATAAAATCCCTAGCTAGGCTAGTTAATATTGTTGAGTATGAGTATGAGTATGAGTATATTTTATATTTATGTCTAGTTTTAAGGTATATATGGGATTTTTATGTCCTGAAATAAAGATTTAATGTATTGTATTGTATTGTTTTGTTGCACACTTGGCTTCCATGACTTGGCCGACAACGGCATAGTTGCCATTAACAAGAGAATGACAATGGCTCGAGTTAACCGGTTAAATGTTGATTATAAAATACCTTTTTTTCACCACTGTAAACAATATACACGAACGAGTACGCGCAGCCGCTAAGTTAATCAATCAATCAATGATATTTTTATTTCAGAGAAATCCAACTTAATACATGTGTTAATATAAAAGTTGTTAAGCTCCAGCCAGATATTTTCTTTTTAGATCTCGATTCTCTAAGCGTCGGTAAAACCCTCCGCCAAGAGCATTGTTGAAATCAAACAAATCTTAGCCCCTTCTTAACCCCGATTAACCTCCACCCCTCCTGCCCCCTGCACAGCAAATCTCGGAATCGAACCAGAATCAATAAGTTTGGGAAGCACGCAAATGTCCCGTTAAACATTGACTGTTTCGGGTCTTGGGTGGGTCTCCGCAGTCTGCCGCGGCGGGTCGTAAAAAGTGGACCTAATTCGCCAGTGAAGTTAGGGTGACCATGAGCTTTAAATGACGAAACGAATTTAAGAATTTAAGTGTTAACACACCCCGGACACTCCATAGAACGCTCGTAAAATAATCACCTATTACTACCTACTACATAACCAAATGATGTTTGTATACGTGCAAATGTGTGCGTAAACTTTGCTAGGGCTGGTGGCGCGGCAAATGCAGCGATATTAAGTATACGCGTCGTCACTCGTCCGGCGTTCAGCCCTGTCTATTGATCCTTTATCCAATCCTTTGACGCCAGGGGTGCGGTATCTGAATCAGCGCGGGGAAGGGAGTGGCCGTTCTGTACGTAGTACTATTATCTCTTCTGTGGTGTTAATTTAACTAATTTTCATCAAGAATTAATTGTTTCTGTGATATCATTAATCACCACTTAAACTTTATTTTTGATTGTTATTGCAATTTACGCCTTATTTTCATAGTACTAAAGTGAAATTGCCAATCCTATTGAGAAAAGCATGAAATCTCGGAAATACGTGATTTTTCAGTCATGAAACCTAGTTCCATCGATTTTTTACCCCCAAAACCCCCTATAATGCCTTTTTTCTTTTTTACACATACATTGCTTCTGGCCTCACACTAGGATACCCTGTGCCGTGGGAACCAGAAACAGGGACATCACAAACATGTAAACATCCAAGACCTGGGGTTTTTTTTTGTCCCTAGCCGGGATTCGAAACCGGGACGTTTTGCATGGTAGGCAGATCAAATCAAAATAAAAACCAAATCAAATAAAGTTTATTACCAAAATAACAGATACAGTTATGTAATTATGTTTATGGTCTTCCCACTAGGTATGACCTGTGTCTTGGAGGCCTAGGTACAGATTTTATTTTATGTTGCTGAGAGTTGGAAACAACAAAACTAAACTGATCTAAAAGAACAATAATCTAAGTTATACTTACTAGGGTGACCAAATCAACCGCTCGGATGCAGAGCCGCTGCGCCACAGAGGCCGTCAATTTCATCGAAAACTGCAGCGCCTTCTAGAACTCAAAACATCGTTACATAGGTACATTCACATATACACGACCTCGCGACCACGACCACGTGCTCGCCTTTGTACACGATTTTTCTATAAGATATCTGTTTGTCATCATGTGAGTACAATAAAGAAATTACGAAATTACATATCATATGATGGTGATACCTCGTCCAGTCTCGGCTGTCACTGGTTCTCGGATCCACCAATTAGTGATTTGTTTCGAGCAGCTCAGTAGAAACATATAGCTAGTAAAGTTACTAAATTATAGGGTGCTAGGCAAGGCCATTGCTGCGGCTAGGAATATATCCCAAATTGTGCCAGCCGAAAGCTGAGCCGAGCCGCCTTTATGAGGAGTATTTTGTAACTATGTAAAGTTTTCGATGAAATGCCAATAACGATTTTAAGGATTTTTAAGGATCGGAACCCTAAAAATAGATATTTTCTATTTAATTTTGTTACACGCGTGGGTTTCGAATATTTTTCGTAAATAATCCCCTTCGTCACTAAGATATCCTGATGTTCGGAATGAAATATGATAGATAGATAGTTGTGTATTTGCCGTTTATTTGTAGACTGAGTATTACAATTACCCACACAAATGGTAAAACCAAAACTGATACCAAAATTAGTATACCTCAAAGATCGAATCTTAATTCATCATCTGCTATTCAATCTTCCTGCTTGCTACAGTAAGCAAATTCACATTTTGTTTTCCTCGTGAGTTTTAGGCATAGAATATACCTTTCAGCCTATTACATACGTAGTGCGCAAATGAACGTTTGCATCTCGTTTGGTCTCACTATGTCTTTGGTTATAAATATTACAATACACTACCTTACTTTTTGTGCGTAAGTCCAATTTATTGTATTTTTAACTGTAATGTCTTTATTGTACTAACACAAGAATGACATACAGAAAACTCAATTCAATCAACCCAATTGCATCTTAGATCATCGTTTCGATCAAGAAGTAAATGTAAGCGCGGATGAAGAAGAGACATTTACTTAACAGTGGGCATAGATAGACGGATTGAAACGAATTGTGTCTTCATTAGTTTTTCATCACAAACTCCGAATCCCCGAACGCTGATGGCCGCCCTATCTTATACAAAAAAGCGTCGCCGCAATCCCTTGAGTCTCCTACTACTGGAGTCTCGGCTAATACCGAATGTATCTGTACAAATGAAACAGCCAAGTTATCGCACCGCAGTACCAGCCCTTACGACACTACCTTTCTTTGATAGTTAAAGGGTTAACCGAATATTTTGGGGGTTATAGTATTGCTGAATTTTGTTACCAATTTTCTTTATACGGTTAATAGGGATTAAGGGTCTGAGTATGTTTAGCCTGAGGGATACAAGTAAAAACAAATCTAGATTGTTATGTTTTGTGAGATTCGCAGTTATTGAAATATTACTTGTAAGGGCACTTTTTTACCCGACTGCCAGCGAAACCATAACGAGGGATGTGTTTGCGCTTATTGATGTACCTTTGCCGGCAATATTGCTATTTTTTCGGCAATATTGCCCTATAATATAACCTTTAGCTATCCTCCTGGACAATAAACAAACAAAAAACAAACATCCTTTGGTTATCAAACAATCATCCTTAGGTTTGCTGGAAGAGATCTATTTTTAGAGATAAGCTCGCCTTTGTACATGTTTTTTCTAATATAAAGTGTCTGTAATATGTTTTTTCTTTGCAATAAAGTATAAAGTAAGTAAGTATAAAGTATCAAATAAACTTTATACAGGGTTACTTTAGGACCCCTAGCCAAAAGTTACTATTATTTTAGGGACATCATTCTGAGCAACTTTCACTAAGAAACCGATTTGATCAGAGCAACTTTATTTTTCACTTCTCCATACAAATCAGCTGTTCCACTCAGGCCAAAAGTAACCCTGTATTTAACCAATTGCAATTTAATATTTTATCATTAAGTATAAACAATTTCGTTACCATTCCGTGTTTCGGATGAAAAAAAAAACATGTATGAAATCAGATGTTTACAAGGACAAGTATAAATATCTAGACATGGCCACAACCGTACGTTTTATTTGCTACCCCGAACGACAAAAGCAACACTTATTCACGTTGTTTGTTTTCATTGTAGATAAATTATACTGAAATGTTTGTTTAATGTTTACTTAATTTTCTACGCTGATGCTCACTTCCAACTCCTCGGTTTCCCTCTGCCATGTTAGGGGACCAATTAAAACAGATCAGTGACGTTGTTTCACGACAACAGCCAATTTCATGGGGCCTAACTCAAGCAGCACATGTCTGAGGTAAACAAAAAGGGAATAATTTAAGACAGCACGCACCGGACAGGGATGTCTTGCGTCGGATATCCGGTGTGGAGTTTGGATATTCGGATAGGGTGCAGTAACACTGTAAGGTTTTACAAAGGCATTATAAACCGAAGACAAGAACAACGTTTTGCGTCGGATATCCGGTGTGGAGTCTGGGTATTCGGATAGGGTGCAGTAACACACTGTAAAGGTTTTACAAAGGCATTATAAAACGAAGACAAGAACAATGTTTTGCGTCGGATATCCGGTGTGGAGTTTGGGTATTCGGATAGGGTGCAGTAACACTGTAAGTTTTAACAAAGGCAATATAAACCGAAGACAAGAACAACGTTTTGCGTCGGATATCCGGTGTGGAGTCTGGGTATTCGGATAGGGTGCAGTAACACTGTGAGGTTTTACAAAGGCATTATAAACCGAAGACAAGAACAATGTTTTGCGTCGGATATCCGGTGTGCAGTTTGGATATTCGGATAGGGTGCAGTAACACTGCGAGATTTACCAAGGCATTATAAACCGAAGACAAGAACAATGTTTTGCGTCGGATATCCGGTGTGCAGTTTGGATATTCGTATAGGGTGCAGTTACACTGTGAGGTTTTACAAAGGCATTATAAACCGAAGACAAGAACATCGAGAGGTAACTTTCATTTTATATAGCTGGCTGGGGCGATGGGCTAGCCGTATGTAACACAAAATGGTTTAATGAATAACTAGCAAAACATGGACACAATTGTGCCTCTGCCACCCCGTGTTGTAAAAGGTGTGACGCTAAATTTCCATTTTAGCCAGTTATTCCGTTTCAGTTACCATTCACGCAAACGCGTGACCGTGCTAGCCTATTGCCGCAGCTATAGGTTAGTGAAGGATTCCTCACGATTTTTGTCATCAATGATAAGATGACCCCCTCATATTCATCATAGGCCTAATGAAACCTCTGGCAAAGATATCCGATCCGCGGCATCTTCATCCGTTTCTATCACAGCCTGTAGAACTGGCTCTCACCTATCCGAAGTAACCCGGACTATCCGCTTTCCAGCCCTTCGGAACCCTCGTCAGCGGATGACGGGCGGCACAAAAACTTTCGTCCGTGAGCGCCGGGTCCTTTTTGTCATACTTATAGCCCTTTCGGTTTGTGCCGCTCCACTGATGCCCGTGTGAAGAGCGCGTATGAAGGCCCTTATTCCACTATCTGTGTGACTTACAGACTGACCTATCATTATCGTCTTTGTCTCCCGGTCGACGTTCGGGAAGACTACTTCAAACTAGGCTCGGTCCCTTTCAGTCAAGAGATTGTCATTCTCCTGGCCGAAAAGGAAAAATAAATGACATTAAAATTAGGGGAAATTAAGTTCTCATCCCCTCTTGGTACCCACTGTCAAAGTCTTGGACTCTTTTGTCCAGAAGCCTGGGCCGGTCGGTCGTCTCAATCTCGGACAATTTCTCTTGCCGGGCAAGAGATGCCTCTACCCTAGCACGGCTAACGAAGAGAATCACGAAATTTTTTCTCGTGTGTGGCATGCTTCCCGTACTGGGGCTCTTCTCTTACTGTCCACTGTATAGAATGTCAGTCTGTAAAAGACGGTTTTGTTGTTAGACTCTGTTTATTCCTTTAATTAACTTTTGTAATAAATAACGCACCCTTGGTTTTTAAGTGACATTAGTCTGTCTTTCCAGACTCCTGTACCAGCAAGCCTGCCCCTGCGGGTGGGGGGGGGGGGGGGGTCCACGCACGACGCAAGAGAGTGAAGGACAGCACGCGTTGTCCATGTATCTTTTCACCACTCCCGCACGAAAGAAGTGTCTTTCCTCTACGAAAACAGTGAGGAAAGTTAGTTTTTCCTCACTGTTTGAACAGTGAGGAATAGTACATTACTTCAGAGGGAAGAAAGTGACAGTTCCATACCGAGATTATGGCATTTGCGCCACGAGCTAGCGAGGGGCGCAAACCATTTGAGGTATGGAACTGTACTTTATCCTGAGGTATGTATAGTGCTTTTTATTACACCTACGAGGAAAATTATAGACATAAATGCATAGAAATCTGCAGTACTTATGAAAATTTCATACGTTGGCAAGAGGAAAAGAAAACGACTTCATTTTCTGAAAATGTATTGCTCGAAGTTTTTGCGAAAAAGCGCGGGCTTTTCCTTTTTTTATTCGACCGTTTCTGGAGTAGGCTAAGATCATAAGGTCATGCTGCAGCCACTTCTTCCGTGATTCCGCGCGTTTTATATACAAAAATAATTTCGTTTTTAATTTTCTGTATGCACCAAGGAGGTTGGTAACTGGTAAAAAAAAAACTGTATGTGGCCAGTAACAATTTACTTGAAATTTAATTAGTAGACATAAAGTCTCTTTGCAGTATGACTGCTGACAAACAAAAAAATAATAAAACCGGCCAAGTGCGAGTCAGACTCGCGCACGAAGGGTTCCGTACCATTATCTATATAATTGGAACAAAAAGTAAACTTTAGAAAAAACCGACTTCCACAAACCCTATTTGATTAGATTGAGTTTAATACAAACTGTAACCCCTTATCCCCCCCCCAGGGGAATTAATTTTGTCAAATCCCATATCAGTGCTACCCCACGCTACTAAGGAACCCCTGTACAAAGTTTCATGGCTCTAGGTCCATCGGTTTAGGCTATGCGTTGCCTGCCCGTCAGCCACGCATTGTATTTGTACCTAGTATTGAGCAGATCTGGTGGCCATATGTGGTCTTCATCAGCAGTTCCGCATCACAATATTATGCTTACCATGTGCATTTGCACGAGTTATTATGAAAAACACAAAAATCACTATAGGTCTAATCGGTCTAATTTTCCAAATCGGTCCATCCGTTTAGGCGCTATCGAGGCACATACATAAAAAAATAAATAAAAAAAAACAAACATCCGGACGAATTGTAAACCTCCTCCTTTGGGAAGTCGGTTAAAAAAACCGCAAAAAAACACGTTAATTGTATGGGAGCCCCCTTTATATTAAATTTATTTTGTTTTTAGTATTTGTTGTTATAGCGGGAACAGAAATACGTCATCTGTGAAAATATCAACTGTCTAGCTACCACGGTTCATGAGATACGGCCTGGTGACAGACAGACGGACGGACGGATATCTTGAGATTTTAAGGTACTTTCCCTCCAGGGCACATTCGTTTGTTCCACCCTGTATATGTGTGATCTGTAACTGTATTTTTCATGAAATACCCAAAAAGTTTTGTTCAAATTATCATCTTATGTCAGAATAACTTTGTAGCTAGTTGAAAAATAACATTTGAATTGATTCAAAGCTTGCCGCGCTTTTAGGGCCTTTAGTACCTACTAAACGCCGCCGTAAGCAGCACTGTCTACAACCTACTCCTACTGGAAAACGTGAGACACCCATCTACAATTTCCGTACAATGAGGTTCACTCACTCATTATGTCAATGTCATGCAGACTGCAAAACATCATTTCAACGCACCAAAGAGTATTTAATTAAAACATCACTGGCAGCCAAACTTGAAGTGGCCAAAAGGAAAAAATTAATTTCTGTGCTCTGAGATTTGTATGAAAACAAAAGTAATTAAAAACTATTAATTTTATAATTATTTTCTAAAAGTTCTACATAATAAATAGAGACGTCGTAATTCATCAATTAATATTTAAAGTCTTTGTAGAAGTCCGGGGACGACATTGCCATATCATTTAAATTTAGTTTCATTAAAAGAAGGCTTACCTACCAAAACAAAATGGCCTTGGTATAAACTTTTCAAGCGTGTTGTGAAGACGTATCTTGTACCGAGACCACTTTCAATTTGTAATATCTCTCGTATTTCAGTATTTGTGGTTGGTGCGGCAACAGATATACACATTCTGTGAAAATTTCAGCTTTCTAGCTATTACGGTTCGTGCAGGCGGACCCGGTGACAGACGGACGGACGGACGGACGGACGGACGGACGGACGGACGGACGGACGGACAGACGGACAGCGAAGTCTCAGTAATAGGGTCCCGTTTGGCACCCTTCGGGTACGGAACCCTAAAAAACCGGGTATGTAATGGAATTTCATACATACTTCCCACCCTTGGGTCGGAAGGATTTTCATACAAACTTCCATACCTTGGGATGAAAGGATTTGAAGGGCGGGATAAAGGCGTTTCTTCCCTCTAATTGGTATAATTAGTATGTATTTTCAGAGCAGGTGTGATAAAAAGTAATGATCCCGTTCAGAAACTAACCTTGCCTGATTTTTATGTTAAGTTTTAAAGATATTTTAAAAAATAAATAATTTTATACTTAGAATAGAAATACTTATAAGTTAAGATTAATAGTAAAGATAAGGCTGTAAAAGTGGTTATTACAGACCTTACTGTAATTGTTAACCAGATAATTTCAGAAACTTACCAATAAAACAAAATCATAAAATAAATATACCAATAAAATCCAGCATATAAGAAATGGAATTAAATTACTGTAGGTCATTCATGATCACTGATTATTTATTTTATTATTTTATTTTACAATAATGAATTATTTTGATTTGCTTTGTGACTATTTAATTTATTTACCTATAGTGACTGAATACTTTCTTGCTGGGAGTGGTGAAAAGTTTTGTATGCAACATGTGAGCAAGTTCATTTGCTATTCGTTTTGTTGAGTCTTTCGCTTACTCAGGATTGAATTTTATAATCACTCGCTGCGCTCGTGATTCTATTTTTCAATCCTTCGTTCGCTCAAGACTCAAAATCAACACTCATAGGAAAAACGAACTTTCCTCACTTGTTGGATAAATAACTATTCTCTCACCTTCCGCGACAATACCTCCCCCCGCGATCGGCATGTTGCGGGTGCTGCACCTAAAGTTGAGTTGGTGTTGGCATAGACAATTGTCTATGTTATATCAGGCATCCCAAGATCGACTTTTGACTGACAAACTCCTCTGCGATCGACCGAATACAAAATTGTTTTTTTTAATTGATTGCTTGATAGTTGAAATTAAACAGTCTAGACTAGAATCAGGGGCGGATCCAGACAGTTTATAAAATAAAATTACGTGCCTTGTGCCGCTTTTGGCAAACCTGTCTATAACTCTATTCACAATAATAGAGACTCATAGGGCGGCGTCAGCCGCGCTAGAAATTTCCCATGGCTAGCAAGTCGAGCGACAAGAATCTTATACCGACTCATTATAAGGTGGCACGAACCGCTCCAAAAATTTCTCGTGGCTAGCAAGTCGAATAACGAGAAGAGAACATCACAAAATAACTCATAAAAAATTTCCCATGGCTAGCAAGTCGCCAAAAGACACCATTTTGAATATAATTCTGATTATTTTTAGTATGCTGTGTAAAGTGGTTTTTGTCTCCCTTGCCGCGATCGACTTGGTGGTCGATCGCGATCGCCTGGTTGCCCGTGCTTGCCCTATATTATGCTGCAAGATGAAATTTTACGGTACGTCGGCCCGTCATTGTTATTTCTCAAATAATTCACCAAGTTAAAAACTTAAATAACCGACTTCATGACCTTTCACTTAGTCCTCTCCCGCTCGATATACAAATGTCGTCTTTATACCCGAAAACGAGCCTACGAAATCTGTTTCATGACAGTGAAGTCCATACGTAATTGCATAATATAAATGAATGTATACGATCCCAACAGGCAGATTTTATCTCGTGACAATTGTCTATAAACACCGAAAAGGCTGTATGTATAATGTCATCCAGATAGTAACAAATTAAAATTCACTGTTTTTTTCATGTACAAACCAAACTACAGAACCGATTCCTAATTTTCAAAAAATGGGACCTCACTATTGGGCTTCACTTTTAAAAGAAGAAATAATTTTTGAAATCGGTTCATAAATAGTACCAGTTTCGATTTAACATAAAAAAACATACAACCGAATTGATAACCTCTCCTTTTTTGAAGTCGGTTAAAAGATCGTCGGTTAAAAGAAAACATCTCAGAAACTCGAACCTGTTTTCTGCTTCTTCAGCTGATTTTTGTATTTTTTCAGGGATTAGAGAAATTGGCTAACCTTTGTCACTGTTACCAAAATACTAGAAACAGACTAGACGCTTGGAAAAGGGCACAGTGCAGCGACAGTCCAGCGATAGAGGATTGAGTCAAGTAAAACCAGTAAAATTGGCACCCAGCACATCTGTGACAAGCTAAGCTACACAATGACAGTACGATAGTAGTCTCTATGTCGTTCGAAATAAGCGCGCTGCAATTTCTAAAAGGTGTAGCTGGACGAGATTGCGACTAAACTAATCTGACTGCCTTTTTTTGGGTGTGAAATATGTGTTTTGCGGTGTGGCCGAGTGGAGATATACACAGGGTGTTGATTTTTAAAGTTACGCCGAGCTCAGAGGTTGTTATTTACACGACAATGAAGCTAAAAAAAATATAAAAAATATATCTTTTGTTCAGTACTTTTTATTTTAAAAATATTAAAAAAAAAACATGTAAATGTGGTCCGAAAAGAGTCACATAGGGTGGGGTGGGGCTCAGGGCAGGAGGGGCAGTCTGTTAGCACTTGTGCGCGGTGGCTGGCGGGGGTATCCACACTTTTAGGTAATTTCAGGAAATTTTCAGATGGTAATTTATGAATGAAAATTATGCGAGGGAAAATTAAAACTTTTTTTTGTCAACAGCGATACGTAAACTATCAACCCTGAGACGGGCGTAACTTTACAAATCAACACCCTGTATTATCATAAAATTTAAGATACTTTTACCGACTTAATTATAAGCACAATAATCCACCAAGCAAAAAAACTTTAAAAAACCTACTTTAAGACCTGCTTTTCCCGGTCGATGCAAATGTCGTCTATATACACGAAATCGAGCCAACAAAATCTATTTTCTGTACGTGTGACACGTACTACACAATGTAAACGAATATACGTTCCTACAGTCAGAATTTATCTCGTGACAATGACAGTCACGGAAAGGCAAAAATATTCTTTGTCAAGACAAAAAATAATGGCAATATATGTGACATATTAGGGTACCACTGCGTGTTTTGATTGAAAAACCAAATATGTTGCTTTCATTTAATTTCTAGCATTTCATGACAGAGTATATGTACGTAGCTTTGTTTACCTGGATGTAAAATGTCATAATAAGAATATCATTTAAATTTTCAGTTTAAGTTTTGTATGTATAGAAGCTTAACTACTGGACGTAGACCTGATTTTTATGGACGCGAATTCCGAGGTACCGGGTCAAAAATGCGTTTATGAATTGGCCCTGCAAAATTATGTATTGTAATTCTATTTTCGCTGGACGCAATTCTTCACATTGGGAATCATGTTATTTGCCCTACAACCCTGCGTCACCCTAAACCAAACAACCTATAACAATACAGGGTGTAACAGAAAGGTGTAGTCATATTTTAGGGGGTTGTTAGGGACATCATTCTGAGCAACATTCACTATGAAACCGATTTGATCAGAGTAACTTTAATTTTAACTTCTCTATACAAATCAGCTGACCGCTCGGACCAAAACGTATGGAGTAATGAAAAATAAAGTTGCTCTGATCAAATCGGTTTCATAGTAAAAGTTGCTCAGAATGGTCTCCCTAACAACGCCCTAAAATATGACTACACCCTTCTGTTACACCCTGTATAATGTACCTATGTCACTACCACGTACAGCCCTTGAGTTGGTGTTGATATTAGATATTAAACTCACAGGATCTTTACATAGGTTACTACACGTGTGCACTCAAAATATCGAGAGGGTGAAATTAAGGACCGGTTTCACTAACACATCACTTGGGCAAGGCACAAATTAAAACTGTATTTATTGTTGTTTGATATATACATACAAGGGACATCATTCTGAGAAATTTTCATTATGAAACTGATTTGATCAGAGCAACTTTATTTTTCACATCCCAGTACATTTTGACCTGAGTGGACCAGCTGATTTGTATGGAGAAGTGAAAAATAAAGTTTCTCTGATCAAATCGGTTTCATAATGAAAATTGCTCAGAATATAAAATAATTATATGTAGGGTAATGAATGTATTTAGTAATTCAATTTTGATGTACTCATTTTAATTAGTTTACTGGTAGAAATTTCTTTTCAGAGATAGGCTTGCCTTTGTACGTATATTTCGCTAAATGCTACGTGTTTTTATATTATGTGTGCAATCAAGTATATGTGAAAGTTTCTTATTTTATGTTTGGTTTGTGTAAACGTACCTACCTAGTTAATATTTTTGTAGTCTGTCGCTTTCAACTGCCCGGTAAGCGTTTTGGCGAAACTGATCCTTCCAAGTTAATCACTTTAGCTGCCTCGAACGAACATTGGGCAAGGATCAAAATCAGAACTTTCGCAGAATCTCTTGGAGCTGTAATCTGAAGGCTCGGGGACTTTGAATTCAATGTGAGTAGCGATAGACTAAGCCTACTTACATGTGTGTACAGGTGATAACATTCAATGTGTGAATACTTTCTAAAGTAATTCTATACACGCGGTATACATTTAAGATAAGCGTTTATTCAGACGTCACAATACACAAAACAGAAATACAATTCAAAGCAGAAGTAACAGAGATAATGTGATTTGATTTGAGGCTTGACAAAAAAGGACGATAAACTTTTTGTGAAAATAAACAAAAGATGTTTGTTAACCTTTTTTGTCATGCCTCGGATTTTACAGGTTTATGACTCGTATTTAACTACAATGTCCGAAGTGGCGATGGGCGAGCCCTCTGTCCGTAATGGAGTACCTACTGAATATCTGGGTGAACATGGATAAAAGCGCTCTCTCTACACTCCTCCATGTACCCTTCGCCCACACTAACTACGCCGCCAATTTTCCCAGCTGCCGCCTCCCAAGAACTTATAACACGCACTCGCAGACCTGGACATCTTCCACCTGTCACGCGGCCAGTTCAGGGGGCACTTATTGCTCCAGCTGCAAAGACAGCAAACAATAGATGTTGCTAAGATTTCTCTCTCATTATACAGTCGCGACTATATTTTACCATATGTTTGGCCTACAAAACAGAAGCCTTTAATTGGCCTATGTCTAGTCTAAGTTCTCTGCTTATATTATTTTGAATTGTGCTGGTAGGCTTTGATAAATAAATAAATAAAAATTGTGCCTCCGCGCCGCCCTGCCCCCTATTCGCTAAGTGATTCGGCTAATTTTACCGACTTATTTTGATATCCTTTGGTTACATGATAATTAAAAGACACCAATAGCTTCTTAATTTTTAAGGATCATCACTTATAAGGGGGCTGTATGAGTAGAGGCGTGACGCTATGTAATTTTGTTCTGTTACGCAACGTTATTTATGTAGTTTACACAAGCTCTCTTTTATAACATAAAAGTGCGTCACGACTTTTTCCATACGGGGTGGCAGAGGCACATCAGGCACTTTGTTACGCTGTTAAAACGTTTCAAACTTTTGCAGTTCTCCTTTATGATATTCGTTGGGTACTCTAAGCAAACAGATATTACCTACCTTTTAGAGGGAAAGTTGCACCAAACACTACAACTCCACTCTGGGAAATAAACTGTGCTCAACAATCCGGCTTGCAAATAAAACTCCGGTTAACTAACCGTCCGGTTTAACGTTTAGTGGCACCAAACTTTCTCTAGCTTAGTAATTACAAGGAGGTTGTTCCTCATTTGGTTCACTATTAGTTTTGTGCAAGACATTTGTTGTGTGTAAGGTTTTCAGGACTAAGGAGAGAATTTGCTCGGGGGCACACCTCGGACAATCCATAGAACGCTCGTAAAATAATCACCTATTACACTACTACATACCCAAATGATGTTTGTATACGTGCAAATGTGTGCGTAAACTTTGCTAGGGCTAGTGGCGCAGCAAATGCAGCGATATTAAAGTATACGCGTCGTCACTCGTCCGCCGTTCAGCCCTGTTTATTGATCCTTTAACCAATCCTTTGACGCCAGGGGTGGGGTGCGGTATCTGAATCAGCGCGGGGAAGGGAGTGGCCGTTCTATTATCTATCTCTTCTGTGTCGGGGGTTCAAATCCTAGATGGGAACGAAGACAAAGATTTGTCTTTTTTCTTGAGACAATTTATTAAATTAAATGATTATTTGGTGTTCGTTTTTGTAAGCGACACAAATAGTTATAAATTAAAACACTTAAAATTTTCGTTATTTAGGTTAGGCCTAACAACTTAACATGTCTCGATATTTCACTTCCCAATCAGAAACATTATTTGACATTTCAAGTAACTCTGAAATCTCAAATTCCTCAGATACACAGACAGATAAACATTATCTAAGGATGAAAAATTGGCCCAACTGGTGTGGCAGATGATAATTAACACAAAACGCCACTAAAAACATTTTTTTCTGCTCCATGACTTACACAGAGAGGTGGCAATAATATTTATTGCTCCATCTCGCAAAGAATTCCGTGATTCCCCATTTTTAATCCCCTGGAAAGCACTAAATAAATTTAATAACATTATCCTGTCTTCGCCATAAATTACTTTATTTGTGTTATTTGCCCAATTTATGGACGGAGGCACGGAAAGGCATTTATCAAATTTGGTTTTCCTCTAATAATTTGATATTTTATTATGCTTACGTTTTGCCTTGTAACTAGGCCGCGGGAGAAAAACAACTGGAAGAAAACCAGTTGAATGCTAAAGACGGGTGTTATTACAAAAAAATAAACTCCCGTTCAACGCATGTTTAAAAACGAAATTGTATGGGATTTGACGTTTGTTTTGAGGTTAAACTGCGTTTACTATTTTTTGTAATAACACGGACAGTCTTACCAAGCTGGTGATGGGATTTGAATCCGGTGTTAAGCATTTATCACTTGCCCCAAAAACACTAATTAATTGTGATTAGTGCGCTAATTCAATTATATTCAATTTAAATTCTTTATTTCGGACTTCTAGGTCCGTAATAAATAACAGTACAGTAAACATAAAGTTACAAGTAAAATAAAATTGCAGTTAAGTTTGACACAAGTATTACATACATTTTGACAGCTGCTAAATATAATTAATCGTATTTAGTGTTTTTGGTGCAATTGGACCTAAGTTAATTATTATAAGCATTATAAGTAAATCATACGGACGTTCTAACGGTGATGGAAAACACATGATCGATCACACATCTTCGATTTCCATAACTGCGGCTATGGGTTAGCCCACTCTCACGCAGAATGGAGAATTAAACATATGATAATATATTTATTATAAAGCATCCACATTTTACAAACAAGCTTCATGTTACATACTTAGTAAGTAGCAAAAGCAAATATGAAATGCTAATCTATTAATACCATTTTCTTACATCCTCGGCTGGTACTTCATTCCAGGACCTCGATCACGAGTTAGTTGCTAGCAGAGTAACAAAAATAATCTACTCTCCAATTTTAAAACCATTACTTAATTGGTGGCAGGTCCCAAATTCCACCCTTCGCAGCGCTAACCTTGGATCTGGAGCGGCGCGAATGTTTTCATTCAGCCCCGTAACTTACTCTGATTTACGTGACATTTTAATCTAAAAACCTGGGGACTTTCCTGGGAATTTCGAGCGAAATGTGTGGAGTGAGTGGGGCCCTCGTTTGCATGTCTTCGTTGCGTCGACGACGACGACGACAGACATTGGCTCTGGGGAACTTTAGAGGACGTTCAACGTACAAATTTTAGACGGAGGCTTTACGTTAAGATTATATTACATGGAATCAGCTAAGACCAAGCGCAAATGACAGCGACTCACCCTGAGATGCACGAATAAATTAGAAACTTAGCCTTAATTAGAAACAAATGACAATCCTAGAGGTTCTTGCCAATAAATTAGTTAAGTGTCAACTTTATCAAAATCGTTTTTGCTAGGATAAAAAAAGCTCTTCCCTATTTAGACGAAAAAATCTGCACGCTCAACTCCGACTAGAGGTTTTGTAATCAATCATACAAAGATGGTATGAGAAGTGGTTGTTTTTCTTAAATACTTACTTAAGGCACTGTACTCTACACTGTACGTACAGGTTGGACCAGTGGGTTCAAGTTGGCTTCTCGATTGAATTCGTTCCCAACTTTGTCCGGTTTTCAGTGGGAATTCATTTATTTGTTTTCTCCGAACGTGCACAAAGTTTCAGCGCAGTTGAATTTTTAAGGAAATCTACTGAAGAAACTACACTGGAGCTTCTACTGGAGTAAAGTAGATTTAGATATAATCTGTCTGTCTGTCTTTCCGTCTATATCGGGCTGCGTTGAACCGTATTATAAAAGGTAGATAATTTAAAACAAAAAATATTGCTGATGCTGCTACAATAAATAATAAACTACTTACATTTATTTTTGTAGGATGGTACCTTCGTATGCGGGTCCGAATCGCACTTGAACGGTTTTTTATTAACCTATATTTCCAAGAGGTATAATATAATTTACATTTGTATATCTGCACATACTGTGTTAGACTCATGTCCTCTTTTACCTCAGTTTTTGCTCTAGAAATACATAATGAAAGGTATTCAATTTCCACTTGAGCGTTCCTTTGAAGGAACTTAATTTGGTCTTAATTTTGCTACATAAAGGTCCATATTCTGACTAAATTGCGTTGTAAGTCTAAGGTTTGTCAGGCTATAAGGATCTCAATTATAAGTTCAAATGATATTTTGGAGTAAATTACTGGGCGTTATGAAACCTAAAACACACTCTCTCGTCTAGATTTGAAAAGGCTTGATAGTATGTATATTATAATTATAACAACAAAAACATACCTGGCGTCACACCTTTTCCCATTCGGGGTAGCACTAGCAGAGCAACATTTGTGCCCACTTTAGCCGTTATTCAATACATCATTTTGCGTGACTGGTGCTTGCCCATCGCACCGCAGCTAATGATGGTTTTCTCGCAATATTTTCCATCACCGTTAAAACGTCCGATAATGTACTTATGATGAATTACTTATCTCATAGCTACACAGTCAGCACCGGAATTTGAACCTGCATCTCCCGCGTGAGAAGCAAGCATGACAATAGGCTTGTGGCCTGTCAAGTCCAAATAGATACTTTTTATGTCAAAACTGAACTTTTGTTCCTGAGTTCTATAAAAAAGCAACAGAATGACGTTATGTAAAAGTGCCATCAAATGCTGTCTTTTTTTGCCCAAAATTGACTTTATAAAATATACCTGCTGGAAATATACAATTCTGAGAATGTCAAGCCATTTTTTACACAATGCTTCAACTTAAGACTTGTTCCTAGATTTATTGGATTACCTCGCCACAAGCCTTCTGCTATTTACACTAACGAGTAAGAGCCAAATAGCGAACAAAATTATAGACATAAGGCAGCTGGGCTGGAGGATGGAAAATTTTGAACGTTAATTAAATACATGTATTAAATAATCAGAAAGTTAGTCGCACTGTTCTGTGTTCTCCATTATTATGAGAGAGAGGGGGTTATGCCAACTTTGCCGTCTTTGTCAGGCAGGGTCATTCTTATTTGACTATAAACAACAAATTATTTCTTCGTATGTTGACTTCTGAAACAACTCTATTTTGTACTTTCATACTGTCACAAAACTTAAATATGTACGGTCGCCTGCGTCTAAAAGTATACGGGCGACCATATTAACGAGTGAATCCCGCATATACTGCTTGTATACTTTTAGGCGCAGGCGACCGTACAGTATGGGGCCTTTGTTTTGGCACGTCGTCGTCGGGACGGGACCCGAGGTGCCACGAGTATGATACCGGCGTTTGACTTAGAGAGAGAGAGAGAGAGAGAGAGAGAGAGAGAGAGAGGGGGAGAGAGAGAGAGAGAGAGGGGGAGAGAGAGAGAGAGAGAGAGAGCGGGAAACAGAAATAGCGTCGTCACTTTGTAAAAATCCAAAAGGTGGTTATTTGTTTTCCTTCCTCCCCCAGGCGGGATTCGAACCCGGGACATCTCGCTTGGGAAGCAGAAACTCGACCGCAACACCACAGAGCTGAGGTTTACAGGGGGCGCCAGTTTTACTGAAATGCGATTCGTGCGGCGCGGATTAGTGCGCGGCGTTGCATACGATTACATATATAAAGATTTATAAAATGCGATGACTGTGGCGCGTGCGGTTCCTGCGGCGCGTCTAGGTGCGCATCCACCCATGCGGAGTTGGAAATTGTGACACTACTGGGCAATATTTTAATTAAATGATTACCCTGCATTGAGTGTTTCAGAAGCACCCGGCGTTCGCGTCGTAAACACTTTCCTCTTTGCAGTGTTGGGAGGCAACTAAAATTGCCTTAACATTTTCAGTGAAAAACCATTAAGGTACGATTCCGAACTCGACCGATACGATACCCACTCAACAAAAAATCTAGAGAAATTAGATAGAGACAGAAGCCATAGAACGAAGGTGAAAGAAACAAGATATTATTGTTTTTTCGTTCTTCTTTGTCTTCTGTCTAGTGTCTTATCCGGACCGTGTCTGTCCAGTAGGGATTGCGCCTATGAGAATTATTCTGAAATCAAACAGACAGTAGCCTCTATTCTCGCATGGAGCAATAGCAATAGTATATCTAATGCTATTAAGGGCGCCAAATTACGTAATTTGGCGTAAAACTGGTGCCGTCGACAGCCAAATATGTCATTTTGCGTCCTATACAGAGCAATAGCTGCACTATTGACATTTGAATTCCATACTAGACTTGAGGCCTAGCAGTGACACGTCTAGCTATAAGACCTAGGCTATAATCTAGACCTAAGATAAAATAAGATAAGAGCGTTTATTCAGACGTTGTGACATAAAACCGAAACACATTATAAATAGCAGAAGTAAAAGAGACAGAACAAATTATGCAAAAACACAAGGGATTGGTATAACCACGTAATACAAAACAAGACTAGTTCTAGCATCGTGTCCGCTCCACTACTGAAATAATAGACAGATAGCACACGCGACAGAGTTGAGTTCGGAGTCGTACTTTTACGGAGAAATTATTATTTCCGATAACGGTTAGTTATTGAGTTAGTTGCTTTTCTTTGTCGCAATTCATTTGGAATTTAAACGGTTCTTTATTATTGAGTACGATATTCGTAGAAAGAAAAAGTCATGAGGCTATTGGAGCATTTGGACACCATTTACTATGAAATCGTTTTGGATGGATTCGACCGAATCTTTTGATTGCGTTGACTTAGAAGTTTGTTTTACAGCTCAGGGAACTTTATAAAGAACTGAACAACGTGTTTTTCTGAAAAGGGGTCATACAGGGGTTTTTTTTTCTTTTAAAGTACGGAACGCAAAAAAATACAGTTAGAAAATAGACACTCGCTATCGGTACAGAGCGCTCAGATTTAAAGTTGGCTTTAAATTAGATCTTCAGTATACAAACTGTAGGTGTAACTGTAACTTTTAAAATAGGAATTTCAACTTCTCGGAATACAGTTACGTGTCCGACGATAGGGTATGTTTCACAAAAAGCAGAAACATTTGACAGATTGAGAAAGTTACCGTATCGCAAAGGACCCTTTGCACAGTGAAATAAAGGTCACTTCAGCACCCGGTTGATTTACCTGCATAATATAGCGTCGGGTCGGCTTAAGAGGTTTACAAAGAAAAATTATCCACATTTTTGCCGATTTTCTCGGGGCCGGCATGTCGCCTGTATTTTTTGGGTCACCTTTTTTGGTTGCATCAAATGGTGGCGACTTTTCAGCGACTTTACCTTTTGTGATGGCACGGAAGTAGATAAATGTAGGAGACCTACTCTGAAAAGCTTGCGTATACAGAATGTTTGGAGTGTTTTCCCTTATGGAGTGGCAGAGAACTATGTCCACTTTTGGCCACTGGTTCAATACTCCATTTCGTGAGCCCAACAAATTTTTGTCAACTCCATGTAAAATGAATGAAGTCGACAAAAATCACCTCACAAGAGTCAACTGACTATCTTTTGAATAATCCCCGAAAGGCTATGCCTGTGTAATAAGAATAAGGTATTCATTAATTTGTCAAAGGCGATTCATAGGCGAATCCCAAGACGACAAACTCAATTAATTCTGCCTTCGGTTTAATATGTTAATAACGAATTCAAAGAGATGATATAAGATAAGAGCTGCCAACCAAAAATATGTTTTAAACTACATCGGTCCGATAACATCTCGATGTTTGAGTGTGTCCTATTTGCCTACTAATTATTCCCTCAACCTAAAATAGTACTTAAGAGGATAGTGTCTAGCGAGCTTCCATACAAAAAGCGGTAACGTTTTCCACCCTGTAAACCTTGTGCGATTTTCAATTTTTTTTACATGTTTGAGATACTATGGAAAACTATGCTCGTACGTTTTGATTTTTTTTAAATAATGTATATTTTAGGAAATATAAGAACTTAACCTAGTACATATAAAAATATGAGTTCTTATACTTCCTACGATATATAAACCCATAGACTAGCTGCCCGTTGCGCGACTTCGCAGCGCTTTATACGTATAGGAATTCTCATAGTTCCCGGTCACAAAACGATTCGTTCATCATTTTTAAAATCCATATCGATCCGTGTTGGGCTTAGTAAGAATCAAATTACGCTCAGATTTACGAAACTCTTTGCTTACAAATTGTATGGGTCGCAACGCACAGCTGTCAAACATAGGTTCCGGTTCCGCGAGTTCCGCTTCCAACAAAGAGGTTGAACGAAGTAGTTTGAGTGATGCTAGATATATGGCTATCATCGCCATCTAGCAAAAGAGAGTGAACTTTCTATACAAAATTTATTTAGATTTTTTGGCTTTTTCTCTACGTTTTTCCTTATTTTCTTTTTACCTAAACCTCCTCCGGACTGACACAAATAAAACCCAATAGGCATTACACATCGGCTATGCCACAGGAAAATGAAGACTAACTATTTAATTTTTATAAGTATAGATAGAAGATGGGTGGATTGGTTTTTCTTCCACCCGCCTGGCTTTAAACACGATATTATATTCTCCCTTGTGCAAAACCGCTACGCTCCCCATAAAGATTACCCATTAAAAAAACAAACACTTTAAAAAAAAACGACCAAGTGCAGTGCAAATGTGGGGAGGACATTTCTCTCAGTTAGATACACAACACACGTATAGTTTTGTTTGTCATTATATTTACATAAAGGATACAAGTATATACGGGAAACCCTCGGCGAGCGGTACAGACTCGTACTTGACCGGTTTTCATACCTAAGTTTACATAAACATAGTTAAATTAACTTGCCCTTTTTTGATCACCTCTCATGCTTCAATCTGTTTGGGGTTCATCAAGTTTCATCAGCACCAAATCTATCAAAGGTGTAAACAAGAGTTACTGTATTAGACAGAATCCCCACTGGAATTTTGACAAATTGCACGCCTTATAAAACTATCAATAACCGGCCAAGTGCGAGTCAGACTCGCGCACGAAGGGTTCCGTAACATTATCTATAAAAAAAACCGCAAAAAAAAACACGTTAATTGTATGGGAGCCCCCCTTAATATTTAATTTATTTAGTTTTTTAATATTTGTTATTATAGCCGCAACATAAACACATCATCTCTGAAAATTTTAACTGTCTAGCTACCACGGTTCATGAGATACAGCCTGGTGACAGACAGACAGACGGACAGCGAAGTCTCAGTAATAGGGTCCCGTTTGGCACCCTTCGGATACGGAACCCTAAAAAGTACCCATTAAACGGAGTATTCAGTATTCAGAATACAAAAGTGTATTTCAGAGTACAAAAGTATCTAAAGTTTTTAAGGGATTTTTAAGACCAATGGATTTGTATTGTTGTTGCACTGGGTTGTGTTTCTTTTCCTAACATTGAACATTTGAATATCGTCGGGACCCAACAGCTTAGTTTCAACAAGTAAGCTGCATTCTATTGTTTAATTTGTTTATTTGTATACGGCAAATGTCTGCGGTGGTTGTGGAGTCGGCTATTTGTACAAACGATCTTTACTTTAGTAGGTACTGTAGTGGTCGTTTTCAAGTAAGAATAGAGGAATAATTCAAATTAGAACGAGAATCGGTCGCATTTAAATGTGAATTACGTACATCGCTAGGAAATCGTCATAGCCTTGCCTTTGTTCATGCCTTTTCTGTATTGTT
Source organism: Argyresthia albistria (assembly GCA_963457715.1). Classification (NCBI taxonomy): domain Eukaryota; kingdom Metazoa; phylum Arthropoda; class Insecta; order Lepidoptera; family Argyresthiidae; genus Argyresthia; species Argyresthia albistria. The sequence goes on along the minus strand of OY735276.1, from coordinate 5,337,845 downwards.
TGTGTTTTTTTCTGATATGTGCACTAAAATATACGAAAGCTTCGGCGATGAGATAGCCCTATGACACGAATAAATCAGTCAAGCAAGTGCGAGTCGGAATCGCATAAGAACGGTACCGACCGTACCATCGTACAACACGATTTAAGCACTCAAAACAATAAAACAAAAACAAAAAGAAAATTAAAAACACGTCTCTTTGTATGGGGACCCCCTTTAATTTGTAATATCTCTCGTATTTCAGTATTTCTTGTTGTTATGGCAACAGATTCAGTGAAAATTTCAACTTTCAAGCTATTACGGTTCGTGCTCTAGGGCGCGCCCACGGACGGACGGACGGACAAACGAACAGCGGAGCCTTAGGAATAGGGTCCCGTTTGGCACCCTTCGGGTACGGGTGAATATAGTTGTGCCTCTACTCTATCACCCTGTATCGGAAAAGCGTCACGTTGGGTTTGTTTAAATAAATCTGTTCAAGTATGGTTACGTAAAATTCATTCCAGAGATGCGGCGATGGGCTAGCTCCTTGTAAAGTGTCTCTCTCTGTGGCACAGCGGTTGTGACTTTGCCTACCATACGAGAGGTCCCAGGATCGATTCCCAGCTGGACAGAAAATAAAAATAAAAAAAATCCCCAGGTCTCGGAAGTCTAGTTTGTGATGTCGCTGTTTCTGGTCCCACGATACAGGATATCCTAGTGTGGGGCCAGAAGCATGTGCCTCTATGTAAATGAGCGTTTTTTTAGAATTAGAATTAGAATTACGTTTATTGCTTCCATAAATTCACATTTGCTCTTAAATCAAGATACAAATTATTGAGGTATATTTATGTGTACGTGTGTACGTTTAATACGACCATATTTGGAAAAGTCTCTTTTTCAGTAACTTTTACGTCATTTCTATTCAGAATCACGAGCTCTTCTCACCCCTATGGAAGTAAAAGTGTCCCAATTTATTTTTCCTATTTTGTCACGATTTTCCAGATGATTTGTATGATAGTGACTAAGTAGAAACAAAAATATAAATGGAATTTTCGGGACACTTTTTTTCCTCCATATAGGGGTGAGAAGAGCTCGTGATTCTGAATAGAAATGACTTAAAAGTTGCAGAAAAAGAGACTTTTTCAAATATAGTCCGATTAAAAAAAACCGCTCAAATAACATAACATAGTGTCACGCCTTATCCCATACGGGGTGGCAGATGCATAACTGTGCCCACTTTCAGCCAGTGATCCAATACTTAATTTTGCGAGACAGGGGGCAGCCCATCACCGCAGCTATGGAGTAATGAAGTTTTCCTCACGATGTTTTCCATCACCGTTAGATTGGTAGACGGTCAGTACCGGGATTCGAACCCGGCGAGAGGCAAGCACGAAACCCGGAGTTTATCACGGAGTAAATCACGGAGCTCTGTATGTAAATGTAAATGTTTATGTTTATTTTTTTATCCAGCATCGCAAATGTAAATATTTATCTGTATTTTATTTGTCTGCAATAAAGAAAATTATGAAATATGAAACTGTTAATGCTCTGCTCCCATCATTCTCGTGTTTAATTGTATACCTTGATAAATATCTGTTTACTCTGAAAGACGCGGAGTTCATTTATATTCATTAAAGGCTCATAAAAATATTTGAATTTACGCGACCAAACAGAAACAAAAGAAATACCTACATATTTAAAAATGACTGCAACGAAGATGTACGAAGAAACGATAAATATGATGGTATTTTATTCATTTTTTTTCTATGTGACATTCTGTGCCCTAAAACGATGAAACGTGTTTTGAGTTTGAAGCGTAACGTCTGTCTGTATGTCTAAATCCAAATCCAAATCATTTATTGCAACATTAAAATTATAAGGTCCCGAAAATTGACCTTGTAAGGGCACGTTTCATAAGGTATGTCTATCTTTGTTTGTCTGTCAATGGCATCCTAGCGGCAGCCCTATTGGACGGATTTTAATACAGTATTTTTGTGAAATGACAGTGGACTTCCCAATGAGGTTTTTAATACACTCTCTACACTCCTCCAAGTACCCTTCGCCCACAATAACTACACGGCCAATTCTCCCAGCTGCCGCCTCCCAAGAACTTATAACACCCACTTGGCAGACCTGGACATCTTCCACCTGTCACGCGGCCAGTTCAGGGGGCACTTATTGCTCAAGCTCAAAGAACTCTGTAAAAAAGACAGCATACAATAGATGTCGCTAAGATTTCTCTCTCATTATACAGTCGCGACTATATGTTTATGCAATATGCAAAAACCAAGTTTCATCGCAGTAACATATGTGTGAAGGTCGAGCTCTCTGCGGATCTTGGGATATAAGTAAATGTATTTGATTTGACAATTGCAACTGATAGCCACGTCACGTGATACTTTGCTCGGTATAGTCGCGTCGTCGTAGCGTCGAGTTATAAAAAAGTTAGCAGACGCGTTTCGAGTAGCCAAGGATTCATCCAAGTATAGGCCCGTGCCCCTCGGTGGGGAAATAAAACATAACATAATCATTTACATACAGGCACATACTTTGCTTTTGGCCACACACTAGGATACCCTGTGTCGTGGGAACCAGAAATAGGGACATCACAAACATGTAAACATCCAAGACCTGGGGATAAATAAGCTAGATAATTATTATTATTTATTATTTAGGGATTCATTATTTGTGTTCGGGGTGTATTTATTTGTATATAACATCGCTTCTTTCTCCATGTATCGCAGGCGTGGGGCATTCATCATAATATTACTTATCATTACCACAAGCAAAGGCTCTGAAACAAAAGTACGGCATCAATCACTGTCACTGTTAAAAAATGCGTGTGCAGCCATGTTCAGTAATGTGAGAGAAATACGCACAAATATGTTTATTGGAGATTGCTTATTTATTAATGTGAGAGTGATGTTTAGATGTGTGCGAATCAATTACGCGAAATCTAGATTACTATTATATCAGCACACTTAGTTTATTAACTGCAACGGTCAATGGGCCGTGTATTTAAAGAAAAAATTAACCTTTCTCTTCTATTAGAAGGCAATTGAAGGAAAAGTTATCGTGAAGAATAGGCTTGTGGCCTAGGTAATCCAATAAATCTAGGATCAAGTCTTAAATTGAAGCATTACGTACAAAATTGCTTGACATTCTCAGAATTGTATGTTACCAGCAGATATATTTTATACAGTCAATTTTGTGCAAAAAATGACAGCATTTGATGGCACTCTTACATGACGTCATTCTGATGTTATTTCATAGAACTCAGGAACAAAAGTTCCGTTTTGACAGTTCATAAAAAGTATCTATTATGACTTGACAGGCCACAAGCGTATTATCAAAACTAAAGCATTTCCATCGAACGACAAGCGCTACATATCTAATATTATTTCCGCAGTATCTCGGTCATTGATATTATGTTCATTGATGGCTCTAAACTCTAATCGTCCCTTGTACTTTGTCATACATTTGAATCTTCTATTGAGAGGTCTCTGAGTTTGTCGCGCTGTAGCAAAACCTTTGTAGCTAAAGCTATAGTGAGAGAGTTGAAAACCCTGTAGTTATGGTTCATTCATTAGTGAAGATTAATTGTAGGGCTGCTTGCTACTCTCGCCTGTTTATTGACATGCCCGCCCGCCCTTGCCTCTTTGGGCGGGCGGAGAGGGCCAAATTAATAGAGGACTGTTTAACGGTTCTTCCAAAAACAAGTTCATGTTTGTACTTTATCCCCCTTATTAATAATATGTAGTTACGGGGGTTAATAAGGGGTAAATATTCTGTAGACTGTTTTGTCAAAAGTAATTGGACCCTGGAAATAAAGTGAAGTTTTAAGTCAACACGTCCGAATGAAAGACACGTTTAACCTATGAGAAGAATGTATATTGTTTTATGTTGACTGGGTGAACAATGATCATTTTCCTTCAAGTTTGAAGTTTCAATGGAATAATAGATAAAGGCCCGGTTTCTCGTAGGCCTTTTTTCCTCAAAATTGCGCGACAGATTATCAAACTCCGATTAAATATACTTTGGGTTGCTGGAGGATTCAATTGACAGAATGTCAGCAGTTTGTCAAGATCTCTAAATCAAAAAATATTAAAAATAAATAATAACAGCAGCTGTGCTTCTACTAGTGCGTTTCTTCTTTTTGCCTTACTAAAACACATGTAATAACAAAAGGATATTTTTGGGGTAATCTCTTATTGGCTATGTAATTGGTGTATTCAGTCAAGAGATTGTCATTCTCCTGGGGCGCCCCTTCGCTTGAGGACAGAAGAGTCCTTTGACTTTGACAGTGGGTACCAAGACGTCAATTAATGTCTTTTGCAAGGCGATGAGAACTTGATTTCCCCTAATTTTAATGTAATTTTTTTTTCCTTTTCGGCCAGGAGAATGACAATATCTTGACTAAAATGGGTTTAGGGGGCTGCGACCGCGTGAATTTCCCATACAAACGCAATACAAAAATGATTTGAATTTGAGAACTAGTTCAAAGGATTTAGACTGTTAATCGGATTTATACACTGTCTACGCAGGTTCGTGGTCGTATACCAAGGTTCTTATTCAAATTACAAAAAAAAAATGGTTGAAGAGGAACCCTGGTATATGGCAGCCATTTTGAGGAAACAACACCACTGATTGCAGTGTATTAGTAGAAATCGAGACGAATGGCCTACCACGAATCGAGTGGAAGAAAGGGCTGACCTCACATGTACCCGATTCTATATTCAGCTCTCTAGTTTTAGAAGCGTCTTATTCTCGGCGTCGTCGTCGTCGTGCTAATAGAACGCGACTATGCGATTATCGCAGTTTTGCGTGAATTTCAGTCGTACGTATCTGCGATCAAACATATTGATATCGAATAGGTGTCCCAATTAGATTGTTTCTGGGACAGTTTCCCTAAAAATCCAACAGAGGACTCTGAAAGTGAACAGATTTTTAGAATATCCTATACTCTGTGGTAATTGTCAAAGTCAGCTCTCTAATTGTTTCACTGCTCTGTGGTTCTTGTTACAAGAACCACAGAGCAGAGAAACAATCAGAGTCGCGTTCTGTGTCTCGGTTCTTTGTTTCACTTTTCTGTGGTTCTTGCTACAAGAACCACAGAGCAGTGAAACAATTAGAGAGCTGACTTTGACAATTACCACAGAGTATAGGATATTCTAAAAATCTGTTCACTTTCAGAGTCCTCTGTTGGATTTTTAGGGAAACTGTCCCAGAAACAATCTAATTGGCATTCGCGCGATGCGACGCGAGAACTATGGATTCGCGCGAACTTGCGATAGCCGCGTGATTGCGTTCTATTAGCATGACGCCTACACCATTCACAAAATAAAACACCCGTTTTGACAGTTCACGCCCATGAAGTTTTAACCCCTAACGCGTTAGGTAATAGACGCGTGACATAACACTATATTGGAGTAAAGTGCTTAAATGTATCGCGTTGTCAAAGTCTACCCGAGTTTAACGCTAACTCACTTCCTAGATAGTGACACTAATTTGAAACTAGTTTTAAGTTTTAACTAGTGAAAATGAGTACTAGTGAGTAAAATGAGTACTAATGAGTACTAAAATGAGTAAACTAGTTTTAATTAGTGAAAACGCTAGACTACAGCCTTTCCAACGATCTTCTGGCGAGCGGTGACAGGTGGAACTAACGCTTGACGATAAATGAGGAATGAAAGGTCGGTGATAATAACAGATTAATTGCATGAAGCGGCGGCTGTAACACATTACGCACTCATTAGCCAAAATATCGTTGGAGACCGTAACCACAGATTACTAAATAGTTACTACGTAACAGATACTTCACTCAGTAGGAAATTTCCAATACCTACTGCTATACTAGCCTACTCCGTCGCGTCAGCAACCTCTGCATGCTAAAATGTGCCTAAATGCTGAAGCGTACAGTTGTGATCGCCTCGCACCGCGCGATCTCACACTAATCGCAGGGCTGCCTCTTCGATAAAGGCATCGCAGATACTCGTACGATACGAACGCAGTTCAAAACGTGCGTGCGCTTGGCTTGCGACAACCATACTGACTTGGGGAGCCGGGCCATAGCCGGGCTGCCCGAGAGCTCGGGCGGGCGGTAGGTAATTATAGCGCGCGAGTACATTCAGTGACGGAGGCCTGCCGTAACTGACAACGGGCGTAGGTAGGTATATTAAAACATGAACACTTTACAGTGCCAAAATGTGAAACTAAACTCTTCACAAAAAGGCCCGTTTTGACAGTTCACGCCCATGAAGTTTTAACCCCTAACGCGTTAGGTAATAGACGCGGTTTTCCTAGGTGCAACTTGTACGCTTTGCTTGTACGCAACAGTTGGTTTTTATTACCTACGCCTAAGGGGTTAAAACTTCATGGGCGTGAACTGTCAAAACGAGAAGTTTCATATAATTTTAGTCGTGAAAGAAGTCTTCTCAAATATACACTCCGATACTGATGTCCGTAGTCGCCCGGGCAAAGCCTCGGTTCATTAGGAGCTATTAATCACAGTGGTCCTTGCCACGCTGTACCCTTGAGCCCAAGAATAATTGGCCGTAAAATCGACACCCCGTTACCCCACTGCTGGTAGTACAAGTGAGAAAGGGATTTCATTCGGCAAAGCGCCTCCAGTTTTAATTACTCTGAGCCTTGAGCCTCTATCCGAAGTCCATGACAAATACGTTCATCTGCTGTCTGAAGGGTCACTTTAGCCGTTTGAACACTTGCATATTGTGTAAGGATCTAAGAATAAATTGTGCTTAGTTAAATAATATTATTTAGTGATAGGTAAATGGTTATGGTAGAGATGAATCTATAAAAAATCTTAGATGGTTACGTTGATTGCACTTTGATTGAACTGAGTAAAACAAAACATAGTATCACACCTTTCCGTAATAGGTTGGTAGCGGCACAGCTGTGCAAACAATTTATAGGTATAATTATAATAAAAGAACAGCATTGCAAATATAAGGTCACTAACTTTGCCAGAACATAAAATCAGACCATAAAATATACAGGATTACTTTTGGACCCCTAGCTAAAAGTTACTATTATTTTAGGGATATCGTTTTGAGCAACTGTCACTAAGAACCCAATTTGATCAGAGCATCAGAGCAGAGCAGCAGCGTCTGTGATGTCGCTGTTTCTGGTTCCCACGACATACGTGTATCTTAGTGTGGGGCCAGAAGCAATGTATGTGCCTGTACGTATTGTTTAATATGGAATATATGGAGCAATTTTAAGAAATATCGCGGAAAAATCGCTCCAGATCAATTACTATTGCCGGGCAACTATGCTCGAAAAATTACCCGTGTAAGCCTGTAAAGTACATAGGTACATGCATCGAGGTTTTTGTCTTATGAAGTTTCACAGTTTCACACTACCAGTAATTGCAATAATTTAAACATTGAAATTTTTTTAGGTAAGTACCTACCTAAAATTTATTTTACTTTTAGACTTAATTTAGAAAATGAGATTACATTGATGTTCATCTAAACAGAACATCAACCTAAATCACATCGTCCATTTGCAATATCCTATCTAAAGGAGGAGGTTTACAATTCGTCCGGATGTTTTTTTATTTATTTTTATTTTTTATGTATGTTCCCCGATTGCGCCTAGACGGGTGGACCGATTTGGAAAGTTATTTTTTTGTTTGAAAGGGTTTACCTTCCCATTGGTCCCATTGATACCAGGTCAGGATCTGATGATGGGATCCTCGAGAATTTTTCAAATATTATAAGCAGACCTATAGTGATTTTTGTGTTTTTAGTAATAACTCGTGCATTTACTCACGATAAGCATAATATTGTGGTTCGGAACTGCTGATGAAGACCACATATGGCCACCAGAACTGCTCAATACTAGGTACAAATACAATGCGTGGCTGACGGGCAGGCAAAATGCATAGCCTATAAGCCATGAAACTTTGTACAGAGGTTCCTTAGTAGCGGGGGTAGCACTGAGATGGGATTTGACAAAATAATTCCCCAAGGGGGGGGGGGAATAAGGGGTTACAGTTTGTATTAAACTCAATCTAATCAAATAGGGTTCGTGGAAGTCGGTTTTTTCTAAAGTTTACTTTTTGTTTCAATTATCACATTACTAAAGTTAGATTTGACAGTTGCGCTATGGAACTTATGTCAAATTTGACTCTATCTATCTGCAAATTGAAGATAGATAGGTTATTGAAAACGGGGCGGTTAGTTAAAGCTCAAACTATGCGATAGTTTCTTCGAAACTACTTGCCGGTCCAACGACCTCAAATGACCCAGATATTTTGTCGTGTTTTCATAGGTTTTGAACTTTATCTCGATGTGGGTAGGTTCAAAATCACGGGCCGTGGACTTTGGGCGGGCGGTTGTGTTAAAAGTTTACCAAAGGATCTGCTGGATCAGGTATCACTTCGCTCTACCACAATTAGAATGAACGCACTGAAAACTATTAATTTGCAAATTTTAGGAGCAATTTTAAGATATGTGTCTCTGATACACAATCCTTCAATATTTACCATCAATACTGCTCTGTTTATTTGAAGCATGCCGTACAAACATAACAGCTGCAATCAAAGCATAGATTTCTCCTTTAAAATCCATCAGCGTTTCAATGGTGGAAACCGTAGCAGCGGCAATTTGAATAATGTTGAATTTAGAAAACTCGTTTACAATGAGTCAGAGTTGCCGACAATAAATAACTGAAGTTGTCGCAATTCAAGGACTTATGGCAACATTACTATGTAAATAGGAATGCAACAATTTCATCTAAATGCGTACCTGGCTGTATGCAATTTAAAATTTAAAAAAAGTTAGTAATATGTGGGTCCCGCAAGGTCCAGACGAAGTTTCCGTTGATGAGAAGTGGAATGGACTTAACAGTGGAATAAACAGTGTATAAAATTAAAATAAACATTCCAAGCACATTTATTTGAATAGCTTTCATTCTGAAGCTGATTTGATCATCATTTATTGTCTCGATACAAATCGGTCCGCCGCCCGTTTTGTGCACTGATCAAATTAGTGATTGCCTCTGTAAGAAAAATACAATGCTTTTAATATGCTTTGGACTTGGTCATCTTTGAAGTATTGTAAGACATTTTTAAAGTTTATTGGGCTTATATTCAAAATTCAAAAATTGAAAAATATTTACAATACGTCAGTTCCATTACAATTTTGAATTACGAATTTTCATACGATCTACATAGTTAATTATAGTGAAAAAGTTTTTCTTTCACTGCAAATGATGCTGCACGCATAACCTGATTAGTTTTCAGCTTTGAAAAGACTTGAAGCTATGGACGAGTTTCTTGGTAGTTGTTCGCGCAGTATTACGGGTAGTTGGCAGGAAGAAGACATTCTCATCAGAGGCTTGCATTTGTCCTCGGAAAGAGCAGCTGGGCCTGCAAATATTGTACAGTCGGCAGCACGCTTTAAACTTATGGTTGAATTGAAAACACAATGGGAAGAAAGGAAGACGGGAGGTATTTAGAAGCTCTTTGAAAAACGCTGAGCACAAAATTGAAGGCAAAAGAGTTCGCAAGGACTCTATGAAAAATATTTAAATTTGTTTACGGAATTATATTTTCAAAAAAACAAACATAGCGTCACGCCCATTATATATAGGGTGGTGGAGGCACAACTGTGCTCACTTTCAGCCAGTGATATTATTTTATTTTCCATCTTTCTGAATCTCAACCTTTTATATAACATTTGAAATAAGGAAGGGGTTTCCAATTGGTCAATTTTAATTGACGGTTTGAGTCCGGTTTTGTTGATCCATTACGTGTTAATTTAATACCATGATGAATTTTATGTACCTACTACCTACTAGTGGCTCTGTGAGCTGTAGACCTCGCGAGTATGTCGGTGGGAAAGCTGAACTGCTAACACACATAAAAAAAAAAAAACGCGTGTAGCACCGTACACGTGTTAGAAGTAAAACTTCTGTAGCTAGATCATTAAGTGGTACCTATACTATACACCTATACCTACCTATACTAAAAGAGATTTAAATTTCCAATTTTGAGATCCAATCTCTGCTTCAAGTTACTTTTAAGTTTCAGACGTCCGATTATTTGAAATTATTTTATACTTGTACTTACTTTTAATACGTCATGTCATTTATTTCCCACCATTCCTTATCTACAATTTGTCGCGCTCGTGGTGATATACTTAACTCATTCAATAGTGTCACTACGTCACTACTATTTGCATCTCGCTCAGATTATATACCATCTGACGTCACGTCTTTAAGCCGTCTCGCTCAAATGTATGCATTGCTTTGCTTGTTTTAGAAATCCATATCGACCCGTGTGACATTGATGAAACTCTTTTCTTACAAACTGTATGGATCGCATCGCACAGCTGTCAAACATAAGTTCCGGTTCCAACAAAGAGGTTGAACGAAGTAGTTTGAGTCATGTCAGGCGGCGGCGGCGGCGCCATCTTGGCCATACCGGAAATCAAGAACTCGTGGAAGAATGCTTAAAATAATTTTTATTTGTTAACGTTTCATCAGGTTTTTCTCTCACTAATTAACATTCTTTATTGTACGAATGTATTATTATCTTATCTGATTAGTTAAAAACCGTATTGAAAATAGTTGCGGTTTTAAAAGTCTTCAGCCGACCCTGACGTCACCGATTCCAATTTCCGTTACATTTCTTAGCCACTCGTGATAGCACCCGGCTAGTAGCGATTGAAAAGCAAATATATGAATAACCCACAGTTGAGAGGTTAAATAAATTTTACCCCCGTGCCCCAAGAAGTTTTACTTCAAAAATAACCCAAATAATTTTCTTTCAATAACACATACAAACTTATGAATGTACCTGGTTACGTACATGCAGTATGAAAGTAGCCGCACCAATAACTTTGTAAACTACATTTCGCGATCTTTAATACAACCTATTGACTTTTTACTAAAATTATATAGTCTGTTTCACTCTCATGGTCTTTACAAATCCAACGACACCTCATTTGTTAATATCCATCGAGCCGTTTGGGTTGTAGCGATTTTTTTACATTTTAAAACCCTATATCTCCGCCATTTTGAAAAAAATCTAAAAACTGGCTCGTGTAAAAAATTCTATTTATTTTTCCAACCTGCTCACAAAATTTCACGAGAATCGGTTCATAAATGCGACCTGTAGAGGAGAACAACCGGACATACGAAAGCATTTTTGCCCAAACCTGAAACAGAGACGCTTCGCTCGCTTCGCTCGCTCGGTCAATAAATACAAGGTGTAAATGAATTAATGAAAAATTAGAAACTACTTTGTTAGGGACATCATACCTACTGATCAGAGCAACTTTTTTTTCACTTCTCCATACAAAACAGCTGATCCACTCAGGCCAAAGTGTACTTTTAAAAAAATAAAAAACTCATTTACGCCCTAAGTATCTTCACATATTTATCCAGGCAAGGAAAAAACTAACCAACCGAACAAAACCCCACTTAAAATAGTCTTGATTTGCTGTTAACAGTTCCAAGAAGCCTTCTCAGTTGGCAATAGATTTTCGTAATGAACGTCTCTCCGGCATTTTAAACATTTATTTCGAGCGGCAACATTAAGGTTTCGCAGAACTCTGCGCCCCTAATATTCGCGAAGCCATTTAGAATAAAATCGTTTGACTACTTCATAAATATGCAAATAATTTATTTGTCTTTCAGAAAGAAAGCGTTTTGGTGTATTTGTTGTCTCTTCATATGGATATAACAGAAATGAAAACCAGTTTCAAATCAATCATATTTTTTCTGGGTTCAGTGAATTTTCCTTGTTGATAGACTAGTTCTTTGTCTTTGTTTTCGGCGGGTGAACATGTCATCGCTCTCGGCTTTTATTCTAACTGCTGTGTTTTGTTTCTTGTTTTGATGTATGAAAACCAAATTTTCTACATTCTTTTGTTTCAGATTGTTCGTTTGAATGACATTTTTCGTATAAACATCGATTAAGAGGATGGATATTTAACGGCACTATCTTTGATTCTCATTTCTCAAGGAGACACTTGTATAATTTAGAAAAAAAACATAATTAAGAAACTAACGAAATAGATGATTCAAACGTATTCCAATGGACGTTAAAGGAATATTAATCCCAGTCAATATTATTTTTAGATGCCCCATAATAACATTTGGCGATCCGACTGCCATTTGAACTTGTGGTTAGGTAAATACATTGGCGCTATAGAGAAGAGGCCTATACCCAGCAGTGGGTCGATGTGGGCTGAGGATTATGATGATGATGATGAAATACATTATTTTGGGACACTTTAATGGGACGTAAGAGCGATTTATATCAACAGTTGACTGGATCCAGCTTGCGATATCGCTTCATCAGAAAAGGCACATGTTAAACTAGTTAATTTGTGTAAATTTGTCAAAAGTAACGAATCTGTTTTACACCCACCGAGAGAAGGACCAACACAATTTTGTTTGTTTATTTTTTGACAATCCTGTCATCGCTATTGTGCCGGCCGGGACAAACAGGAACGTTAACCCGGATGTTAACCCCTCGACTGTCGAGACTTGCTGGCGACAGACTCACAATAGCACACGTACACTCACAGGCAATGGGGTAAGTTGATTAATACTTGTTTTCATTCTTTTATTTCAGTTTTGGCAGTTTATTATTGACCACACCACAGATCACAACAGAATCAGAATCAGAACGTTTATTCTGGATCGTAGTTTTAGATTAGTTTTACATTTTACATATGCGCTTACGTCCAGCCATTAGGCATACAAACAGAAATACACATTATGCAGTATTTTCCAATGCAGACGTCAAAAATTTTTTTAGGTTTTGAGCTATCAAAAGTTTATTCACACGCTGAAATAGACTGTAGAAAGTTGACGCATACTAACGTTTTTTGTTATTGTCCTGTAAAACGCTGTCTACGTGTCGGCAAATTAACTTATTTCGTCGAATCGACTGAAGTTTCGGCTGCTTAAGCGCATAAAGGGGCGTATATATTGTGGATGTTTGTGGTCGCGACTGTACCCCGTCCATCGAGTGGCCTGTCAAGGATTGGCGTGACGTGAACAAGAGGTACTTTTGCAAATACAGGCCTGGATCGCATTGTGTTATTTTAAATTAGTTTTTTGTTGGTGTTGACTCTTGCGATTGCTACTCACGTGGGTTAATTTGTATTGTTGCAGCATGGCTATGGCTACCCCTTGAATAGTTACGTAGGTACTTAAAAATTGTGTAAAAAGGTGACATCATCGAAGTCCGATAATACTTAATTCATAATTCATAATTTCTTTATTGCACACAAACAGTTACGTAGGACAGTAAAAAACATAGAAAACGTGTACAAAGGCTAGCTTATCTCTAATACGAGATCTCTTCCAGCAAACCAAATAGGGATGAGACAGGTGGATTGCTGAGCGGGAGTAGACCCATGTGTACAATACATAATTATATGTATATTATATTACTGTCATGTCAACAAAAAGATTTAAAAGCTTGGATTAAATAACAGAATGTATTGGGATTTGCAACGTCAATATTGACAACATCAGAAGCACAAAGAACGATATCAGTTTCCTCATATCAGGACAACAATGTTACATAATTCATGAATACCATTAGAGTTATTAGCAGTTTTAAATGTCTCTCCCATTTGGTCGGATGAAGCGTGAAAATTTAATTCACTCATAACTTCTGAAACGTAAATTATAGTTCTGTTACAAACTTGACTTGGTTGACAGAATTATTTTCGACCTTTCCGCCTTCTGCACAGAGTTTCCTGTTGAACGGTGTTAATTAGAATTTCTAAGTGTCAAAATATAAACCGGACTAATTTGGGAGGCTATGTAACTGTTATTATATGCTTTGAACACAATGTAGGAATTTGTATGTTTATCCCTAGAGGACATGTCGTGTTGTAGTTTTATTATGCTGTATGTATGTTCTATTTAGCAGTTGACGGTGAAATTCGTTTCAGGAAGGGGAACACAATAGCCGAGTACGAACAATTGATTGTGCCGTACAACACCACGTATTTTTTTGGAATTACGTGCAAATAAAAACAAACATTCAAAAACTGAAATGTATTCAATTCAATTCAATTCAATTCAATTTATATTTATTGCAATAAACAACATGTTATAAGGTCTTAAATAAGTACAGTTCAGTTTCAATGTCATTTTACCCTTATGGCGTAGCAATATTAAGGACATAACAAAACGGGCCAATGATTTTGATGATGATGATTGATAATAAAGAATTGTTTCAAGTTAATTAAAGCAATGTACAGAGTGCAGCTCTATAGACAAAAAGAGGGGTGTCAATAAGTTTAAAGCCGGTCTGTCGGTCTGACGATTTGTCGGTCTGTCGGTCTGTCAGTCTGTCGGTATGTCGGTCTGTCGGTCTTTCGGTCTGTCGGTCTGACGGTCTGTGTTGGTCTGTTGCTCTGTCGGTCTGTCGGTCTGTCGGTCTGTCGGTCTGTCGGTCTGTCGGTCTGTCGGTCTTTTGGTCTGTCGGTCTGTCGGTCTGTCGGTCTGTCTGTCCGTGGCATGTAAATTACTTTAAATTAGTTTAATGATATTTTTATATGTATTGTATACCTAATATAAATTTTCTCAAAATCCTGCCAATACCGGGTGTCAAGTGAGCTGTTCCCTTATTCGCTGAAATTCACGCAGTCTATTTCAAGACTACTAGCATCTATTAGTGTCCAAACTGTCACTTTTCCCAAATTTCCGGTCTATTTGATTGAGTATTCAGCTAGGTACTTGGATGCCGAGTTACGGATATCCCGGACATCAACCCCTCTCTCTCATATAGCGGAACCCGTCCCGTCCTTGCTATTGTTAAAATTAGCATACAGATAGGAAGGTTATTCAATAAAATCTAATTGTTATCGGGTCCGACGTCTATTGATATGGAGTAGAACACTAAACATAAAGACTATAGAAGATTATTTTCATACATTGCGCGATGAAGCAACGCACACATAGAGATAAAAGGAAAGCAAGTTAGGAATTATTTCGCGTCAACTTTGTCATTCCCGAGTTTTTACAGTTCTATACAAACTCGCTTCAGGTATACAAAGCCAACCATCCGTCCAAAGTGCAATGAAAAAATAGAACAAAAGATCTGGGTTTTTTGTTGCCATGGGACGAGTTGTACATAATTGCGGCATGAACGCTCAGGAGTGTTATGTCTTTTTTCAAAACATAATATTACATAATACTGAGAGATAAAAATATCAATACAAAGTTGCGCGTCCACTGCGTCGGAATCGGAGCGTACGGGAGGACGGATTTGTTGTATTGATTTCTATGGGCACAGAAATGCCGATCCAGTGCACGCACTGCCATATAAATAGATACAAAGCAACCAATCCGTCCGCTCTACGCTCCGATTCCGACGCAGTGGACGCGCAACTCAGAAAAGAAGATAAAGTATGAATTGCGTTTCTGTAGTTGTCCATTTGGTCCTGTGAACGAATGGTTATGTATGTGTGTGTTACTCGAGCGTGTATTGTATGAAGCTTTACTTCTGCAGCATTTGTGCTTCGTCCAATGGAGTATGAGTGTTATGACTGCGGTTGTGTGGTAATGAAGCAATGATTGTGCGGTTTGGTTCAATCGGTTTGAAATAAGCATTTGAAAAGACTTTAATATTTGAAATTCCCTTTCTGTTATAAACAAATACCTCTGGTCTCAGTATGACTCTTTCATAAACCATTCTCAGCTATAATACCGATCTCAAGCGCGTGAAAATTACAGATTTGATATGGTGAAACCGAAGCAAGATAGTTGAGACATCTCTCAGAGCTAAGACTTCTTCGCCCTTCATTTCCACAGCAGTGGTACAAAGTAGAAATGACGCGTTCTTGTATGTTAGACAGAAAATAGAGTAACGAGAAAACTGGCTAAAAGTGGACACAAATGTGCCACTGCCACCCCTTATGGGAAAAGGCATGACGCTATGTTTCTGTACAGAAATAAAGAGATTTACATTTTGATGATTTGCATTTTGAGAGCTTTATATTGCTGTGTCCCGTGATAAAGGGTACAAGTCGAGTTAAATCGAAAAAGATTTTATTAATGCATCTTGTAGCATTTTATTAATGCATCTTGCTTGTAGCATTTTATTAATGCATCTTGTAGCATTTTGTTAATGAATCATGTAGCATTTTATTAATGCATCTTGCAGCATTTTTTGTCTCTATCAGATGGTCTGACCTGTTTTCCCGTATTTCACAGATATGATTTTTGACATAACGATATAACTCGAGTTATTTAACTTAGAAAATGTGAAAAAAATCGTGTAGGTATACAGATTTATAGTAAAGCATAATTGAACCAAAAATCACACATTTTTACCAAAAAAATCACTCGATTATTTTTGTGAATATGCATATAATTGCTGTTAAATAAATCATTATGCTAACACATATTTTTCAACCGACTTCAAAAAAGGAGGAGGTTCTCAATTCGACCCGTATGTTTTTTTTTTTTTTCTATGTTTGTTACGCGATAACTCCGCCAATTATGAACCGATTTGAACAAATCTTTTTTCGGCGTATAGGTAATACCTCAAGGGTGGTCCCATTGACACCAGGTCAGGATCTGATGATGGGATCCTGGAGAAATCGAGGGAACTCTTCAAATATTATAGGCAGACCTATAGTGATTTTTGTGTTTTTCATAATAACTCGTGCAAATGCACATGGTAAGCATAATATTGTGATGCGGAACTGCTGATGAAGACCACATATGGCCACCAGATCTGCTCAATACTAGGTACAAATACAATGCGTGGCTGACGGGCAGGCAACGCATAGCCTAAACCGGTGGACCTAGAGCCATGAAACTTTGTACAGAGGTTCCTTAGTAGCGTGGGGTAGCACTGAGATGGGATTTGACAAAATTAATTCCCCAAGGGTGGGGGGATAAGGGGTTACAGTTTGTATTAAACTCAATCTAATCAAATAGGGTTTGTGGAAGTCGGTTTTTTCTAAAGTTTACTTTTTGTTTCAATTATTGTTGTTTTTGAATTTGTGTAAACAAGCTTAACTTCAGATAAGATATTGTTTACTAAAATTGCTTCAACACTTTGGTGCTAATTGGGCTAACTCAAATTGTATACGGGCCTAAACAGCCGTTGAGGTTGTATCAAATGTTTTACAGCAGGCATCACGTCGGTCATCAGACGCAATCGGGGCGGCCAGTCACGCGCGGATACTTCCCTGTGTGGTACGGAATTTATTCCCTCAACCTGCATCCCTGATGGTGTGGCCAGGGTTATAGCAGGCTCGCGGAGAGCTTCTGTCCCCACACCACAGACAGAAGAGATAATAGTACTACGTACAGAACTGCCACTCCCTTCCCCGCGCGGATTCAGATACCGCACCTCACCCCGGAGTCGGGGAGCCTCTTCGGGAGACACTTTGTATAGAAGCTGAACGCACACATTCACAAACGAACAAGTTTACGCACACATTTGCACGTTTACAAATATCATTAGGCTATGTAGTAGTAATAGGTGATTATTTTACGAGAGTTCTATGGAGTGTCCGAGGTGTGCCCACACTAGGACTCGCTACGACAACGCCGCTGTTTTCAGCGCCTTGGAAATCGGCAACAGCAACGTAACAATCGTGTGAACATCCAAGACCTGGGACCGAATCCTACTAAGTTCACAAGCATACGACAAGCCTGGGATGAAAGGTCTGTGTTAATGACAGGATGGATAATATCAATAGTACAATCTTTCAGTGATCTTTTGGCAATGAGATTCTTAACAGTACGGTTTTGTTCAAAGTCCGACATAGGGAAAAATCTCTGCAAAAAAAACTTTTCACTTTCAGATTCCTCTGTTGGATTTTAAAGGGAACTGTCCTGTAAAGAATCTCAATTACGTGGCGTTTGGTGCTAGTTTTACGCAACTTTCTGCAACAAACCTTTCAATTTCAATTCAATTTCAATGTATTTCAATTTCTATTCAAAAAGCGTATTTTCCACTGCAAACCAAATAACCGGCCAAGTGCGAGTCGACCATTATCGACCATTATCTATAAAAAACCGCAAAAAAATCACGTTAGTTGTATGGGTGCCCCCTTAATATATATATATATATTTGTTTTTTAGTACCTATTTGTTGTTATAGCGGCAACAAAAATACATCATCTGTGAAAAGGACAATGGGCAGATTGGTATAACCCACCAATAGCCATGTGTGATATATCATTGGATAGGTCTTTTCATGTGGAACAAAAAACAATATGGCGGCTTTCTTTGATTCGTTGTCGGTTTTGAGTTATATTGGTTTAAATGTTAGATTCCGAGTAATTACTTTTGACGCTTTGTTATTGTATTTTGTCTAAACTATTGCTGATATATGGTTGTGTACTTGTGAGTGTGACTGTGAATCTGCTGTGACAGCAGAAATCACTCATTACCCCACAATGCTTTTCTTGTGTTCTTGCGAACCATGGGCACATGCGCGCATATTATTGCAATAATGTGGTATTTGGGATACGCTCATCCGCAGAATTTGGTTGTTGCACCGGCAATGTTTCTAAATAATGTACTTATAGACCATCACTAAATAAAAAGAATTAATTAAAGGTTTTATTATTATTTCTCATGCTCCTTTTATTATCATCATCGGCCTGTTACGTCCCACCGCTGGACAAAGGTCTCCTCTCACTAATCTACGCGACAGGGAATTAGGCCATACTCCAACACCCTGGCAAAGTGCATTGGCATGCTCCTTTAACTCAGCCAAATCTAGCCCACACCATTCCTGTTTAAATACCTACTTAGTGGGCAGGGCGTTTTTATATCGCCATCTGGCGATAGTGATATACAAACGCCCTGTTTACTTAGTTTTAAGCCTTCTCTATCACCTGGGGGGGCAATAATGAGAGAATTATGATAATAGTGTTATCTTACAATTTTTATACATAAGGACAAATATTTGAGTCAAGCGCCCTAGCACGTGTAGCGTCAAGTGAAAAGACCTATCGAAGCGCATGTGTGTCGAAGTTATTGGTTGCTATACCAGGCTCCATACATTTTTGCCCATCATCCTTTCAACTGTCTAGCTACCACGGTTCATGAGATACAACCTGGTGACAGACAGACAGACAGACAGACATACAGACAGACAGACAGACAGACGGACGGACGGACAGACGGACGGACGGATGGGCGGACGGACGGACGGACGGACGGACGGACGGACAGCGAAGTCTCAGTAATAGGGTCCCGTTTGGAACCCTAAAAACGTTAGAAAGTCGTACGGTATTTGACTTCGTAGCCCGACACAGTGGCACACGGAGCGAATGAAAAACACACTCATTATCTCAAGTCGGCTGCGGAAGAATCTTCCAATTGAACTTCTTACTTCTTTTGTGTTTAGTTATTCCCTTTGTAGCATCCCTTATTTGAGGATTAAAGGGAATCATTGGAGTGAGTGGGGAATTGTGAATTGGTGATTAAACCTGTGTAGTGGCCGCCTTGTGTTCGGAAAAAGTTTGGACGTGTTATTTTACGTTGTAAAGAAAACATAAAAGGTACTTTTTTTGTGGTTGGAAAATAATTATTTCTCGCCGCCGCGCCGGTGGGTGCGGGGCGAGTTTAAACTGTGTTCTGGTAAAAACGACGAAGATATTAAAGAAATCGCAGCTTTTTAAGTGCACGCGATGACCCTTGAGAAGTTGTCTATGTACTGTAATTATTTTACTGCAGTGCCTGTGAAACTCTGGGACGGACTTGACTTGAACGCCACATCTCAGGCAAACAACGGATTTCGATTGCTGTCTCCGAATTCCCATAGAAACGCGTCCAGCATTCCTGCCTCCCGCATCTGTCGCTGGTAAATATTAGCAATGACAGGTCCGTAGGAATTCATTGACATCAATCAAAGTCCGTCGCCTGCCTGCGGTGCTTGTCGGCAAATGTACGTCTAGCTATTAGCGAATTGCTTCTTTGAAAAGGTGTCTTTTGCTGCAACTTTTACGTCATTTCTATTCAAAATCACGAGTTCTTTTCACCCCGGTAGGAGAAAAAATGTGTCCTAAAATTTCTATATTTTTTGAAACTTTCAACATACAAATCATACGGAAATTCGTAACAAAATAGAAAAAAGTGTCCTAAGATTGTTTTACAAAGAGAGCTGGTGATTCTGAATAGAAATCACGAGTACATAAAAGTTGACGAAAAAGACACCTTTTCAAAGAAGGATGATTTTTAAGGAAAAGGCCCAACTAACATGAAAATGAACGTTATGAGAATAATTTGTTGCTATTAGAACTACAGAAGGATGTGTGGGATCCAAACGCTCTTATCTATTTCAGTAGCACGAAAGCCTTACTATTATTAACCTACCACAATGCGCTCTCAACCTTGTTATTATGCTGATAGTAATTTAGCATTCAAAGGGTTAATTGAAAAGGAAGGGCGAGTGTGTCTCCCTTTCGGCTCGTAATCGTCAAGAAGTGAAAATGAGTCTTACAGTAACGACAAACTACTCACTAAATAAGAACCATTCAGTGTCGATATTCATAATGAAATGCAACGTATAAACTATAGATAGGTACATATTTAGAAACTCCTGGTGCCGAATTTTTTATTTACTGCGTATGAAGATGGTTACATCTTACCTATTTCAAATATTTTAACGCCAGCGTTATGTACTTATTGAAGGAACCTTCGTATCCAATCTGTGGGCTGATAGGCTAGCCCTTGAAATGAAAAAAAACGGACTATGTGTTTATAATTAAGAGTGGGTAACGTTGTCGGAGTTTCTGGTTCCCACAAACTCTTTATTAATCTGTGCCACAACGCAGGATATCCACTAGCAGGGCCAAAGGCAACGTATGTGCTTTTCTAAGATGTAATGGGGTTTTTAATTTTATCTGGCTATCTGGCATCTGTACCCCTGTGTATGGAAAAGACGTGAGAATGTAAAATATAAACACACAAAAGGCTACAGAAACCTACGCTTAGTGCCCAAAAAACTCCGGAACTCGCGCGTGTAAGGTAAGAATTTGCACAATTTTAGTACGTTTTAGTTGTAAAAAACTTTTAGTGAATTCTGAAAGGAGACCCTGTACAAAGAGTGCACTGATGCTCTCATTTAAAATTAAAAACAGAAATAAAAGTTGGAGCCAGTTTCAAGAGAAAATAGCACTCGTGTAAATATGTAACAGAATGTACAGTCAGAGTTAGAAAATGTAACAGAATGTACAGTCAGAGTTAGAATACGCTGCAATCGGCACGACCAATTGTATATTCTACGGTACATGTACATCATTACTTATTTTTTTTTACTTTACTTAAATAGCTTTACCTTTTATACAGCCTAAATGTACAAAGACAGGTTTTATCACATTTTAGGGGTCTGTAATGTAATTTTTAATTCCTTTTACTTTGTAACAGATTGTTTTGTTTTTAACAGATTGGATAGCAACATATCCATGCAATTTTGGGCTTAGCGGCGAACCGATTAACAGAATTTTCACTCTTTAGACAGATGTCCCAAAAACAACGATAACCCCGGATCTATGTGTAAGTATTATTGGAGTGTCTTTTAAATACAATAATAAATGTTCTCTCGAATTTATTATAATTTCCACAGTTACTTGTATCTAGTTTCACCATAAAACGAACCCTCGTAGAAAATACAACTTACACACAAAAAAACGCAACTTCTAACCTAATGCACTGAAAACCAGGGAAATGTATACAGTTTTTCGCATTTTAATTCTACACAAACACAGCGGGTTGGTGTAGCGGGGCGAGATTTAAAAATTGAAATTTATACTCCACTCGGGGCAATTTAATGTCACCACAGGTGCGACTCTCTAATTTTGTCGCGCAATGTATGAGGCTGGGGATTTTAATGGTTCAAGCTGTTTGCAGCATTTAGAGGGAGAGTTTACACGGGGAGAGTTTCTCGCGCGATTGAGACGAGAATCGCACCAAGTCTTCCGAAGATCTTTTGCCAATTGAGTGACGTTTATAGGGAAGCACTAGTTCTACCAATATTATAGTATCTGTGGTGATAGTCAGTCGGTATGCTCGATTTATGCTATTTAAGTTAATCGTTATTTACACAATCTGTCAGTTAGGCAATCCAGAGAGAGAGATAGCATACGAATAGTAGCTCAACTATTTACCTTTACATATGGTTTACTGGAAAAAATGTCTTGTTAGATTGACTAACGTCGCCTTTATGCATGATCTATCCAATAAAAGATTTATGTATGTCTTTATGTCTGTGTTGTGCAGTACAATAAAGAAATTACGAAAATACGAGTAGTGTTGAAGGTTTTTTCTTGCCAGGTCCCTTCATAATTTCATAATTTCTTTATTGCACACAAAAAAAATAGTTAACAAACCATGGTAGGTAATAAAAGTGTACAATGGCGAGCTTATCTCTAATAAGAGATCTCTTTCAGCAAACCAAGTTTCATTGAGAGAGGTTGATAGCTGAGCGGGGGTAGACCCATGTGTACAACAATAAATTTAAAAGGTTGCATGTCCCTTCTCAGTTTTTTCCCTGTTTCTAACGTAAGCTATCTCTCCCTTAACCTTGCTTATCCAAAAACTGATGTGTGAATGGGTTTTTACAATTTTACATTAATCCCCCTCTCTCCATACCAGTCCAAAGATGAATTGAACGACTTACAGTCTGTTCGCGTTAAGAAAATAGTGAAACAAGTGTAGTTTGGCCCGCTTGTGTCTAACCCTTAATATGGCAAAGGGAAAGATATTCCCACCAAAATTTTTAACCTTATGGCTAATACATTCGAAAACTAATGAAACATTTTGCAAGCTCCAGGCCCGATTAAGGGTTAACGCGAGCGAATCGATTAAGGGCTTAAATCAATTATTTTTAAAGATAGCGTTGAATTTACGTGACAGGTCCACCTGGCCCGAGGGTCCATTAAAGGATGTAAGTGAGTACATGAAAGGGTTGATAAAATATCCTTTAGAGCTGATAGCAAAATACACGAACTTCAATTAAAATAAAGACAAGCGCTTTTAGAGTTTACTCAGAGGTCAGAGGTCAATTTACTTGACGTTTACTTAGATACTTTTTTGCTATTAAGTAATTAGCTTTGAAGTTTACATCTGTTTCTAAATGATCGAACAGGCTATCGGAAAATGATTTTAATCTTTTAATAAGTACTCGTAAGTTGCATATCTATTTCAAACCCGTGAACTATTTTGCGATCGAAGATCAATAAAGATGGATTTACACTGAAACTATTTAAGTCAAAAAAGTTTTAGGTCCTTAGGTTTACAAGTTTTACATTGGTTTTATAGATTTAGCACTTAAGTACATAAACGCTACTTTCTTTTCGTGTACCTATCTATCCAATATAACAACCAACCTGACAGATCTTAGCCTGTTAGTAAGGGGATATTGCTCATAAAAATCGATTAATCAAAAGAATCGATATACCCATTAAACATTTGTGAATCGGAATGTTGTCTAACATTTTATTTTTGACCTTAAATATGGTTGAAAATGAAATAATAACATCTTTAACATAGCAGTGATGGCGATGACAACTCTTCTGTTAGTTCAACTGAATAAACAATTTCGATTCTTTCCGATTGTTTTGGTGACATCCCTAATGATTAAAAAGTGGATTCTATGAAGTTTTAGGTTAGCTGTCAAGTTGTTGTTATATTGGATAGGGTATAACAATAATTATACTTGCAGCAATAGGCTTGTGGCCTGTCAAGTCAAAATAGATACTTTTTATGAACTGTCAAAACGGAACTTTTGTTCCTGAGTTCTATGAAATAACAACAGAATGACGTCATGTAAAAGTGCCATCAAATGCTGTCTTTTTTTGCACAAAATTGACTTTATAAAATATATCTGCTGGAAATATACAATTCTAAGAATGTCAAGCCATTTTGTACATAATGCTTCAACTTAGACTTGTTCCTAGATTTATTGGATTACCTTGGCCACAAGCCTATTATTACTAGATGAATAATATTCAAAAGTCAATATTCCTTATCCCTTTTGCGGCTAAGTACCAAAACGGTTTCATCTAAAGAACATAAATTTTTAATTCAAATCAGTTCATACATCATGACTTAGTTAGAATATTAGACACAATTGATTAACCCTCCCCAAAACCCTCAAAAGCTTTCACCCAACCGATTTAAAACTCTCCCGAATTCTGAGCACCGAAAACTCCGAATACCTCGCTCAAATACATAATTCATTTTTTTTAACTGTTCGCAACATTTGGCTGGTGGTCCTAATAGACCCACGTCAGGCCGGCTTATTCGCTTCAGAAAACTTTGGGCATTGAGAACCGAAGGGTTACCGACATAACAATAAGCGGGCCTGCGTGCGCCAGAATATTGTTCTGCAGATTTATCGGTCGCATTCCGGCATTAGCTTGCTCATAGTATCAGGAATAAGGTTTTGTAATATGGTTTAAGATATTTATTTCTCAAAAAGAATTATACAATTCACTTACTTGAGAAACACTTAGTTAGGTAATAAAATAAATAATAGCTAACCGACAGGCGCAAAAGAAAACAAAAATAAATATCTAGGGTAGTCCTAAAAAGAATGCGTAAATAATGAGATGAATTAACGAATCAGTGTTGATGCTCGCAAAGGGTGTGTTTACATTATCATATTTATTGTAAGTAAGAAAGATGAAATTTAGTTATGAAGAGAAAAATGTGACTTTTAAGTAAGGTTTTGAAAATAGGTAATGATTTCGCTTCTTTAATTGGTTTTGGAAGTTTGTTGTACAAATCACGATAGAATTCAATTTCTTAATTAATGGTGGTCTAACAATTTAGGTTAATTAGGCCAATGTCACGTGTTTTGTAGATGTCTCTGATGGACAGGGTCTCTTTAGAGGGCCTGGAAATGTTAGTGTTCATTTTATGCTCGTTAGCATTACCCGGGAAGAACGTGAAGGGCTGTAGGTCCCAAGTATTTCAACATCAGAGCAACGTCGGTGAGGGAATTAAATTGACTTAAATTGATTGATAGCTTTGACGCAATAAGACGATTTTCCAGCAAAATGCCCATCTTTAAAAAGTTATTCCAGCAGTTCGGGATACTTTCTGAATCCACAAAAAATATGTATTATAAAACAGTCCCTTGGCTAAAAATTTAGTGTTTGAAAACATCATAATGTCATTAAAAACTATTATATGAAAAAAATAATAACCTAATAGTTGTTTTTTACCTAAAACGAGTTATTCCAGAAGTTCTACAAGAAACGCTGATATAATTCTTACGTGTAAAAATTGGTAATCAAAATATCTAAAAATTTAGTGTTTAACATTTTAGAAATCATCAGCGGTTTTTGTGTAATTTGGAAAAAACACACTTTTTTGCACTTTCGCACTTTTCGCGCGGTCGTAAGTGTCGCGCTGCAGTTTACGCCATTATTTGCTTTATTTTATAAATTTTCTTTTATGATTTGTGAAAATTTCCACCACCACAAACCCAGTTGCTAATTTTAGCGTTACCAGGCGCCTAATTGAACATAGTTCAAGGTGACGTCATCAGGCCTTTTATTAATAGTGAAATCACCTAAGCGGCTAACATACAGCCGTTTGAAAAAACCGCTGCGAATATAGTCAAGTGCGAGATGCCTCGCATAAAAAGGTTCCGTACTATAGTACAAGATAAATCCTAAAAACACGTCCTTTGAATGACGTGGTATGACCCGTTTTTTTAAACGCGATACAGGACTTCACACCTCGGCAAGAAAGTACGTCTGTACGTCTATAGATTTTCAATTTTACGCACTCCGTGAAAAATTCAATTCTTTGCTACTTTTAATGAGATGCAGGCCCGTTGACAGACAGACAGAAAGACGGACTGACAGTCTGACAGCAAAGGCTTAGTAATGGGGTCTCGCCCGCCTCCCTTAGCCCCCGCATTTACAATATAGTGAATAAATCGAATAATATCTACCCTATGAACCGGTTCCAATGTAAGCTAGCTATTAAAAAATGGCTTCTTACCCTAGACTACGAACATACCGAAAATCTCCTAAAAAACAAGGCTAATTAATATAAATAATAACAATAAGTAATATAAAAAGCATATAAAATTATAGAGCATACTGATATCTCCCAGCCCAAACCGTTTCTCCACTTCCCTCCCCCCCTCCCATACCTTTAATGCTTCTACGACAAAAAAAAAACTTGTATTACCTACTACTAGACTTATTGAACACTTACATAATTTGTTAAATTTTAATCATTTAACATCAAGTACCCCTAGTGGTGGGAAGACGCTGGGGTCTGAGATACAGTGATAACACTAGTTCGGACTCCAATGTCCAATGTGCTACCTCTACTTAAACTCAGCTTTAGAACTTGTATGTCAATGTATGTCAATATGTCAAAAAGAATAACTTTTCCTAATTTAAGCTATTTAAGTAGAATATTGTAACTTTCTTAGGAAATAAATAATCTATTAAACTATTAAACCTTTGGATACGGAACCCATTCAGTCCAGTAATTAGCTTAAATCGTAACTTCGTGTTTATAACAATTCCATAGGTATTATTAGACTATGAGCCCAAAGATAAGTACTTTCACAGTACTTATCTTTGGGCTCATAGATAAGTACTGTGAAAGCTGTAATGGAGTAGGAAAGCGTTTTAGCAATTCAAATCAAACGTAGGGACTTGATCGGATTAGTATAAATCACTCTCAAGAGTGCTTCCTCCAGTTTCGAGGGCCGGGATCGAGAGCTATATTTTAGGCATTGATCTATGCAAATCGACGGGGTCCGTATACTTACACGGTTTATACGGCTGGTGTGAGAGGTTTTGAACAATTACGTTTTGGGATTCATATTTTAGGTAAATCTTTACGGTTAGTGGCTATGACTCAGTTTAATTGTGAAAAGCTGGTTGAGTATTTGGATATATGCCTGTGACGTTCCTACTCGGAGATGTCATACGAATAAATAAATAAATTGTGAAAAGCAGTTTGTAGGGTTCCGTACCCGAAGGGTGCCAAACGGGACCATATTACTTTATTGGACTTTATGTCTGGAAATAATATGATTTAATTAAATTAATTAATTTAATTTAATTACTGAGACTTCGCGGTTCGTCTGTAATAGAAAAAACAAGAAGTGGGCGCCAATCCTTAAGGGATCCGAACATTTTTGTATGGTCCCCTTGGATACTTGAAACTTGTAAGTATGTAGCTCGAGAATTTAATAATAAACATAAAATTTTCTTTGACAAAATGATTTTTTTTTTATCGATGGACATAGGTAATATGTTTTATAGGTGTAGGTACATGAAATTGCAAAATTTTAGGGTATGCAAACATCAGTATCCCCAGGCACCATACAAAATTGTTCGAAACCTTTTGTTGCTTACTGCTATATAGTGACAAGTAGACAAAAGGTTGTTAATAATTTCCAAAGTAAAAAACATAAAAAAACCGACCTTGAGACCTATTACTCAATCCGCTCTGCTCGCGATGCGAATGTTGTCTAAATCTAAAACACGAAAATGAGCCTACAACATCTTTATTCTGACTGTTAAGTCCATATAATATGGAAAAATATTGGTCCCTTAAGTAAGCCCACAGTCACAGAAAGGAAATAATACGTTGTTTAGTTTACCGTTAATACGTTATGTATGACATTACACTTTTCAGATATTTTCATGTTGTATTGTGACCAAACTATTAGACCGATTCCTTTTTTTCAAACAATGGGACCAAGCTTATGAGTAACCCTTTCAAAAAAAATCGGTTCATAAATAGTAAGTTTTGATGTAACACACATTAAATTTATTGATAAAAATATAATATACAACCGAATTGAGAACCCCCTCCTTTTTTGAAGTCGGTTAAAAATAGCCGTCCTTCAGCTTAAACGTCCGACATTTTCAAACGCTCCTTAACCGTAAAATACAAGTTCACAAGACGTGGGTCTGTCGCGCACTTAGGGCTCCGTCGGACCCGCGTCAATCGCAAGACGGTCTTCGGGTTAAAGAGGTCTTAACTTGCTTCAGGCCGATTGCGTATTGTCTCAGAAACGGCGGTTAGTGGTGCGTGACAATCAATTTAGTTTAGATACTGTATCCGGACTTACGTCCATTTTCAATTTTCTATTTATCCATGGAGTTCACAGAACTGGAGTTAGATTTGACAGTTGCGCTATCGAACTTATGTTAAATTTTACCATATCTATCTGCAGATTGTAGATAGTTAAGGTTATTGAAAACGGATATAGTCCATACCATCTCATCTCCAGTCCGATCGTCCGATGCTCACCCATTAGACATTGAATGCGTATACGACAAAGGAGAGCAGCTTCGCATTCAAAATTTCAAATAGGCGAAGATCCTTCGCGATTTGTCTTCAGATAGGCGAAGGGCCTCCCACTTGTAGAATTCGACAAATTTGCTATAGAGACGAGAATTGGCCTTCTGGTCCGTAATATTGTTACTGTATCTTGTGACTGATAGAAGCATATGAAAAAAAGTGGCCAAGTGCGAGTCGGACTAGCCCATGAAGGGTTCCTTTAGCAAGTAATAATAAGACTGGATGTTGTAACTTTGTTTTTCATAGTGTTTCTATGAATAACAAAATTATCTTTGCGGTTTTTAATATTTTTTTATTATATTTTGTTCAAACCAATTTCCGTTGAAAGTTTTTGTTGAGATACACAGCATATTTTTTTTTTAGAATTTTCACTCTCTTACTGTAAAAGTTAGAGGGGGGACACACATTTTTTTCCACCTTGGAAGGGTCTGTCTTTTTAACGATTGACTTTGAAAAATGGTTTTAGGAACCTCAACGTCATTTTTAAAGACCTATCTATAAACACCCCACACATAAAGGTGTGATGAAAAAAAAATGTTTTTGGTGTCAGTTCCATGTATATTCCAGCAGTTTACAGAATACATCTACGTTCCAAGTTTCAACTGTGTAGTCCTAATAGTTTTGAATAAAGTGCCATACGGACGGACGGACAGACAGACAGACAGACAGACTTGACGAAACTATAAGGGTTCCTTGTTTCTCCAGCAGAACCCTAAAAACGGGAGTGAACGTACTACGAATACAACAAACCCTGAGTTGACCGAAACTGAAATAGCATATATTCGTTACTTAGACCATATTCGTCAGCATTGGAAGCAAATGACAATCCTGAGATTTTAGCCCTTAAATCAGAAAGGTTTCGTGCTGTGCTACTCAGCAGGGTATACCAGCAAGAAATTAAAGCAGAACTTTATTTGAGCACAGTATTTGCATTCCACTAATTGAGTATCAGACAGTGTGCGCAGAATGTGAGAGCAGTATTCTGAAGTTTTAAAAGAATCCCACACAAAGGTATTCGGAACGCGCATGAACGAACAAAAGCATTTATCTCTCAGCCCTTACAACGTTATTCTCAGAAGGTCAAAGCGTAGTCACTATGAATTTCCTGACCTACCTCTGGAGATAGACTAGACAAAGAGATTCTTTTATACATTAGGACCAGGAGCCCTATTTTTGAAATCGCTCGTGTGATATAATTTTAAAACGAGCCATCATAACGAATGATTTTCGTTCGTTATATTCATTCGCTCTGCAACGATTGGTCAGAACCACTCGTTGCGCAAGTCATACGAGCGATTATATCACACGAGCGATTTTAAAAATAGGGCTCCTGGCCCCCGATTCTCGCGCTATCGAGATCATCTCTCCAGTCGAGATATCGGCTTTGATACCGCCTAAATCCGTCGAAAACGATCTCAATTTATATTTATTTCGATTGAAAACGGGTCGAGATATTTCTGTTGGTCGAAAGGCGTCGTAAGAATAGCTTTTTCTTGTTTTTGATAGAGATTTCTGTATCTCAAAGTATATATTTTGACCATGGACATGATCTCGCTAGCGCCAGACATGCCCCCTGTCTCTACATCACTTTCTGTTGAACTTAATTTAGAAACTTACTAAACCGATTTTAATAAATACATGACTACCATCGCAGGAAAGTCATTTACTAAAAACCGCATTAAAATCTGTCCATCCGTTTGAGCGCTAGAGTGCTATAGACAGATACACACCTACAGACAGGCAGCTTCAAACTTATATCCCGCACGATGCTAGAGGCACAATTGCGCACATGTTTACATTATTCAATACTCCATTTTGGGTGATAGGAAGCGAGCCCATCGCCACGCCTATATTAGAAATAGAAAATAGAATAGAAAATAGAATATATTTATTTTCAGACATTACATCCATTTGTGCTGATTTAAAGGTTTAGTAATAACATTCGGGTGTCAACTTGACCCGCGATCACAAACAGAATGGTGGACAAATAGGAAGGTTTCCTCGCGATGCATGCCATCTCCGTAAGAACGTCCAAACTTAACAAATTCATGGTAACGTCCAACGCCTTATCACGAGTAGGTTAAAGCTTGTAAAATATTCTAGACTGGAATGCTCTTAGAAAAGCTCCTCGGAAAATCCTTTACGACTTTTGTTTGGGATATACCTGAATCCGTCCACTGCAAAGAGCTTCTATGGATCCTTAAGATAAGTTATTTGAATTGAATGTTCATGTATCTAGGTTTAATGTATTTTTATGCCCATTTTCAGGCATTAATTCAATATTACATTTTGCGTGACAGTGAGCTAGCCCATCGCCGCAGCTGTGGAGTAATGAAGGATTCCTTACGATGATTTCCATCACCGATAAACCATCCATATAATTTACGTAAGATGGTTAGCATCGGGATTCGAACCTGCATTTCATGCGTGGGAAGCAAGTATGAATAATACATATAATAATATTGTTATTCTATTGTTTGCTTGTTGTCTGTTTTTGTACTTGATGTACTTGTCAAAGTGTATATACTTATAACCTAATAATACCTGTTTCATATTTTGTGTACTGTTTCTACGAGTATATCCTGTGTTGGCTCTCACACGTTTTGGTTTTTATTACTGTAAGTGTGTCCTGCTTTGGTAAATAAACGAGTATATCCTGTGTTGGCTCTCACACGTTTTGGTTTTTATTACTGTAAGTGTGTCCTGCTTTGGTAAATAAATCTTTCTTTTAAATCTTTTGAATTAAACCCACTGGACCACTAGACCACGAAGCTCTTTTCAGCTCAAATAAATAGTCAACCACAATACATTTACGACCATCTTTCCAATAAAGGGTAGCCAGAGTGTCAGGAACACAAAGTACTCCCTCTATCATAAAACTATGTTAAATGAACCAGTGGACCGAAGCTTTTCAGGAAAAGCGCGATCCAGCAGGATTTCATTAAGGTCTAACACGGGCTTAAAAGCTCGAATGAAATGCATTATGAGCTGCTCTGTCGTTTTTGTTGTTATTTTATTTTCACTTTACATCGGAATCTGAGTTCAAAGTTAGTCCCTGATTTGTAATTCTCGTGCTTACAAGACGATTCCTGTCTTGAGTATTGATTTTAAAGTATTTTGCTTATCAGACGATTAATAAAAAACACTCTAATCTGTTGTTCTACAACTACTTCCTTACAAGACTAGTTACTCTCAGGTTGAACTCAGAGTAAGATACTCTTACTCCGAGAGTAAAGCCAAATAAAATGCAAATTATCATTCATAATAAATAATAATATCTGTTCGCGACATAGTGTAATATTTGGTAGTTTAATATTGTGATTGTAATATTTTAAGTCGTGTACTATGTCTTTACTATGGTTTTAAGTCTTGTAAATAGCCCTGTAAATATTTCGTAATAAAGATTCACTTGTTTGTGTGTTTTCTTGGCGCGGTCAAGTAGAGAGAGAGAGAGAGACAGATAGAGAAAAGCGTTCCATCCCGCTCGCTGCTATTTCCTCGCCGCCACATCCACGCACAGTGTGCGCCAGGTGATCTTCGAGTGTGTTCTCGATGAGTGAACGTACTACGAATACAACAAACGGGAACGGGAGTGAACGTACTACGAATACAACAAACCCTGAGTTGACCGAAACTGAAATAGCATATATTCGTTACTTAGACCATATTCGTCAGCATTGGAAGCAAATGACAATCCTGAGATTTTAGCCCTTAAATCAGAAAGGTTTCGTGCTGTGCTACTCAGCAGGGTATACCAGCAAGAAATTAAAGCAGAACTTTATTTGAGCACAGTATTTGCATTCCACTAATTGAGTATCAGACAGTGTGCGCAGAATGTGAGAGCAGTATTCTGAAGTTTTAAAAGAATCCCACACAAAGGTATTCGGAACGCGCATGAACGAACAAAAGCATTTATCTCTCAGCCCTTACAACGTTATTCTCAGAAGGTCAAAGCGTAGTCACTATGAATTTCCTGACCTACCTCTGGAGATAGACTAGACAAAGAGATTCTTTTATACATTAGGACCAGGAGCCCTATTTTTGAAATCGCTCGTGTGATATAATTTTAAAACGAGCCATCATAACGAATGATTTTCGTTCGTTATATTCATTCGCTCTGCAACGATTGGTCAGAACCACTCGTTGCGCAAGTCATACGAGCGATTATATCACACGAGCGATTTTAAAAATAGGGCTCCTGGCCCCCGATTCTCGCGCTATCGAGATCATCTCTCCAGTCGAGATATCGGCTTTGATACCGCCTAAATCCGTCGAAAACGATCTCAATTTATATTTATTTCGATTGAAAACGGGTCGAGATATTTCTGTTGGTCGAAAGGCGTCGTAAGAATAGCTTTTTCTTGTTTTTGATAGAGATTTCTGTATCTCAAAGTATATATTTTGACCATGGACATGATCTCGCTAGCGCCAGACATGCCCCCTGTCTCTACATCACTTTCTGTTGAACTTAATTTAGAAACTTACTAAACCGATTTTAATAAATACATGACTACCATCGCAGGAAAGTCATTTACTAAAAACCGCATTAAAATCTGTCCATCCGTTTGAGCGCTAGAGTGCTATAGACAGATACACACCTACAGACAGGCAGCTTCAAACTTATATCCCGCACGATGCTAGAGGCACAATTGCGCACATGTTTACATTATTCAATACTCCATTTTGGGTGATAGGAAGCGAGCCCATCGCCACGCCTATATTAGAAATAGAAAATAGAATAGAAAATAGAATATATTTATTTTCAGACATTACATCCATTTGTGCTGATTTAAAGGTTTAGTAATAACATTCGGGTGTCAACTTGACCCGCGATCACAAACAGAATGGTGGACAAATAGGAAGGTTTCCTCGCGATGCATGCCATCTCCGTAAGAACGTCCAAACTTAACAAATTCATGGTAACGTCCAACGCCTTATCACGAGTAGGTTAAAGCTTGTAAAATATTCTAGACTGGAATGCTCTTAGAAAAGCTCCTCGGAAAATCCTTTACGACTTTTGTTTGGGATATACCTGAATCCGTCCACTGCAAAGAGCTTCTATGGATCCTTAAGATAAGTTATTTGAATTGAATGTTCATGTATCTAGGTTTAATGTATTTTTATGCCCATTTTCAGGCATTAATTCAATATTACATTTTGCGTGACAGTGAGCTAGCCCATCGCCGCAGCTGTGGAGTAATGAAGGATTCCTTACGATGATTTCCATCACCGATAGACCATCCATATAATTTACGTAAGATGGTTAGCATCGGGATTCGAACCTGCATTTCATGCGTGGGAAGCAAGTATGAATAATACATATAATAATATTGTTATTCTATTGTTTGCTTGTTGTCTGTTTTTGTACTTGATGTACTTGTCAAAGTGTATATACTTATAACCTAATAATACCTGTTTCATATTTTGTGTACTGTTTCTACGAGTATATCCTGTGTTGGCTCTCACACGTTTTGGTTTTTATTACTGTAAGTGTGTCCTGCTTTGGTAAATAAACGAGTATATCCTGTGTTGGCTCTCACACGTTTTGGTTTTTATTACTGTAAGTGTGTCCTGCTTTGGTAAATAAATCTTTCTTTTAAATCTTTTGAATTAAACCCACTGGACCACTAGACCACGAAGCTCTTTTCAGCTCAAATAAATAGTCAACCACAATACATTTACGACCATCTTTCCAATAAAGGGTAGCCAGAGTGTCAGGAACACAAAGTACTCCCTCTATCATAAAACTATGTTAAATGAACCAGTGGACCGAAGCTTTTCAGGAAAAGCGCGATCCAGCAGGATTTCATTAAGGTCTAACACGGGCTTAAAAGCTCGAATGAAATGCATTATGAGCTGCTCTGTCGTTTTTGTTGTTATTTTATTTTCACTTTACATCGGAATCTGAGTTCAAAGTTAGTCCCTGATTTGTAATTCTCGTGCTTACAAGACGATTCCTGTCTTGAGTATTGATTTTAAAGTATTTTGCTTATCAGACGATTAATAAAAAACACTCTAATCTGTTGTTCTACAACTACTTCCTTACAAGACTAGTTACTCTCAGGTTGAACTCAGAGTAAGATACTCTTACTCCGAGAGTAAAGCCAAATAAAATGCAAATTATCATTCATAATAAATAATAATATCTGTTCGCGACATAGTGTAATATTTGGTAGTTTAATATTGTGATTGTAATATTTTAAGTCGTGTACTATGTCTTTACTATGGTTTTAAGTCTTGTAAATAGCCCTGTAAATATTTCGTAATAAAGATTCACTTGTTTGTGTGTTTTCTTGGCGCGGTCAAGTAGAGAGAGAGAGAGAGACAGATAGAGAAAAGCGTTCCATCCCGCTCGCTGCTATTTCCTCGCCGCCACATCCACGCACAGTGTGCGCCAGGTGATCTTCGAGTGTGTTCTCGAAGATCACCTGGCACAGTGTGCGCCCGCGAGTATAAATACGGGCGCACAGCAAGCGGCGTCGCAGTCCATTTCCGCGCCCGGCAGCCGAGCTGTACGGTCGTCTCCACTCGCGCTCCCCCGTTGCCACCCCGGCAACCAGTTTTCCCTCTCCCGCGTCCGCGCCCGCGCCCGCGTGAGAGACCGCTCTCTCTCTCTCCCTCGCACACCCGCCGAGACCGTCCCGGTCGAGGCAGGTAGTAGCGACCGCCGCGAGTTCTGTGAAGTGACTGTGCTTAGTGCCCTCTCTTTGGATTGGTTCCGGCAGGTCGTATAGTATATTTATTTATTCTGTCTCCCTTGTCCCCCTTGTCCCCCCACTGTCTGTTTTCTGTCTGTTATTTATATTATTTGTGTTTATTTATTCACCTCGGGCCGTCTGGACTGAGACGGAGACGGTCAGAGACTCACCGAGGTACACACCACACGTAGCTGTTCCCACAGATATTCATTACTCACCTCTCCCTGTGTGCTTTGAGCCACAGGGAGGATTGATTTACAACTAACCATGGCCTCCGATATGTCATACGCCGCCCAAGTTATTAAGATCTTACAGGCCAAGCCCCTTCTAAAGAGCTATTTTGATGAGCTCATGCTTCTGAGCCCGCCCCAGAACCCGCTAATATGCACTATTACTAGAAAATACCCCCCGTCTAGCCCCTCAACATACTCAAGCGTAGGGTCCGTTAGCCCGATTACTATTCCCCTATCGGCAAACCCCAGCCCTAGCCAGTCCCCCGCCACTCTTTCCCCCGCAGCTCAAGGCGGTTCGACCCCGGCCAACTGCTCCCCGTACTCTGCCCCCGCCCTCAGCCCATTGTCCTCCGGCCCAGCTTTTAGCACGCCAGACTCCACCCATGCTGTTAGTGACAACGATGACGGAGACCACGACGTCACCGTTGTCACGAACAACAAGAAGCGGAAGAACCGTTCTTCCGAGTCTCCACTTAGCCCCGAGGCTAAGCAGAGCAAACCCTCGTTCTCGCCGTTAATGACTCCGCGCAGTCAGCCAATCGCCGCGCCCCGGACTCTAGTCCTTCAAAGTCCGCCCTCACCCGCAAACTCCGCGGAACCCACCGTCCCCGCTTCCCCCGCGCCCCGCACCCGCCCTCCACCCCCCATCACTATCAGGGAAGAAACTGCCTGGTCCCGGGTCTGCATTCATTTGCAGAAAAATAGTTTCAAGTACCGCTCAGCGGCCACACCAGCCGGAACCCGAGTCCAGGTGGAGGATTCCAATGCCCACCGTCTATTGACTAAATATTTAAGGGAAAACCGAATAGGGTACTTCTCTTATTCTCTTCCCGAGGAGAAGGCATACAGGTATGTCATCCGCCCCGTCCCCGCTAACCTCTCCGTCTCAGCCATTAAGGCTGATCTTTTATCCAAAAATTTTCCCAGTCACAGAGGTGCATAGAATGCACCGACCTAACAGGCCCTATCAGCAGAGCCTCCCATTCCCAATGATCCTCGTGGTCGCCGAACACACGGCGGCTGCGAGAGATCTAGCCCCCCTTAGATCCCTGTGTGGCCTCTCAGGCCTCACAGTTGAAAGCCCCTCATCCCGCGGCACTTTAAAGCAATGCTTTAATTGCCAACTCTATGGACACGCACAGAGTAAGTGCACAGCCCCCCCCCGTTGCGTTAAATGCGCAGGCAATCATGCCACCCCCGCCTGTCAGAAAGACTCGGCAACTCCTCCCACCTGCGTGCTGTGCGGGAATGTCGGACACACAGCCAACTATGGCGGGTGCCCGGCACGCCCGGGCAACAACCGCAGAGGGGAACATAGCCAGAGTCTCCTCCAACGGCCCCTATTAGCACCCCACCCCTCACGCCCCTTATACAGGCCCAAACCGCTCGTCACTTTCCCAACAGTTTACCCACCAGGTTGCGGCTACGGGCCCAGACCGCGCCCGTTACATTATTATCAACGTTACGTCCCACAGCCCGGCTACTCTTATAGATATATCCCCAGACTCCTAGACCTCCCCCAACCCCAGCCCCCAAACTTCGCCTCTTACCGGCCCCGTACATACGCCACCGTGGCATCTTCAACCGCTTTCTCTCATCATGGATAGTACAACCATCCAAGTAAATTCAGTAGCCGGGCGCCACAAGCCCCGCGACCTCATACTAGCCCTCTACAACGCGGACTCCCTTCTTAAACAGCGAGGAGAAGTCGCCGACCTCCTCATTAGGCAAAAGATAGATATCCTAGCGGTACAGGAAACCTATCTTAAACCTAAACACAGGCGCTTTAACATAGCCAACTATTCCCTCCTCCGAAATGACCGCTTACCGACACCGACCCACCCCAAAGACCTCAAAGGAGGCACAGCCATCTATTATAAGAAATCCCTTCATATATCCGCTATGGACACCCCCCCATTAGAAAAATGCGAGGCTACAGTCATCCGCGTCGCAATGTCAGGCCATAATCCCATCGTTATAGCATCTGTCTATCTGCCAGGTGGACAGACGATGCTATCCAACGACATCAAGGCCCTCTTAGATCTAGGCAATACAGTCATCCTAGCCGGTGACTTCAACAGCAAGCACCGGGAATGGAACTGTTATGAGACTAATACAAACGGACGGACCCTACAGAGATTACTTGAACCCTCAGAGGACTGCCAAGTCATAGCTCCTTATGCCCCTACTCACTACCCGTACACAGCAGGCTATAGACCAGATGTCCTATCCTACTGTATCTTTAAAAACATTAGCCTCCCAGTCAGAGACATAGCAGTACTCAGCGAGCTTCACTCGGACCACAGACCAGTCATTTACTATCTCGGCAGGCAATTCGACCGACCGACTGAAACCAGGACAGTTATTAACAACCGTAAATTCAATCAAACCCTCAGGAAACCAGACCCCAGACTAGACATTACATCCGATATTGAAAATAGAGCCCAACTAGAAGCCAAAATCTCTGATGTAGGCAGCAGTCTCAACGAAGCCCTAACCGGCGCCTCCGTCGAGGTACCGGTGAAGGCCAACCACCGCTTCGAGCTCCCCGGAGACCTGAGACTGCTGATTACAGCAAAGAATGCGGCTCAAAGAGATTATGATAACTGTCCCGCAGACAATCTTAGAATGCGAATGCGTCGCCTCCAGCGGGAGGTTACCAAACGCATGCGAGAGTTCAAGGGCACGCACATGGACGAGTTCGTATCCAGCATAGCCCCTAGTCACACAGCTATCTTTAAATTTAGTAAATACCTAAAATCAGATGAAATTGCCCCCATGCCCCCCTTGAAGCGTAGTAATAACCAACCTGCAGCCTTTGACGACGACGAAAAGGCCGAATGTCTTGCCGAAAGCCTCGAAGCCCAATGCACCCCCTCCACCCAACCGACAGACCCCGACCACTTAGACATGGTCAATACGGAGGTAGGCAATAGAAGCGCTCTCCCCCCCACTGACTCCCTTCCCGAGATCACCCTCGAGGAAGTGCAAAAAGTAATCAGGCAACTCAAACCCAAGAAAGCACCGGGGCTTGACAAAATCTCAAACACGGCTATCAAATCCTTCCCCCTTAGACTTCTCACGACCCTGACGGTCATCTTTAACGCGTCCCTCCGTCTCTGTGCGTTTCCTAACGCATGGAAGGAAGCCGAAGTCATCGGCTTCCACAAGCCCCGGAAAGACAGATCCGACCCCACTAGCTACCGCCCCATTAGCTTACTTTCCTCGATAGGCAAAGTCTACGAGCGACTTCTTCTAAGCCGGCTCCAAGACATTTGCAAAGATAGGAACCTCATTCCCAACGAGCAGTTTGGCTTTAGACCCAAACACTCGTGCGTTCAGCAAGTGCACCGCATAACGGAGCACATTCACAGAGGTTTCCACACAACGGCAAAGTCCAAAGGTACCGGTGCCATATTCTTTGACGTTGCGAAAGCGTTCGACAAAGTTTGGCACAACGGCCTTATTTATAAACTTTACCAACTCAACCTCCCCGATAGGCTAGTACTCATTATTAAAGACTACCTCACCGATCGCAGCTTTTGCTATCGCGTGGAAAAATCTCAGTCCCGATTTCACCCAATAGCTGCCGGAGTCCCCCAGGGCTCCGTGCTCTCCCCTACTCTCTTTTCACTCTACGTCCATGACGCCCCCCGCACGCCGTACGTCGAGCTAGCCCTTTACGCTGACGACACGGCACTCTATTACACCAGTAGGCAGAGGGCGCGTGTTTGTCAAGTACTCCAATTAGCAGTAACCGAACTCGGTGAATGGGCTCTCAAATGGAGAATAGAGATGAATCCCGAGAAAAGCACAGCTGTGTACTTTACCAGGGATACAAATCATTCAGACCGCGCGTCCTCAAGACTAACAAATATCACCCTTTTCGG
Source organism: Argyresthia albistria (assembly GCA_963457715.1). Lineage (NCBI taxonomy): Eukaryota > Metazoa > Arthropoda > Insecta > Lepidoptera > Argyresthiidae > Argyresthia > Argyresthia albistria. The sequence goes on along the minus strand of OY735276.1, from coordinate 5,298,725 downwards.
CCGTCCAATCCCCTGGGAAAAGCAAGTGAAGTACTTAGGCGTGACATTAGACTCCCGCCTAAACTTCAAAGCTCATATTAAGACCGTGCGCGATAAAGCAGCCTTCTACATGGGTAGGCTTCACCCGCTCATGAGAAGTAACAGCAAACTCCCATTGCGCTGCAAACTCAACCTTTATAAAACTTGCATCCGACCGGTTTTCACGTATGCAAGTCCAGTCTTTGCACACCGCACCGCCTCTCTAGAACAGCTTCAGTTGCTCCAAAACCGGTTCATGCGCAAAGCCGTTGGTGCCCCGTGGTACATGCGCAACGTAGATCTCCATAGCGATTTTGGCCTCCCCACCGTCAAGCAGTATATGAAAGAAGCGTCCGAACGCTTCTTCCAATCTGCTTCCACCCACCCAAACCCATATATCATCCAAGCCATCTCTTACGACCCTCCCCCAATAATTCAGCACCCCCTTAAAAGACGCCCCAAAGATGTACTTCATGACCCTGATGATGACATCACTATAGCCCTCAAATCCCAACCACCCTCCGCCCCTCAGGCACGCCAACCCGAGGAAGGCTGTATTCCCGAGGCATTACTGCGACTCAGACGCCAAGTTTGGATCGAAAGAGACCGCCGTCTTGACCCACCGGATATACAGCCACCCCCTCCCCCTCTATAGGACTAGGATTTAGAATTAAGCTTACCAATTTATCTATCTCGTAGCAGTGAGGGCCATCTGCCCCCACTGATGTCGCTATCCGATTGACTAAGAGCTGAGGCCCGCTCGAGTAGGAACAGTCAATTGGGAACGCAGGCAAACTCCCCCAATATATATTATATAAACATATTTATACAAACTTGTAGGTAGAACGCCCTCTGCGACTATCGAGGTCATGGTTAGTAGTAAAATGAACACATAACTACTCACGCACATTGGGGTTTTTTTAGTCCGTATGCTACACATAAGCTCTCCGCTCAATGTAGTCTCTGCCTCACGGCGGAGACCTCATCCGGATCTTGTGTGTAGAGAACCGGGCATAGCAGGGAGGTCTGACTCCCGGGCATGGTTAAACCATTTTTTTATCCCCTCACACACGAAAAAAAAAAAAAAAAAAAAACGGCGTCGCAGTCCACTTCAGTCCGGCGGAGAGTTAACAACTCAGTCCACTTCAGTCCGGCGGAGAGTTAACAACTCAGTCCAATACAGTCCGCCAGAGAGGAAACAACTAGAAGCAGCTAGCGGGAAGCCGGGAGCACTGTCCACTCTCTCCCTACCGCCGAGCCAAGGAAGCTGCAACCTGCCTACTGAAACTCTGCGTGTTATTTATCCACGTCCGGACCAGCCACCATCGCCGCAATAAGTGTGGGTCGTCGAAGGGGCCCACATTTTCTGGTCCTTCGAGCCGGATCTGGATAAAAATGGTTGTTACACGCAGCCAGAAGGGAGACTCGTCCACGTCGCCTACGGATACGGGCGAGACTGCGACCACGTCCGATGGCACTACGGGTTCGTCCGCCACGGAGACCACAGGAACGACGGGCACTACGACAACGACGGAGTCTACACTGCCGCAGACGCCGTCAAGGATCGAAGTCGTGGCAGCCGCCCCAACGCCCCTTACGTCTCCCCGCGAACCTGCCGCCGCCGCCATCGCCGTCGCCGCCACCGCAGTCGCCGCCACCTCTGCCGCCGAATACACTGCAAGCCGCCGTTCCGTCGCTCGCTCTACTGCCGCTCGCTCCAAAGCCGCGAGCAAGCGTCATCGAGATTTAATGCGAGCGCGGGAAGAATTACTGCAGAAAGAGGTGGAGTTAGCCCGAACTCGCGTCGCAATGCTAGAGACAGCGTCATCCGAGGACGAGTCATCTCAAGAAGAAGTCGACACCATCAGAGACCAGCAAACAACCGAGTGGGTCAGGAAGTCGGTACTTGCCCTTGAAGACAACCCCTTCCTGCCGTCTGCTGAAGAGTGCGTCAGGCCTAAGAGACCACTGCCGTGTCTCGACGCACCTCCGCCACACGCCCAAGCCGTGGTTTACGCCGAGAGACAAGAAGCACCGCCACCGCAGCAACTGCCACAGCCGCCGCAGCAACTGCAACTGCCACCGCCTCTGTCACAAGAACCACTGCTAACGACGCCGCAACAGTTCCAACCGCTGCCGCCTGCAGCGCCACCGTCGCGCGTTCGCACTGATCTCAGCGAACTTGCAACCGCTATCACATTGGCTTCAAGATCAGCAGTGCACCCACGCACACTGGAGCTGCCGCCTTTCAATGGAGCGTCAAATGATTGGCTGCCATTTAAAGCAGCCTACGAAGAGACAGCAAGCCGCCTAACAGAACAAGAGAACCTGTCACGTCTACGTCGCTGCCTTCGAGGAGCAGCCAAGGAAGCTGTTCAATGTCTCTTCATCGGATCGACAACATCCGCTGCCGTTATGAAGATGCTGCAGACTAGATTTGGCCGCCCAGACGCACTTGTGGCCGTAGAACTCAATAAACTACGGGCCCTGCCGAAGCTTCAAGAGAACCCAAGAGACATCTGCATCTACGCGTCAAAGGTCCTCAACACAGTCAGCACCATACAGGCGTTGGGCAAGCCGCACTATCTTTACAACGCAGAAGTAGTGCGCGGCATAGTCGAGAAGCTTCCGGCAGCGCTGCGATACAAGTACTACGACTACGATGCTGAGCAACCAGAGGAGCAGCCGGACCTATTGAAGCTGTCACACTTCCTGTCCGCTGCGGCAGAAAGATGTGGTACTTTCGCCCCAGCGGAGAACATCGCACCTGAAGACCGGCGGGAGCAACCCGCCAAGAAAGTCGTCCGCACGTACGTTGCTGATGACACGCCGCCGTTGAAGAAACGCACGCCGCAATGCCGTCTTTGCGAAGCCGATCACAAGCCGGCAGACTGCGATGTTATGAAGAAGGCCACGGTATCAGAGCGGTGGGAACTCGCCAAGAAGCATAGACTGTGCTTCCGTTGCCTGTGCACCAGGAAGATACGGCACGTCTGCAAAACTACCCAGTGCAATATCAATGGATGCACATACCGCCATCACAGACTGCTGCATCAAGATGAGCCGGAAGCCCAGCTGCACCATTGCGAAGAGATACCAACCACCTTCGTCGCGTCGTCACAAACATCAATGTCAGCTGCATTGAAGATCATCCCAGTACAAGTCAGCGGGCCAAATGGAAGCGTGGATACATACGCTTTGATGGATGATGGATCGACCTGCACGATAATCAACGCCGCCACAGCTGAGAGCATCGGTGCCACGGGACAAGCAGAGCCATTTCACATTGAGGGTGTCGCCGGAGTGAAGATTGACAATCCACAATCTCGACGCGTCAACTTCAGCATCAAAGGAAGAAATCAAGAGCGAAGCTTCGACATTTCAGCGAGAACAATGGAAGATCTTCATATCTCATCACAGACGGTGTCGCGACAACTCATTGCAGAATGCAAACATCTGAGGGATCTCGAAGACCAACTCGTCTACGACAAGGGGCAGCCAACGATACTTCTGGGGCAGGACAACTTCCACTTGTTGTTCTCCATGGTGACACGCTTCGGAGCCCGCAACCAGCCTGTCGCGTCACTGACTGAGCTGGGTTGGGTCTTGCACGGGCACGTTCCTCGGCAAGCGCTAGTACATCGTGTCAACCATGTCGTCGTCAGCGCTCCAGAAGAAGAGTCAATGGAGGCTCTTATGAAAGAACACTTCGCCCTGGAGTCCTTGGGGGTGCAGCCACGCAACTCAGTCACCCCAGATGAGAGCCGAGCGCTGAGTATCCTGAAGAAAACAACGCAACGCACTCCGGATGGCCGCTACGAGTCCGGTTTGCTGTGGAGACACGACGATTTCACTCCACCTGACAGTTACGACGCCGCCTATCGCCGACTCCTCATGATCGAGAAGAAACTCGACAAGGACAAGAATCTCAAGATGCGATACGAGACACAGATGGCAGCGTTCCTGAGCAGCGACTTCGCGGAAGAAGCGCCGACTACCAAATCAACGAAGACTTGGTACCTTCCGCATTTCGCAGTCATCAACCCACAGAAGCCAGAGAAGCTGCGCATCGTTCACGACGCCGCCGCCAAGTCCAGAGGGGTCAGCCTCAATGACCTACTGCTGTCGGGACCGGACTTACTCCAATCACTCCCTGGGATCCTGATGCGGTTCCGCCAGCGGCCAATAGCCGTCACCGGGGACATCAAGGACATGTTCCTACGGATCTACATACGAGAAGAAGACAGAGACATGCAGCGCTTCCTGTGGAGAGGAAGCCGACGCGAGGGCCCGCCAACAGAATACCGAATGAAGAGTGTCATCTTCGGTGCGAAGTCGTCACCATGCACGGCGATCTTTGTGAAGAATGCGAACGCCGAACGCCACGCCGAAGAACATCCAAAGGCCGTCGATGCGATACTACGCAACCACTACATGGACGACTACCTGGCAAGCTTCAACACAGAAGAAGAGGCGCTCGAGATCTCCACAGAAGTAGCTAACATCCACAAAGAGGGAAGCTTTCATTTACATAAATGGGCGTCCAACTCAGCGCGAGTCAGACTTGAATTGGAACCGGAGTCAATCAAGAACGTCGTCGAACTTGCGCCGGAGAAGATCCTCGGGATGATCTGGGACACCAAAGCCGACACGCTTGGCTTCAACACCAATTTGACGAAGGTCCCAGCAGCCATCATCATGGGCGAGAGAACACCGACGAAGAGGGAGGCGCTCAGGGTAGTCATGTCGATATATGATCCCCTGGGCCTAGCAACGCCAGTCACCGTACAAGCCAAGAGAATCCTGCAAGACACTTGGCGTTCAGGAACGGGATGGGACGACAAGCTGCAACCGAGCGAAGCTGAGGCCTGGAACATATGGGCCAACAACATTAAGAGAATGGGACAGCTGTCAATCCCGCGCTGCCACACATACTTGGCACGGGAACGAGCAGCCGAGATGCACATCTTCGTCGACGCCAGCTCAACCGCCTACGCCGCTGCCGTCTACTGGAGAACTACAGATGAAGAGGGGCTGCCGCAAGTCTCATTGATCATCGCCAAGGGACGCGTCGCTCCACTGAAGACAGTCTCCATCCCACGCCTGGAGCTTCAAGCGGCTGTACTGGGCTGCCGCCTAGCTCAGACAGCCGTTGAAGAGCATGACTTCAAGCCCACACGCCGGGTCTTCTGGTCAGACTCAAGCACTGTGCTGACGTGGCTGCGCACAGGTCCGCGCAGCTACAAGCCGTTCGTCGCACATCGGGTCGCAGAGATCGCCGAGACCACCAGAACCAATGAATGGCGGTGGGTCCCCACCAAACTCAACGTGGCGGATGACGCCACAAGAATGATGCCGCATGACTTCGACTCAAACCACAGATGGTTTGCCGGACCCGACTTCCTACGTCAACCGGAAGAAGATTGGCCGCAGCAAGAGTTCGCCGACAAGATGGAAACCGGGGAAGAGCGCGTGAACGTGGCAACCACACCACCACGCTTTGCCGAAGCTCTCCCAGATGTCGCACGGTTCTCCAGCTGGTTACGACTGATGAGATCCACTGCCAGAGTCCTTCAGTTCATCACTCTGCTGCGCACCAAAAGAGAGCGGACACTGGCCACTAGAAAAAGAACAAAGAAGTCGGATGATGATGACCCGAGCTGGAAGGCTAATCCACCACGACCAACCAAGAAGACGGACGCCGTAGCTCGCCGCAAGCCCAGACTGCAAGCTATCCATCTGCCAGCGGAATACATGCAGCGCGCCGAGCTCCTATGGGTCAAAGCCATCCAGCATCAAGACTTCGAAGCCGAGATAGCTGCCTTAAGAAAAGGAAACCCAGTCACCAACGACAGCCGCCTCAAACAACTGTCGATGCGACTGGACGAGGACGGAATCCTGCGCCTCAAGTCTCGAATCGCCGCAGCCGAAGACATCATGGCCACACAGAGCGAGCCAGCCATACTGGACGGCGGTCATCCCTGGGCACGGCTATACATCACCTCCGTGCACACCCAACTGCATCACGGAGGGTTCGAGACAACCGCCAACGAAGTCAGGCAGCGATTCTGGATGCTGCGCCTACGTGTCTCCGTCAGAACGGCAATCAAGAGGTGTCAGCCCTGCAGACTTCGGAAGGCGAAGCCCGCCTGGCCTTCGACTGGCAATCATCCGCCAAGTCGACTGGCCCACCATCGCCGAGCCTTCACTTTCACCGGGCTTGACTACTTTGGCCCGATGACAGTCACCGTCGGTCGCGGGCGTCAGAAAAGATACGGCGCGTTGTTCACGTGCCTTACAACACGCGCTGTACACCTGGAGCTCGCTGGGAGCCTGAGCACGGACTCGGCAATCATGGCAATTCGTCGTTTCATCAGCAGACGAGGCTGCCCTACGGAAATATGGAGCGACAACGGCACCAACCTGCGTGGCGCAGATAATGAACTCAAGAGGATGGCGCAGGGAGCGATGGCAGAGGAAGCCTCAATACGAACCATCAAGTGGCGCTACATCCCACCGAGCGCGCCATTCATGGGAGGCGCTTGGGAGCGCATGGTGCGCAGCGTCAAAAACGCGCTAAACACAACCCTGCAGGAGAAAGCGCCCAGGGAAGAAGTACTTGCGACGCTGCTCATCGAGGCGGAACACACCATCAACAGCCGCCCGCTGACCCATATCTCCATGTCACCGGAGGATGACGAGCCGCTCACGCCAAACCACTTCCTCATGGGAGGGCCGTCCAGAGTGCCGCTGCCAGACGCTTTCGTCGAAGGAGACGACATCAGCCACAAGACTTGGATCGCTAGCCAGCGACTCGCCGACGTCTTCTGGGCCAGATGGGTACGCGAGTACCTGCCGGAGCTGCAGCACCGGCGGGAGCCCCACGCAAGAGGCGCCATAAAGATCGGAGACTTAGTCCTCATCGTCGACGGGACACTGCCTCGCAACGTTTGGCCGAGGGGACAAGTCGTAGCTGTCTTCCCAGGACCAGACGGAGAGATACGCGCTGTAGACGTCAGGACGGCGCGTGGAATCCTGCGACGTCCCACGAAGAAGCTGATCATCCTGCCTGTGAACCGCGAACCGCAAGAATTACAGCTCAAGGAGACTGCGGCGGGAGAAGATGTTCGCGACATAGTGTAATATTTGGTAGTTTAATATTGTGATTGTAATATTTTAAGTCGTGTACTATGTCTTTACTATGGTTTTAAGTCTTGTAAATAGCCCTGTAAATATTTCGTAATAAAGATTCACTTGTTTGTGTGTTTTCTTGGCGCGGTCAAGTAGAGAGAGAGAGAGAGACAGATAGAGAAAAGCGTTCCATCCCGCTCGCTGCTATTTCCTCGCCGCCACATCCACGCACAGTGTGCGCCAGGTGATCTTCGAGTGTGTTCTCGAAGATCACCTGGCACAGTGTGCGCCCGCGAGTATAAATACGGGCGCACAGCAAGCGGCGTCGCAGTCCACTTCAGTCCGGCGGAGAGTTAACAACTCAGTCCACTTCAGTCCGGCGGAGAGTTAACAACTCAGTCCAATACAGTCCGCCAGAGAGGAAACAACTAGAAGCAGCTAGCGGGAAGCCGGGAGCACTGTCCACTCTCTCCCTACCGCCGAGCCAAGGAAGCTGCAACCTGCCTACTGAAACTCTGCGTGTTATTTATCCACGTCCGGACCAGCCACCATCGCCGCAATAAGTGTGGGTCGTCGAAGGGGCCCACAATATCTATTAAATAGAATATCTCTTCTATTTGTTTCATTTAACAGACATTTTCAAAACTACTAAACGGAGATTAAACTTTTATACATATTTTCAAACACACAATTTTAATAAGTTTGCTTAGTTTAGTCCGTATCGCGGGTACTGATTTTTTATCACCAATGAACCTAAAATAGGAACATAACCGCAAAAACGCGAACAATCCCATTCCATAACAAAGCGGTGACAGTGTTACCAGATGGGAATTGTCAAGTAATTTTTCCCCACCCAGTAACATTGGAACCACGTTGTTCCGGAACGCTTTTACGGTCCACCCAAATTGACCTCACCATCCATCAACGCTGAATTTTTAATGCCATTACAAACGCCACATTTCTTTGCACGTGCAGCTACACTTTCGAACTTTCCAAGGTTCTTATTACTTGCGCTGCAAAAACTTCAATCGTACTGTAACGGTGTAGTTTATGTAGAACGCTGTAGAATCGGTTGCAGCATTCTTTACCCAAAATTTAATTATTTAAACGAAGAAACATAGCAGAAGCTGTTTGTATTGGGCAAGCGGAGTTGGGCTAATTCTACCTGATAGTGACGCAGTGAAAATAAAAGTAAGTAAAGTACATAAACTGTCGCCACCGAGGCGCACAGGCTTTAACAGCGATACTTGTAAGATTGAGCCATACTCCAACACGCTGGCTCAGTGCGAGTAGAGCAGGGAGCACTTATCCAGTGGAGAGCGCATAGATACATTTTCCTTTGAAACACAACTCACCATCACCAATTTACGGGCGGGGCGGCGGAGGACGAGGTAACAGATTGGTCAGCCACTGCTAAACTGTCTGGCGGTCCGTCATCCATCGTACATAGGTTGCGTATGCGAACGTTTGTTGAATAAAACAAAGGTTTGGCGAGCCGTATTCCCCCGCAGGCGCAGTCAATTAGATATATAGTCTCTGGAGTAGAGGGAGGGGTTTTTCCGACAACTACATATTACCAAGTAACTATAGTAGCCAGGACCTTACAGCCTACGTGTGATCCGAAACACGCAGCGTCCGAAAATAAACAATTTATATTTTTAATGTATCGGTATAGCTGTCGCGGCGATTTACTAGTATCACAGATACTATAATATGATACTTATACAGATAGACCACCTAGAACAAAATATGACACCGGCGGCGGGCGTAAAATGAGATGCTACGGAAGCTTCTTTAGTTCGAGGCCATTATCGCTTGGTGCAGCACCATCGAAAAATTACAAATACCACGAGATGGCGCTAAGATATATTGGATTAATTCTAAGATTAGTGCCACCTAGAAGTATGTAAACTGAAACCATGGCGTTTAAAGTACAAATCTTACTCCTCAAGCCATCACTTTTTTACGAAGGGTTACTAATTCTAATTTGTATGGGATGAGCACCCTGTGGTAGTATGTCATCAAAAGCCCGGTCCGTGAACTAGGAGTTGGAATGACATTTAAAATCCTTCCACCCTTGGACGCTAGGTTGCCACTTCCCAAAAAAAACAGACAGATAGACAGACATACGCTTTAAATAAATAACACCCCTCTTAACTCGATTTCTCGAAACACGGGTTAGAAATCGATAATATCATTGGATAGGGTTACTCAATACGAAACATTACTGACCGAACAAAAGCAAACAAGTATATCCTCAGCAACATTCAGATATTAACCCTATACATCATGTTCACTTCGGTTGAACTCAGCGCCGATTACCGGGGCTCAATTCTCGAAACATTTTATCGTTACCCATGACGTTTCCGTACCCGGAGGGTGCTAAACGGGACTCTTTTAGTAAACCTTCGTTGTCCGTCTGTTCCTCAGTGGGCTCAATCTCATGAACTGTAATAGGTGAAGAGTTGAAACTTGCACAAATAAGTATGAGTATCAATTTAATGAACCAAACGTAGAAAAATTAGGTAGGTATCTTTTACGATGGCCCTATTTGTGGGAGTCCAACTCGCACTTGGCTGGTTTTATACTTTGTTTTTTTAGGTTAAAGTTTTCCTCACGATGATGTTTTCATCACCGTTAGAACGAGCTTTATTTGATATATATATATTTGTATATCTAATAACATAACATAAATTAACAAAGAAAGAAAGAAAGAAAGAAAGAAAGAAAGAAAGAAAGAAAGAAAGAAAGAAAGAAAGAAAGAAAGAAAGAAAGAAAGAAAGAAAGAAGAAGTGTTTATTTGCCACATTAAATTAACATACCTAGCATGTAATCTACTTATTTTATTTGTGGCAAAAAGGACTGGACTCACGGCGTCACGGCTTTTTCTATACGGGGTGACAGAGGCACAATTGTGCCCACTTTTAGCCAGTTACTCAATACTTCGTTATGCGTGACAGGGGGCTAGCACATCGCCGCAGCTATAAGAAAACTGGTACATAGTAAAAATACATAGATATTTTCAGGCACCATCATTACACCGAGATGGATCTTTAACAGAACAGATGGATTTTGTTAACAGAATCGATCACCTAACCACCCTATTAGTGGAAGCAAACATTTTTGTATCTCCCACCCACTATACACCACTTATACTCTGTACAATACATCACACACTTATCTGGGCCCTCACCCAGTATGTAAACACAACTTACGAAATTGAGTAACAAACAGTCTCTATAGTTCTCTACACACTTTCGGTGGCCGTGTTAAAAGGGGAGTAAGGTCTATTATTCTGTATCTGGGAGTCCGCTTTGCGCATATGGGCTTGAGTGTTTTATTTCTGCTGCTTACTTTCATTTGCAATGTGTCTGTCCTTGCAATGTACATTTTGATAAATATGTAAAATAAATATACATCTATTTAAATTATGTCCCTCTCCCGAAAATCCGTGATTGTGGTCCGTCCAAAATTTCACATTCACAGTTCGGCCGTCTGGCGTACGATAGATTTTCCTACGATGAAACTGACCGTGAATTCTCAGCTTCAATCTTGGAGGAACGCGGCCTTTCCTGCTAGATTGTTGTCAAAAATTGCAGTCTCCGATGACTTTATTTTAATAATTACTCTTTTAACAACTATCACGAATGGCCGCCTAAACTCAAAACTGGCAAAACCCAAAACCGCCAAATCACAAAAAAACCGGCCAAGTGCTAGTCGGACTCGCGCACGAAGGGTTCCGTACTTATCTATAAAAAAACCGCAAAAAACACGTTAGTTGTATGGGAGCCCCCCTTAATATTAAATTAATTTTGTTTTTTAGTACTTGTTGTTATAGCGGCAACAGAATTACATCATCTGTGAAAATTTTAACTATCTAGCTACCACGGTTCATGAGATACAACCTGGTGACAGACTGACAGACAGACAGACGGACGGACGGACAGCGAAGTCTCAGTAATAACAAACCCTAAAAACAAACTCAAACGACGCCAACTTTACCCAAACCCATTGAGGTCGCTTTGACACAAAATCAAGTAAAATCAAGAGATAAGCTTGCCTTTTTTCATATATTTTCTGTATTGTTGGTGTTTTTTCTGATATTTGCAATAAATAGGTGCCTATATTACTTATACGAATTATACATCAAAAATTAAAGTGTATTTTTATTTTAGAACATACGGCAATTATAATTTGAACGAAAGAGGAATCGGAAAATGTCCAGAGCTATAGAATTTAGCTTGCCCGCAGCCCCGAAACAATTATTCCATAATTTTTTGACTATCATTGTATGTCCGTTAGTCCTTATTCATTGTGTTAATATCTCGACAATGTTCCACCACAATTACCTCAGTTCATTCTGCCACGCAATAACCGACGGGAAAGCCACTATTGCTTAATAATTTGATACCGTGTGCAACTAGAAATTTAGATGTTGCAATTAGAAAATTGGTTTCCTTTATGTATCGCATTTTGGAACAAGCTATCTCGTAAGATAAACAAGACTTTTATTTGGCATTAGATTTGTTTAGACAATTTAATGGAAATACGTACTTTGGGGTTAAACGCGGGTATGGTGCTGGTACGGTTTTATTGCATCTAACTAAATGCCTATACATCTAAAATAACCATAAAATTAAAGTAGCGTCACGTGTTTTTCTCATGCGGTGTAGCAGACGTTGATTTCCACGATGAACTCTATGGCGTTACGGTCCCGAGCAAGAGGTATACTGGGTGTAAAATTCAAATCCCAAATTGGGGATTTTATATGCGTTCGACGTCGCTGTTTCTGGTTCCCACGACTCAGGCTATCCTAGTGTCGGATTATGTGCAATATAAGGGTCGATTTCACGATTTTTTTGTGTCACACGAATGAGAATCGTCTCACACGAATGAGACTCATTCGTGTGAGGTGAAATCGACCCACGAATGGTGTTATGTACGCTGCAAACAGCGTTGCAAGCATTACGAATCTTCTACAAGGGTCGATTTCACGAATATTGGTCTCGAAAAAAAAATAAAAAAAAATTTAATCGACCCATAACAATACTCCAGTAGGTCGATACTTCATATGAAGGATTTTACCATCCTTAAAAATAGACGTTTTGAATGATAGGAGTACATCTTTATTGGGTAAGATATCAGTCGTAATCACCATCAAAATGTTTTCTGGAGGCGTTTGACGGCTTTTATCGACTTGCTTATAAATGTTAAATATTTTAATCACTATTTTACATAGAACTACATAAAAATTATTTAAGCGTCACGCATTATCCTAAACGGGGCAGCAGCGACACTTAGCAGCGCACTGATAGAACTATTGGTTTCTAATAGCAAAAATATTGTGCCCGAGCTATTTGCTACCGCACTAATTACTTCCATTTTCGTAATTAGAAGAGTAAAACGTGGAAATTTCTACTCCAAAAAGTAATTTACAATTTTGCTTCTGAATAGTTAATGACCCAACATCCTCCGGCTTGATGGCTCGAAGCGAAACACAAGACAGGAATTAGTATCGCTATTGGAATCGACTGTTTTGGGAAAAGCTATTGGAAAAATGCACTGGCTTTTTCTCAAATAACACAACGTCACGGCTTATCCCATACGGAGTGGCAGAGGCACAATGGGCCCACTTTATGTTCTGTTATTCTCCATTTTGCGTGAAAGGGGTAATCGACTCAGTAATGGAGTACCTATACGTATAGTAAAGGTTTCTCAAGTGTCGCAAAAGGTTTGTTGGTGGTTTCGGCAAATTAACCTCTTTCAAACCTCTGCCGTCTTGGTGTGACATCTATACCGTTTTATTAAACACAGACTAAAACAGTAGTTACTTTACTCCAAGCATTAAGCTAGTATTAACGAATTTAAATATTTTATAAATTTTGCGCCCTCGCTAATGGCACTGGTTCCACCGGCGACGAGTAACGAGTAGCGATTGGCGAGCAGCGAGGAGCGAGTGTCGCCTAGCGAGTGTCGCCGAGCGAGTGTCGTCGCCGAGCGAGTACCGCTGAGCGAGTTTTATCGTCGCCGCGATCAAAGAGGGAAGAGCGAGTCTTCAGTCCGAGCGAGCAGTGTGAACAGCCAGCGATGAACTATAAATATATGTCTCTCTTTTACCCACACGGGATTTGTATCTTCTGTTAGTTTCTTGAGCGAGAAAATCGCCGACAGTTAATCGCTTTCTCGCCGTTGGTGGGACCACTGCCAATAGCTATATCCATGTGATTCGCGTACAGAATCCGGCCCCTGGAATACAGAAATTGTGACCGTATTGTATTGTATATAAAATAGGTATGTAATTTCAGAGACCAACACTGGACTGGGAGGCTATGTGTCACTTGGGGCTTTCAAAGCTTTCGCCGACATTCCTCGTTGAGAACTTGCACCACTTGTTCAACTCGAACATAGTTTGTCTTGTGAACATTCTCAACTATGTTGTCAGAAGGTCATCATCAAGCTTTTGAAGGTGCTTGCATTAAAATTATAGAGATTCGCAGTTACAGTTAAAAAAGGTGTCCCAAAATATCCATACATTTTCAGACTTCCACCATTGTTACCACCGTACAAATGATAGGAACATGGTAACAAAATTGGAAAAAATAAGTTGGGACACTTTTTTTCTCCTATTAGGGTGATAAGAGCTCGTGATTTTGAGTGGAAATGATTTAATATTTTCAGAAAATAAGACTAAACAATTTGGCAAAAAAATACAAAAAAGCTCATTTGACACCCGCCCCACTACCGAGCCGCAACGGCCGCAACTGACTCGCCGCCCGCGCCGCCGCCCCGGTGCCGGTGATGTGCCGAAACATGAATATTTACATACAGGGCACTTACATTGCTTCTGGCCCCACACTAGGATGCCCTATGTCTTGTGGGAACCACAGCGACATCACAACCAGTGAACACGACCTGTGGTTTTTTTTTGTTTTTTTTTTATCCCCAGTCGGGAATAGAACCGGAGGGACCTCTCGCAGGGTAGGCAGAGCTACAACGTGCCACAACCGCTGCGTCACAGAGGTCGTCAGGTGAAGTCGAAGCCTTTAAAGAGCGAGAAACCGTGTTAGTCGACACAGTGACCATACCTACTTCATTATGTCACGCTCGAAGTATTGCACGTAGAACGAAATTTTTTGAGGAAACATTTTGAGGAAACTCTTGAGATTTGAGATCTTGCGCTGTTAAGGTAATTGAACCACTTGTTAATGGAGGATTTTTGTTATTGAGAAGACTGATATGTTTATCGTATTCACACATTTTTATAACACTCTTTTATTTGTTTGGTCACGTTTTTATTGATCATCTTTTACTGTATAATTGTACTAGGTACATATCAAAATAGGTATGCTTATTGCAACAAAAATAGTGAAACGGAAATAAAATTGCACTTGGCGAGGCGAGGTGATGACAGATAGAGTAGATCCCTGACCGGGTGGTGGCCGAAAGAGGAAAAGAGAAGCGTGGGTCGACCGGCAGCCAGATGGATCGACGACATTACGCATATTGCAGGGACGACCTGGATTCAATTGGCACAGAACCGGATAAGTTGGCACAAAAGGGAGGTGGCTTATACCCAGCAGTGGGCGAAAAAAATCTGCCGATGATGATGATAATGAACAAAATGAACATAATCTTTAATATTATGTAGATATTCTAAGCAGACGAGACGCGACGTCGCGGGCTCTGGCTCGTAAATAATTATTACGGCAAGTTAATTATTGTCAAGTAGGTACCTAGTAGTTACAGCTTCTGCCGTCTAGTGAGGATAAGTACACATCTCTCAAAATGAGCCTCGGTTTCTTTGAACTCCGACTCTTGTTATAATTACAGCTTTCGGGACATTTCATCGCTTCCTTTGACGACATTCAAAATGGCAACTAATTTCTGTTTAATTCCACCGCCCCTCACCCCTCCACCCGCACTGAGCCAGGGTGGAGTTCGGCTCAATCTTACTCGTATCCGGGTAATTGCCTGTAACCCTCGGTGAGGACATTAATGGGCTACATTTACTTTACTCTAATTTACTGGCCTTAATAACCGCTGCCACTTTGTGATGGTATCACTCTAGTTTTTCTTGTATAATAAACTCGTGCGGCGAAGAGCTAGACTCCAGGTGTCACCGATCTGTATGGTTTTGTCGAGGCTGCTTCAAAAACGAGAGGTCCCTGGTTTAAACCCTGGATAGGGTGGATGAAAAAGAAATCCCCAGGTCTTGGATTTTTACATGTTAGTGACGTCGCCATGTTTCCGGTTCCCACGACAGAAGGTATCTGTGGGGCTAGAAGCAATGTATGTTATGTTAAGTTATTATGTTATGCTAAATTAAAAAATATAGTTAAAAATATCCATTGTTTTAAAGACGCATAAATCTTCACAAGACGCCGACCAAAATATGCCTCAGCCTTCAGAGAAGCGAAATCTAGTGTTACGTTTGTAGGTGACTCAATTCTTCTTGATACTTTAATGCATTTAAATTAAATTCATAATATTAACAGCATAAAAATTGCTTAAAATTCCTTGACTTAGCATTTCATAATGTTGTCATAATATCAAAAAATATTTGTTTGATAAAAGGTCGAGTTAAATTTGATGCTCTTTAAACTTCTATGATGGATTGTCAGAGTTGAACAGTTACATCACGATAAATGCTAATATAATATGTCATCAATATAATATAATATATTCATCCTAGGTTTTCTGTTTCAAATCTGTATTCAGAAAATAAAAAAATTAATTTAGGTACCATGGTATTGCACAAGCATAGTAACTACTATTTTACACAAGAAAGTAACAAATATATTTTACTAGTGGCTCTGAGAGCTGTTTACCGGCTCACAGAGCAGAGGATTGTGCTGTGAGTGGATGTCAAAAAGTGAATCTGCTCAGTCAAAAAAGTGATTCCTTTTTTTGGTCACGCCAACGTAGACCCCCGTCGAGTCCCCGGGGGGACTTCCCACTTTGGGAACCTCTGCTTTATACTTTATTTTGTAACTACTGAACACTTTCAGCAGGGCTATCATA
The DNA here is from genome assembly GCA_963457715.1 of Argyresthia albistria. Lineage (NCBI taxonomy): Eukaryota > Metazoa > Arthropoda > Insecta > Lepidoptera > Argyresthiidae > Argyresthia > Argyresthia albistria. The sequence continues at coordinate 5,282,555 of OY735276.1, read as the reverse complement.
AGGAGCGCCACTCACCTCAGTCGCGCATTTTTTCGCAATTTAATGTCAAAATCAAGCTCGCAAGTATGGAGAAACGTCATTGAGCCGCGAAATTTGATATTTATTTGCGCGACTGAGGTGAGTGGCGTGCCTCATGGTAGCGCCGCAGTGGTACCTAGTTGTCTAAAGGATCAAGAACTCGCCGTCCACACACACACACACACACATGAGCACCAGTCCCGCTTGTTAGTGCTGCAAGATTATGCCCTCAGGCGCTCGTTGAGTATTCTTCAGCATTTTCTCACTAGCCCGTGTGAACGCTGCTTTAGAATATCACTTTGACGTGCAATTGGTGTGTTAAAGTTTTGAGTGTTTTTTTTTTTAGTTTTGAGAGTTAGATTTTTTTGTTAGGTTACAAGAAGGTGTCTAGAACCAACACCGAACTGATCGAAACGGCTCTCAGAAGTTATCAAGCTGTCTTAGGATCTCTGACACAGCTTTACGACTACTTCTACCGAGTAGCGATAGTAACAGGGACTTACAGCTTAAAGTGTCATCCGAAACTACCCCAGTCGGCAGAGATTTCAATCCATCCAAAATTCTAGAAAATTCCGAATTTAACGAAACTTAAGTATGTTGTTTGTGGCTACTAAGTAGTGCTATACCCAATTTTCCCAACAAATATAGCTTGTGCTAACTTGAGGAGGGGCGAAAACAGTTTTTTTTTGGGACTGCTTCCAGTTTTTCACGTTTAGTTTGAAAAAAGACAATAATTTTAAGAAATCGTGTATGAGTGAATCAAACATGACAAAATTTTGCGTCGATATCAAAAAGTAATAATAAAATTGGTCCAGTAGTTTGACCTTTATTGGGGTCCAAAATACTCCCAAATCAATAAATCAATAGAACCAGATGTGTTTAATTTCTTATATTTACCAGGCCACATCCTCATATAATCTTATTTGACGGTATTCTACATCGCTATTGCATATTCCTGAACATCTTACAGGTCCAAAAGGTTTTGGGCCATACTATAGTATTTTGGATACCGATAAAAGTCAAAGTACTGGACCGATTTTAGTGTTTCGTTAGCGACGCGAAATTTTGTCATCTCTGATTTACTAATACACTACATATTTCTTACAATTATTGAATGTTTACGAATCCAACGTGAAAAAAAACTGAAAAAGGTCCCGAAAAAACGGGTTTTCACCCCTCCTCAAGTTAGCACAAGCTTTATTGACTTAATTACAGGTTTATATACATTTCAATTAAAATAATAATAATAAAATCAAAATGTTAGTTTAAACAGAAAATTTCAAGACTCAGCCGTTGCCCAAGGTAGGCTCCAGCCTTCCGGTCATTTGAGGCATCGACAAGCTTTCTTTGTTCGCAAAATTGGGTGTAGCACTAATGAATAGTCACAAACAACATACTTAAGTTTCGTTGAATTCGGAATTTTCTCGAGGTAAAAGTCTCTGGGTAAACACCGAAGTGCCCGAAACAAATGCCACATAGAAACGGACACCCATCCAGGAGCTCTCGGCCAGATTCCTACCCTCATGATCATTTCCGATGAGTGAAACGCTGGGCCACGGCCACTGATATATTGAACAAATTCAACAATATACAGACTATATTTGGCATCAACGCATGATAGAACAAAGGCTCGCGTCAGACAGTAAAATTGACAAAACAACAACACAGTGGAAAAGATAAGCTTTTGTTAAACTCTGGCTTTATTATACAGTAGATATGAGATTGCATTTCCACTCACCATGTGTATCTACAGGGTGTTGATGTGATAGACGGGCATCATCGTTTGGCACCGTTTATAAGATACAATTCCAAGAATAAACGGTTGAAAGCGAAACACAAAATATTTCAAATACCTAGTAATAAAAGCTGGTCAAAATGAAAACAATAATATAAATTTTAGTACCTACATTTTCTGACACATCCTGTTTAAGTATTATATTCTACACGTATGTAGACAGTTAAATTAATATCCGTATCGTGGAATGAGTATTTCTGTTGAATGAGAGAGGTAGTCATACAGATCCTACATACAATATTAGGTAATTTGATATTTTAGGAAATTTTAGCTTTTATTTTAATTAGCTTTCCGTGCCGTGCCGTGCCGTGAATAATAGTGAATATGATGCTAAGCTAAGTATGTCGAGTGGTTAATTATTTCGTGAAATTTGTTGACTAATAGTCATATTTCTTCTATGTCCTTTCTACATATACCACGTGAGATACTTAATTTTACACTTCCCAGTACATTTGGGCCTGAGTGGATCAGCTAATTTGTATGGAGAAGTTAAAGATAAAGTTGCTCTGATCAAATCGGTTTCATACTGAAAGTTGCTCATAATGATGTCCCTAACAAAGCAGTTTCTGATTTTACGCTAATTCATTTACAACACCTTGTATATTTTACTCTATGCTTTTTGCTACTGAGAGTTGTCAGATAGATCCTAACGTACCTCTCATCAGGTTCTCGACGCTAGATGTAAATATTTCATATGATTTGAAAAACCCTGAACACAAAAATGCAGTATCGTCTCACTGGCTAAAAGTAGGCACAGTTGTGCCTCTGCCACTCCATACGTGAAAAGGCGTGACTTTATTTTATGTGGTTAAGGGGGCTGCGACCGCGTGAATTTCCCATACAAACGTAATACAAAAATGATTTGAATTTGAGAACTAGTTCAAAGCTTTTAAACTGTTAATCGGATTTATACACTGTCTACGCAGGTTCCTGTTCTGTATACCAGGGTTCCTCTTCAACCAATTTAAAAATATTTTTAAGTAATTTGAATAAGAACCTTGGTATACGACCAGGAACCTGCGTAGACAGTGTATAAATCCGATTAACGGTCTAAATGCTTTGAACTAGTTGTCAAATTCAAATCATTTTTGTATTGCGTTTGTATGGGAAATTCACGCGGTCGCAGCCCCCTTAAGAACCAAGAATATATTTCATTTCTTCTTTCGCCGCTCCGTTTCTCTCGGCCTCTTATGCTAATTATATACGGATACAGAATGCGGAAGACGAACAACAGTCTTCTTAACTCGCTGCCAGCTACATAATAAATCTTTTATGAAGTTTGACGTGTCATTAAACGTCTCGCAGCGGAATAATTTCAAGGAAGAGATTCAAATACAACGGTTTATTCCCAAAGTTTATATGGGACATGGGGTGTAATTTAATTTGAACGCACGGCGTTCATGCATTCTGCTCGAATTTATATCGAAATATTAGATTTTAATCACTCAAGCGTCAGCATAGAGAAAAATGGCCTGCGATTTTTAACCTTAATGGTAATAAAGTTCAAAACCTATGAAAAAGTAGACCAGAAGAATGTGTCCTATATGTATAGGACGTTGCACGAGTAGAGAGATCAAGGTGAACTCATATTATTTAGGGAGAAAACGATATCTTTGTAAACAACTCTTATATTATGAAATCGATTTTACAGATTGCTAAGAAACTGTCACTTTATCTTTCTGTCTTGCTTGACACATACTTTAAATGTTACGGCTCGTGGTATCGTCTTAGCAACTGTATTTGTGGTGGTTGAAATTTGGACAAATTATAAAATAAATATGATAAAATAACGTAACGCTCACACTGCAACGCGGCCCTTACGTACGTCGTTGCTGCAACAGAAAAGTGCTAAAAAGTGTTTTTTTTTTCAAATAATACGAACCGCTGATTATTTCTAAAATGTCTAAAAGTTTATATTAATAGTTACATAGTTTTTTGATATATTGATTAACGATTTTTAGACACAGAACCATACAAATATTCCTTGAAGATCTCCTAGAATAAATCGTTTTAAGGTAAAAAATAATTTTTAGTTTTTTTAACGTTTTTCATACTGTATATATAGTTGTAAATTTAAAACATAGATTTTGACGGGCGATTTTAAAACATAGATTTTTTCTGAATTCAGGAAATGTCTGCTGGAATAACTTTAAATATGGGCATCTGGGAGGTGAATCGCCTTTTTATTATTTACTGACATCTAAAGGCTTAAAGGCTAGTGTTTGACCGAGTAAGTAAAGTAAGCTGTAATGGTACAGAAAAGGTATATTGGCATGGCATGACGCTGTACCAAAGTTAAATTAATCAAAATTATTTACACAATTTATTACTTTTCCCACAGAGCATCTTGATTACATCCGGGCTTAAATCAATCAATTCTTTGGACCCTTTTAGACCAGAAATTAAATGATTGCCTTTAAGTTTATAAACTTAGAGGCAATCATAACCTTGAGTGTAACAAATTTGAAATAAAAATTTCAGAGAAGAGGTCAGTCAGATTGAATTTTAAACAGTGTATAAATCCGATTAACAGTCTAAATACGTTAAACTATTTCTCAAATTTAAATCATTTTTGTATTACGTTTGTATGGGAAATTCACGCGGTCACCGGTCTCTTAACAAATCCAATGCCGTATGGGACACGATAAGGTAACTTTATTGAGCTGGAGAATTACTATTTATGTATTGAAGGAACACGATAAGGTTGAGTTTCTTTTAAACAGGCTGCCGTTTAGGAACAGATTGAGATGAAATCATAGTAAAAGAGATGTCTTCAAAATCATCTTCACCTGTGGTGAAGAATGTTGCCCTAAAAGCGGAAGCCAAGCCTAATCTGAAGCATAGCACTTACTAATTCCTTTTTTTTGCTGAAAAGTAAACACATCTCAATGGGTGGCAATTAAGTTATGTAGGTAGATAATCCTGAACTCTAAAAGCTAAGTTATCTGGGATAAAAAAATGCTTGGGCGGTGCACACGCTCCAACCTAGACAGTTTTTGAAATGATATACGACTGGTTTCCGAAATGAAAATTAGCTGTGATAAACTCATTTCAGCCTATCGAATACTTTGATTAGTCGCTTGTCGAATTTGATTGCTCTTTCAGAAACTGGGTAGGTAAGTTAAATTCATAACATCGCATGGTGTTACGAAGCGATGTGAATAAATGCGAATATGACATTTTATTACAAATGCTCAAATATACGTTGAGGAATTTTGACAGTTTAAAATCGCTAAGTGTAAAAATAATTGACAAATAAAATATATAAAGTAAAGTAAGTAAAGTAAAAATTTCGTTTATTTGCAAGCAAATGTACATCATAGATGGAATGCCCTGTCCCTCAAATTAGCGTGAGCTGTGTCTTGAGAGACAGTTTCTTCCCAATAGTAGGTTATCAATAACTATTACATTTTTGAGTACGGTTCTCACTTTAAGGCTAAATTAGAATTTTAATTAAATTAAGGTAAGGAAAAAGAGAAAAAAAGATATTTTATTACAATACAAAGCAATATAGCACTTATCTATTTAGTGTGTGTTTGTGCATGTAGAGTATTATTATGGTAGTGTAGTGGATGGAAGGGTTGTGTGATTGTGCGTTTAGTGTGTGTAGGTGTATGAAGTGTGGTGAATGTGTGTGTGTATAATATAGTTAAAGCCAAAAATAAATAAATAAATGAAACTAAGCTTGAAGTTTCTATTGCTTTCTGTGAAGTAGTTTGTAGATTTAGGTAATAGAAATTAGCAAGTTTTCGGTTTGATCATAGTCAAATGCACGGAGCCAACCTTTAATTTTACTTCTAACAATGTAATATAGATATATATATTTATTTTATTTTATATATGTATTCATATTTAGGTCTACGTAGCATTTTTATTGTGTAGATATATTATAGTAGATATATGTAGATTCATTCATTTATCTTCATTTTATTTATTGTGCACTAGGACTATTCTCTCAGAACAATTTGTCCTATCTCGCCTAGGTTTGCTGGAAGAAATCTTTTTTTAGAGATAAGCTCGCCTTTGCCTATTTACCTTTGTTTTAAGACTAGGTATCACTTTGTTTTCCGTGCAATAAAGAAATTATGAATTATGAAATATTTATTTATATTTTATTTTTTACTTTAGCACATAGGCCTACCCGTTTTGAGTTTTAAAATGTATCCTGTCCATCCTGGGTTTGCTGGAAGAAATCTCTTTTTAGAGATAAGCTTGCCTTTGTTCATGCCTTTTCTGTATTGTTTGTGTTTTTTTCTGATATGTGCAATAAATATATACGAAATATGATTCTAAAAAAAAAATGGCTAACCAAACAAAACGGGAAAAGTCGGCTAAAAAAGTCATGCCAGGGCTCATCCGAAGCGGGCATAACCCCCAACCTACTACGTCGGGAGACTTTTTGCATGCAAATACATTCCGTTGCACGCGAGTGGCGAGAGGAATAACGTACTTTATTGGTTTACTTTGTACTGAAATACATTATGCAAGGCACAGAGAAGGTTGCCCGGGACAGGAAGGTTGAGCTATCGAGAATATTTTCTTATTCACAAAGAGATCTGGGTCGCAAATTAATAGTTCATGATACCTTTAGTTTTCTATTTGTTCTTTATGAGCAAGGGAAATATCAAGGATAAACTGAGTAACTTTAATACTCTCCATGAAAAAATGCATGAGAAACAAGAGTAGTGTTTTTATGTTTATTCATTCTTTTAAATTTTGCGACTCCCTGTACCACAACGTCATTAACGGCTCAATTCATAAACCAACAAATAACAATATTATAATTAGAAATTGATAAGAAATAAAATGTATGAGATGGTTAATGTTGTCTATGCGGACTTGTAAAAATGTAACAGATTGCTTTATAAAATGGTCCGCAGGAAATCTTAAGAAATTCGTTTACTTAATTGAGTTTCAAGTTACGGGCAAGAGAAACCCTACCGCCATCATTACAAAATTACAAAATTTCATTGTCATTGAGTAAATAATTGCTTGGGCTACAGTTGCCCAATATTAAATGATGGAATTATACTTTCGGGGTTTTGAGAAGACGCAAAGTAGAACAAACAGGAGCTCCTAAATTAAAGCAATAATAACATTAACCTCCTTCTGCAAACTCGACTCGACTTTAAAATGGTGAAGAGTAATACAATCAAAACAATTTTAAAAGGGAACAATATGGAGAAATAATTTTTCTGCAATGGAGAAGAAAACTGATGATTTCGTTGTTTTTGGTCTAAGTGTTTGTCCGAACAAGGAGCAAATGAACGAAGAGTTTTGTTATTATACCTATTTATCCTCAATTTTGCTGTTGAGAATGTTTGACATGTAAGAAGGCAAAATGCAAATGGGAAAGATTACGCATTATGAGACTTTGCCATTTGTGTACATAGTCAAAATAGATACTTTTACAAAAAAATAAAAAAATTGATTGCCTGTAAAGTCGGTATACGGGCGAAAGTTTTACGTGACAACGACTTTGAGTGGTAAAATAATTTTAATGTGAATATTCATCACTACACAATTGTTTTACAATTAACTGGCAACGTGTAAACTTGTATGCAGGCGCCTAAGCGAAATAGAAGCGCAAGACATGAACCGGTGTGTATGCCTATCTCTCTCACTCTCTCTCTCTCGCTCTGTCTCTCTCGCTCTTAGGCGGGCTAACTGTGCTCGAGTGGAAGGGACGCGTGCCTTTCACTTGTTATGTCTTTCTCTCTCGCTCTTAGGCGGGCTAACCACGCCCGAGTGGAAGGGACGCGTGCCTCTCACTCGCTCTCATTGTGAGCGCATAACGTGAGCGGAGCGTAACGCAGTTTCTTGAAGTGTCACCCGGCAAACCAATTTATAAGACGTTGTCACGTCAAAAAAACTTTTTCATGAATAATTTATGATTAAACGAACTTATCTTAAGTGAAGTTCTATCAAAATTATGCGAAGCACCTCGTCCGAAGACACGTGTCACTACATGTGTATCTTAAATATTCTCCTTACTAATCCTGAAGGACGAGGTGCGAACATAATGCGGTCTAATAACGTAAGCAACTGTTTCCTCACAAACAAATCAGGTAATATTTTACCGGGTTTAGGACCTAAACTATAGGTGTGTCAAGTTAAAGCACGTTTGATTAGGTACGTAATTTCAAACACCAAATTCAGTCTTTGTAGTTCGGACTCAAATTGCGTTGTGATCAAGAACAACTAATTACTATCTACTAATTGGATTGTTTGCACTTGAAATGGCAAATAGGAGGCGCCATCAAACATTGTTAACTAGATCTTTGTACAATTAAGATTTGGTTTTAGTGTTGTGTGAAATTTGAGCGAGCCTATCGCTTTTGAGTGATAAGGGTGTATTTTGTAGTTGGACTAAGAGATCTTGGAATTTGGTTCAAGCTTTTGTTAGTTCTGAAAATGTTTGCACATGGGATGGCAGATACACTATTCAGACCAGGATTATCATAGAGTTATTAACCGGACAATAAAGAACAAGAACAATGTCAATATGTATAACATAACATATTTTTTATTTTATTATTCAAAATTAAACTTTACTAAATTACAGACAAATTCTATAAAACTTTAATTAATATTAACGATAATGAATAAATGCAATCCATTGCGTATTTAACACACGACAAATTCATTACAAAAAATATACACAATTAATAATCTGAGGACAGCAGAATCATGCAATCATCTCACAGAACCTGCCACATTCTCGCACAATATCCCTCCTCCATGTATCGCCAAACAGATCATTCAGCGGCGCTCGCTAGTGCGTTGAGGCTGTCCCGCGCTCGAACAGAGCGGAGACTGCCGGCGCGCCACCAGCCACCACCGTGCGGTGAGTGCCGCCCGCTAGCAGCTGGTGCCTGCGCGCGCGTAAGTAGTTGTCAGGCACTTAAAGCGCACATACAGCACTGACAAGCGCTGCGCAGTCACTGTCGCCTCGCAACAATCGGACTCGCACTTGGCCGGTTTTATTTTTAAAATTCAACTTCTCAAAATCATTTTATCGCACCGATATAATAAAGTTTACATTGCAATAATGCGAATCAACAATGAGCTATCAGTTTAAATGCCTCCAACAATTACATGCATAGTTTAAGTGTATTCACCTGTAAATATTTCTGTTTTCAAATTAATAGTGCGTAACTACATTTCTTGTGATTTCAGAATTGTAATTGTTACCAATGTCGGCTTATAACGTTAATTTAGCTTACAATGTGCCATGGATAACATTTGTTTCCAATTGTTTATTCTGCTTCAATACCCGAAGGTTGCCAAACTGGACCCTATTACTAAGCTTCCACTCTGTCCGTCAGTCTGTCTGTGTGTCCGTCTGTCTGTCAGCGGGCCCTACCTCACGAACCGCTTATAGGTAGAGAAGTTAAATTTTCACAGAATGGTATATTTTTGAAATAAATGAAATTGTTGAATGAATTAACTGAAACCGTAGCCGCTTCAGCAATAAATAGTGAATTAAACAAATAAAAAAATTAGGAAGTCCCAATACAAGAAATGTTTTTAATTTTTTTGTACGGTGTTGCGGAACCCTTCATGTGATAGTCCGAGTCGCACTTGGCCGATTATTTATTTATTGATTTACAGTCTCGATAAACCCTATTGATCAGATAGATCATATATTTTTGCCTTTTTTATGCCTGTATACTAAAGTAATAAGTGTAATGTCCATTTTCAATAAAATAAAATCAAAACTTTATTGCACCATAATGTATAAATAAGGTCTTAAAATGAAATAACAGTCTCTATTATGGACCCTTATCTATTTATTCATTATTTTAACATTACTAGAGTTACATTTGACAGTTACCTACGCTATGGAACTTATGTCAAAATCCCTGTCTTCAGCAGATTGAGTATACCTAGATATGTTATTGAAAACGATCGTAAATATACTCACATGTTAACACGTATGATGAAATTTACGTGTAATTACCAAAACTACCAAAATGGAATAATATATTCCATTGTGGATTGTTTCAACTGGTTTTGTTGCCACTAACAATATAATATGTATTACGAGGAATATCCAATAGTCATACCTTGGTTAGTGTTTGGAGTGTCAGATATAAGTCATATTAACACTATGAAATTTAAACGTTTAATGTCTACTATTGACATCACATCCCGGGAATTTTGTTGATCTGAGCCTCGATCACGAACGTTTTCGAGATCGTAAAACGTTTTCGAGAACGCAGGAAATTATATTTTATGTCGTAAGGAAAAAGAATCATTTGACTTTTCCATAGTTTTCTATCGAATCTTTGTTCGTGATTGGACTACTGGTATAGTACAAATTCAAGTTTTGAGAGTTCAAACAAAATAACGACGAAGCGTTTCGAGAAAGGTTAAAGGTCGACTTGGCGGGGGGACTCCGGATTGTTACCACCTGTTTTTCCTTGCCATAAATAAGAAAATCATACTCCATTTGCATTTTTCTGTGAATGACTTCCAGTATGAGTATGATCAGGGTGTATCTTTTTAGGCTTCCCTTTGTACTTTTTTTAAATGTATATGTGCATATACATATACATTTAAAAAATACATTTATGTGCTATAAATTTAAATTTAAGGGTGACGATCGGTATAAACTCATAAGGACATGGCTGTAGAAACTAACAAAATGGAGAACAAATAGACGTTCGGAGCGAGAGGAGCGCCACCACATATAAAATACGATCATAAAAAAAAACCCTTTTTTTTATAAAACCCTGGGCTTTACTGGTCGGTCAGACCTGTCACTTGCATGTAGGAAATCTATCTGAGCATTTAAAGCAAGGAAATATAGTTCGCATTGGAGCGTTTATAAGGCCGTCTGGCATTCGATTGGGTTTTAGCCTGGCCCTGATTCTACTAGTTGCCTGTCGCCTGGCTGTCAATGCAGGTGCACAAAATGCATCTAATCAAAATGATAATGACGATGATGAACCATGATTTTGTTTATTTTTGAAATCTTGGATTTAAAGTTCTTAGTGGGGCAGTGGCGGCAAACGTCAAATCTTATAAATTTTCTTAGCGGGTCATTGTGGCCGATTCTCTAGGTTACACTCACTAAAATTAGTTGACAATATTAAGTCCGACAGCTCTTATGCGGTCGCCATAGATTCCATTTTCAAACTTACTTTTGAATTATTTTAATGTACTGATGAACTAATTCAAAAGTGAGTTCGAAAATGAAATCTATGGCAACCGCGTAAGAGCGTCGGAGCTAATATTGTCAAGTAATTTTAGTACGTGTGCCCTAGAGAATTGGCCCCAGTGACCGCTATTTCCATGTTATCGCGCGCAAACTATAGTTACTTAGTTTTGAAGCCTTGAGAATTCAGAGCAGTGACAGTGGTAAATCAATGAGATAGCAGTGAGAATTAATAATAATTATCAGAATCGGGTGCTTCGGCAAGAAAACCGCATTCCAGCGTGGAACTCAATTTTCTAGACGACATACACTCAGCGGGTTAATCCCAATTCAACAAGCATATTGTTAAAAAAAGTCATTACCAGTGCAGATTTTACCATCATTTCTATAAACAACATATTAGATTGAATTAAATTAAATAATCTTAAGCGGCGGCAGCGGCAAAGAGTCACCAACGGCGCAAATACGCCGAAATCGGCGACGACCATCTTTTTGTGTCGTTCGTCTTCGAGACCCTCGGGCCGTGGGGCCCTGACGCTCAGCATTCTGGGCACCCTGCCACCCGGCAGCGATCTGGGCGAAATTTTTAGTTTACTTTAAGTCTTAGTTGTAATTATTGTAAATGAAAATTCCATGTACTGCTTATCTCAATAACCCTTCAATTTGATCTATGGATTCAATGTTAGAAATCCAAATCCAAAAACAAATCTACCTTATGCCATCAATGCAAGGTGTAGTTTTGACGTGAAATATGCTTTCTATTCTATTCTATTTTTAAATGTGTAAAAAAATAACATAATAGTGCTCCGTGGTCTAGTGAGTTTCACCTTGCTTCTCACGCAGGAGATGCAGGTTCTAATCCCGGTGCTGACCATGTACCAATGAGATGATTAATTTCTCTTATGTACATTATCGGACACTCCGTGTTTCGGATGGCACGTTAAGCTGTAGGTCCCGGCTACTATCACTACTTCTTAGTATGTAGTAGTCGTAAAACCCCTCCACCAACCCGCACTGAGCCAGCGTGGTGGAGTATGGCTCAATCTTACTCGGATCCGGGTAAAGGCCTGTGTCCCTCGGTGGGGACATTAATGGGCTACATTGACTTTACATTTACTTACAGAAATAATAAACCTTTTGATCTAAAGTTGAATCAGGAATATTCCTAACGTATGAAGTTTGTACAATATCCGACGGAAAGGGTGTTGTACGAGACAGATATTATTTGGTACCGAGTACAAGTGTTCGGTTTCTTGAAAATGCATTCGATAGCAAAATGTTATCTTAAGAGAACACCATACACAATCACGTGTTGTACACAACTCCCCCTTATCACCCCAATAGGAGAAAAAAAGTGTCCCAAAATTTCCAATATTTTTTCAGTTTTTTCAGACTTCCAATTTTGTTACCACCATTCAAATGATTGGACAATGGTAAGAAAAAAATAACCAGCCAAGTGCGAGTCGGACTCGCGCACGAAGGGTACCGTACCATTATCTATAAAAAAACACGTTATTTGTATGGGAGCCCCGCTTAATATTAAATATCTTTGGTTTTTAGTATTTATTGTTATAGCGGCAATAGAAATACATCATCTGTGAAAATTTCAACTGTATAGCTACCACGGTTCATGAGATACAGCCTGGTGACAGAAAGACAGACGGACGGACAGAAGGACGGACAGCGAAGTCACAGTAATAGGGTGAAAAGAGCTCGTGATTTTGAGTGGAAATGATTTAAAATTCCAGAAAATAAGCAAATAAAAAAACAAACGCTCATTTAAGGTTGTCAGCTTAGTGCCCTAGTTAAGTGGTTTTGATACCTCCCAAAACGACTCCATTAGTGCCGTCGTAGGCTATAGTATCACAATTAAAAGCCTGCGCAGACCGGGACGGTATGGCAAGTTTTTACCAATGGACATTCAAATGTATCGATATAGAAATAAGACATAATTACTATGGTTTAGGATGCTTCGGCATTATTTGAAAACATATCAATTTTTATCTTATTTCTATAGGGATACGTTTGAATGTCCATTGGTAAAAACTTTAAATCCCTTGCCATGCCGTCCCAGTGTGCGTAGGTCATTAGAGGCCTTTCCAAGCATTCCCAGTCCCCACACGCCATGATCGGTCGACTCTGCAAGACTAATAACTCGTCCGAGTGATTTATGCCGAGTGGAGTTGCGTTCGATTGTGAACGAAGCCCTTATGGCCTGATTACATTGGTCAAGGACAGTGGACAGTCGACAGTGTACAGTGAACAGTGGCGATATTTTATGAAAGCCAAGTTGACTCGCCACTGTACGATCCGTTTACATCACTGTACTGTCCACTGTTCACTGTCCACGGTCCAGGCACTGTCCACTGTACTTGACCAATATAGACTGGCCCGATCTGTGCTGGCCCGGGATGCTTAGTGAGCTTAAAAAATGTGATGGAACAGATTATGGTGGAATTACAAAACTATCGGTAGTTTTGATGCTTTCTTTAAATATTTCGTCTAGTTATTATATGTGAAGGGGATTAATTTACTACCCATTAGCCTTCTTGCTAATAAAAACACTCTGTTATTAATACTTCCTTACTCTGAGACTAGTTACTCTCAGGTTGAACTCAGATTGAGATAGGTACTTTTACTCCGAGAGAGAGTTAGATAGATAGATAGATAGATAGATAACTCATTTATTCATTGGACATGGTACACACACATAATTAATAACAACAAAAAACAGTAGGTACCTACAGCTGTGTGGTTATGTGACTGTACCACGGCAGTGAAATGGTCCTGACTCAGCAATGTCACAGACGAATCTGTGACGCTGGTATTCTGCCAGGGCCAAAACGGACGCTAAGAGATAAGATAAGAGCTACTCATAAGATTCCTTACACCAGGTTTATTAACATAGAAATTCCTTAATACTGGCTTAATGCTTGGAGTAAAGTTACTACTGTTTTGGTCACGTCTAGGGATTTTATGAATTATAATAAAATTTAGTTTATTAAGGTTCTTTATGTTATAACAAAACAGGAAAGGTAAAAATACGAACACACACATCTAGCACCTAACACCGTTTGAGTTATTTTTCGGCATGGCCGCCTGCCGCCGCCTCCTCACGGCCGCGTCATTTCTCATTTCGGCCGATATGGTAACAAATTACACGCCATTTTGTTACCAGTTACCAGCTGGCAATGGGCTAGCCTACTGTCATGTAAAATAGTTAACTGGCCAACCGTGAATACAATTAATTGTGCGTGTGGCTTTTTATGTCGTCTGTAAGCAACAGTCTGTGTGTATGTTGTACTTACCACCGTACTCAGAGTCATCTAATGAACTATGAAACCAATTTCAAATAATTATCATAAAAATCCTTTACTTATATCTAATTTATTTATTTATTCAGGAAGCCAACAGCATTTATAATTACAAAAATGTTACTACAAAAACTTAAGAGATAAAGCCAATTATAGGGTTTTATCGATTACATTTATACTTAGATTATAATTACCTATTTATTTATTTTATAAATTAAGTACTTACTTACTTTTATTTTTACTTAATATTTGTGTTATTTAACATTTTTTTTATTAAACAATTAAACAATTTTGCTGAAATTATATTATTACTTGTGAGAGTGGGTTAGTGTGTGTATTTGAGGGTGTGTGATGCGTAATGAATCACTTAATGACCCCAGGTACGCCGGCGGTCTACCAGACTGCATATGTATAGGTAAATTGCACATATCGTACAGACTTGATTACACAAGGCCAAGAATGCTTTGTAACTCAAAGTTTGTAGTTGGTTTGTCGGTGCACCGCTGCGCACAAAACAATGTTATGCATAGTTGTTTACGCAAGCGGCAGTGCTGTATACGTAGATTCTGTAAGATTCAAACAACAACTCGCATCTCCCATCGACAAGGTCGCTTTCACTCTAACCTCGCATTTATTTGACACCTTGAATCGTTTTCACGTACGAAGAGAGCCTCGAAGTGACGGGGGAATTATCCTGAGGAATTATCTTACCGAATGCCACTTCGAACGTCATCTAAACTTTACCTCTCAAAATCTCACCGTCAATTTAGTTCATCTCACTGCCACGCTTGCAGGGGTAAATTGTTAGTGTAAATTCGAATTATTAACCTAGTTTTTAGAATGCCAATCAATCAATCAATCAATCAATCAATCAATCAATCAACTCACAACGAATTCGACGACGAACAGATTCGAAGTTTAAAATGAGGTCGTACAGAATAACACTGCGGAAACCAAACGTGAAGTTATTCAAACCTCATAAATAATTATTGCATTGCAAGTACACTTCCTTGGTTGTGCCATTTGTAGATACTGCTGGGAATTCTGGGTGACGTTTTTAGTATTTTTTTTCCTGGGGAATGATGAAATGGCAAAGAACAGAGAGGAGTATGGATAGCTGATCGCTAATCTCTGGTAGTGGAGAGGCACTCTAAGAAGAAGAAAAAGGTGAATGTTCAGAGTCACATCATAGGTAATACCAAGGACGAAGGATTTTTGAGTGATTGATCTATTATTATGACCATCGAAGCCATCTAGTAGGCACTAGTCAGGTAGAATGCTCACCTTACGCATAAACGTTTCATAGATTCTTACCTATACATAATAGATGTTTTCGGGTTGTCCACATTATGTTTTCACCCAAATAGGTTATTTTTTTGGAGTTTTGGCAATTTTAGAGTTTTAGTAAGACGATTTGCAAGATGATGCACTTACTAATAAATAATTGTGCAGCGTGCATACGAGCGGCAGAACGAGTCAGAACTATATGTACAGCTGTACATAAGATCATTACGCTTAGTATGCCACGCTCGAGAAAGGCCTTGTCTTTTCATAAATGTCATTTTCTCTGTCGAGCCCGAGATGTCTCGACGTGTCTCGCTCACGACGCGACGCGGCAGAGGGAGACGGGCGACCACATTAGGGGGCATCCATTAATTACGTAAGGCGATTAGGGGGGGAGGGGATTGAGCCTAATCTCACGTTGGGGAGAGGTAGGTCTCTGCAAATACCACGTAATATTTTTTTCGCAAGATACAGAGTGAAATTGCGTAAAAATGGTTTATATTAGATAAGTAAAACATGATCCTTCACGAAACTATGGTCATAATAAACAAATTACTTATAAACTTTTTTATAAATCCAACACCTTTACAATAGAAACATTTTTTCAAAATCTCACGTGAGATTGTGGGATAGGGGAGGGGTTTGAGTAAAATCTCACGAAATCTCACCAGAGAGGGGGGTCAGAAAATCCCCCAAAAAACACCTCGCGTAATTAATGGACGCCCCCTTATAGACATGGCAAGTACTTGTAAGTCTCTCTCTCGACGCCGAGAGAGAGTAAAAAGAGCCATGGTTAGCGTACATGACTGCATGTGATCTTCGTCCTTGGTTTTGCTATACAGGTTGTAACAGAACGGTGTAGTCATATTTTAGGGGGTTGTTAGGGAGACCATTCTGAGCAACTTTTATTATGAAACCAATTTGATCAGAGCAACTTTATTTTTCATTGCTCCATACGTTTTGGTCCAGGCGGTCAGCTGATTTGTATAGAGAAGTGAAAATTAAAGTTGCTCTGATCAAATCGGTTTCATAGTGAAAGTTGCTCAGAATGGTCTCCCTAACAACCCCCTAAAATATGACTATACCCTTCTGTTACATCCTGTATACGTCGAAAATCAGATGAAATTAAATTTTCAAACGACAAATACCCGGTAATTATTTCCGAAGTACTTAATTAAGTAACAAGTCGAGTATTCCCGACGACAATGGAATGTAAAGGCCTATACACACATATCAGTGACACCAGAGTTACGAAAAAGTGTCGCCACTGTGTTGCAATAGAGTTTTTCGAATTTTAATGCATACCTTATGATTGATACAAGAAATTTCCACATTCCTTTCGCATCCAGATTCCTTTCCGCCTAGGTTTGCTGGTAGTAATCTCTTTTTAGAGATAAGCTCGCCTTGTATTTTTTATGTTTATGTGCAATAAAGAATATGAAGTATTAGATAATTTCACATCGTGTGCAGCAAAGCATGCCAGTGGTCGGATCGATGTCCGATATAATCGATAATTCATATTTTTTTCCGCAATTCTCATTTAGCTTCACATTTCTCCAAAACATATTTTAGCATTTTGACATGAATACCAGTCAGCCACATATTTATGGATGCAGCTGTGGATATTGTAGTATTCAGGGATGTAGAAATAATTATTACTGTGACGGTACCGTGTCGGAACTGTAGGTACGTAACAGATAGCTACTTGTGAATCGGCCCTAACCTAAACTTGTATCCTCGCGTCGAAAATTAAATGAAACCTGAAAGCTTTCTAAACTCGCAGAATAATTGCCGAAGCAAGTTTCGGAACAGGCGCGAAATAAACGAGGGTTATTTGTTTATCTCTTGTTTGACACCGGGGATGTAATTGTTTACGGGCCATGGGTGAATATGTAATCATGTCCCTAAAGGCTTCACCTTATTACTGGCGGGGCAATACCAGGGGTATGATTCTCGCGCATTCGATACATATACAAATGATGTCGATACAAATATCGAGTGGTTCCCAGTGTCGATATTCGTATATCGAGATGGCGCGGTGGCAAGGCGGTCAATGTTGTCAAATGTATGGTCAAGTCATGCAGTAAAGAGTTTTGTTGAACTGAAGGTTAAATGGCTGCCACACTGAACAACGGTGCGTTCCGCGACATCGCTGTCAGCGCTGTAATCGATTACAGCGTCTACAATGCCATTCCGAGTCAGTTTTGACGTGACAACGATATCTCAAAATGGACGCTATGACGTCATGAATGACATCATCAACTCCGCCATGTTGGGATATCAGTGACCATCGTCGAGAACGTGAGCACTGATAGATCGATCTAAAAAGTGACAGCTGTCACTCTGACAGCTGACAATCAAATAAAGAACAGCAACCAGCAGACACTCCTGAAGCTCCGTAATTGTTGATTTCCTCACTTAATCACTCAATACAAAGAAAATTTAACTAGTACGACTGTCAGCGACTCAAAATCCAAAAAAAATAACAAAAGTTTGGTTATAATGGTTTGACATCTGTCAGTGTCTCCGTCTACCGTCGCTTTTTATCGTTCCGAATGGATATCTGTGATAGACGCTGGTGGTCGTGATTTCCCATTCGGAACGGTCATGATGGTCGTGACGTCACGTGACCGATGATAGCGCTGACAGCCCGTCGCGGAACAGAAGGCAAGTAGCGCGGACCCCGCGTAGAAATGCCGGGCTTGGTGTGACATGCTTCATTGATTTTCTTTTACGCACCTTTCTGTTTCGTGGTACGGACATAATATAGAGGCGGCACGTAATATCGTTAGTATACTATTATCTCTTCTGTGGTATCATGCCAACCTACGCCCACATATATTTTGTCCGATCACATTTCACGTTGCTGCATCAGTAACAGTAAGGTACCGCATCTAAATATACTATCTATCTATTTTATGCCACATAGGGACATCATTTTGTTAATGTATAAATTACTTAATAGAGTAGAATAATTTGGTTATAATACTTAAAAGTACTTATATTAGATAGAATATTGCTTGTGCCCAACAGGGTCCATAATTATCTACACTATTTTTAAGACTTTAATGTTATTATGGCGTGCAATAAATGAATATGAATATGAATTTTGAGCATATTTACTTGATCTTCATACAAAATATGATCATTAAACCTAAATAGGTATTTCTACTCCCCTGTAGAAACTGCCCGGTCGAAGGTAAATTTTCACAATTTCTCAAGAATGTGTTTCTCGCGCAGAAATGAAGCGTCTTACAAAACTTAATAGAACGTCATTTTCAGAACTAATCGAATACCTGCAATAGTTTTACTTTTGCTTCAATGTTTACAAAAAACTTGTAGAATACAGCTTGATAAAACTAAGAAATAGTTTAACCGATGATGAAGTAGCAACCAGTGTAACATTTATTTGATTAGAATAAGCGAAAAAGGATAAATTGTGTCAAAGCTGAGCTATAAACTTTATAATAGTAATAATAAATCGAAATTCAAAATTAGTTAAAATACAAATTAGAATTAAATTACAATTAAAATTAAAAATTAGTTTATAAATACTTACAAATTAGAAATTAAATTAAATTTCACATAAAAAGAAACACGTCATCTATTTAAAATAAGCTAGCTTATCTATGGCACGGCTCGACATCCCACATACCGTTAGTGTGCCCACCATCACACTCACCCAGTGTTTCAGTATTGGGCTGTCGAGCCGCCCCGCGATGACTGCTAGTGTGCCTACCATCACACTCACCCAGTGTTTCAGTATTGGGCTGTCGAGCCGCCCCGCGATGACTGCTAGTGTGCCTACCATCACACTCACCCAGTGTTTCAGTATTGGGCTGTCGAGCCGCCCCGCGATGACTGCTAGTGTGCCTACCATCACACTCACCCAGTGTTTCAGTATTGGGCTGTCGAGCCGCCCCGCGATGACTGCTAGTGTGCCTACCATCACACTCGCCCAGTGTTTCAGTATTGGGCTGTCGAGCCGCCCCGCGATGACTGCTAGTGTGCCTACCATCACACTCACCCACTGTTTCAGTATTGGGCTGTCGAGCCGCCCCGCGATGACTGCTACTGTGCCTACCATCACACTCACCCAGTGTTTCAGTATTGGGCTGTCGAGCCGCCCCGCGATGACTGCTAGTGTGCCTACCATCACACTCACCCAGTGTTTCAGTATTGGGCTGTCGAGCCGCCCCGCGATGACTGCTAGTGTGCCTACCATCACACTCACCCAGTGTTTCAGTATTGGGCTGTCGAGCCGCCCCGCGATGACTGCTAGTGTGCCTGCCATCACACTCACCCAGTGTTTCAGTATTGGGCTGTCGAGCCGCCCCGCGATGACTGCTAGTGTGCCTACCATCACACTCACCCAGTGTTTCAGTATTGGGCTGTCGAGCCGCCCCGCGATGACTGCTAGTGTGCCTGCCATCACACTCACCCAGTGTTTCAGTATTGGGCTGTCGAGCCGCCCCGCGATGACTGCTAGTGTGCCTGCCATCACACTCACCCAGTGTTTCAGTATTGGGCTGTCGAGCCGCCCCGCGATGACTGCTAGTGTGCCTGCCATCACACTCACCCAGTGTTTCAGTATTGGGCTGTCGAGCCGCCCCGCGATGACTGCTAGGATGGTGTTGGAGCAGAATGAAGCCCATTAATATCCCCATCGAGGGACACGGGCCTTTACTACAACTTTATGACTCAGTACGGGTTGATGGAGGGGTGTCTTCGTTGTATGGCCAACCCGACTGTCAGAAGTTATAAAGCTGTCCAAAAACTACTTCAATAAATGTTAAAACACTATACTTACACTAACATGAAAGGCAACTTCAGATCTGAAAAGCATACACTGTCTTAACCCTTCATTTTTATGACTCCCGAGAACTGTCATAAAATTCTATTTTACGACTACTGAGCAAGCGACTACACCTTTTTAGGGTTAGACTTAATCTCTTCGGGCCCCGTATGAGATAATAGTGGAGATAACATTTTATTATATTGTGAGATGAAAGTGGTATTTTTGGAATAATGTTTTGGGGAACCCAGGTATTAGGTTCAAAGTCAGGAACGAATCTAACATCCAAAAAGTGCTACATTAGCACTATACATAATGAAATACACTCGAAACAACAGTGAAACCATCCGGCTAAAATAATGCAAGAAATCTGATTGAAAACGGCTAAATAGTTTCTGAGGAGCCCTTAAGCTTCTGCCGCCCTGCCCCCCTACCGCGCAACCGCTGTCGGAATCGGCATCGTGTTTAAACGCGCAAGAATGAACTTTATCATTATGAAAATACGGCAAGTCAAACACGAAGCCGATGCCGACAGCGGCTGCGCGGTAGGGCAACTGGGCCGTCCATGGCTGTAGCGAGAGCGCCAAATTCCGGTTTGTTTGTAGCCGGCGCGACGCGTCTAATGTCTATCCCATAATTCAGTGCAAAAAAGTCACAGACATTTGGCATAGGCCGCTTTCACACTGAGGCTGGATTTTACCAAAAAAATGTTATGCGAGAATAACCTATCCCGGGAATAATTTGTATGACTTATGCCAGTTGAAAATGAGGTCTACCGCGTCTACCAATCAACAAACATATACATACTAAAAGTTTCATTATACCTACAAAGAGTTTCATTAGTTCATATCTGGCTGGACATTGTCTATTCATTCGTTCTTTCATTCCTTCATTTTGGGTTGTTTTTCGTACTGATTCTTGCTAATAGTCCAAGATAGAAGTGACGATGACGATGATGATGATGATGATGAAGAGGACATATGCGACAACTCCACATGAATCGTCGCAGTGTACAACAATATTGAGATAAATCGACGCACTAAATAAGAAAATGGCATGCATCTGTACCGTTCAGTATGGACGCGGCCTTAGAACACCTCAGTGTTGCCAACACGTAGAAACCAATTAATACCATTTTACTTCTGGGAAATAAATGTGTGTGCTACAATGGTACTTTATTTAATTATTACCTCGTATAAGTTATAAAACTTTATTATCTTTGACATAGTTTTTGGTGACACGAGTCTTTTATTAACGGTTGAAAAAATACTACCGAGTATAACTACAAATTTTACTACGGTATCACTGCTTTTTTACTGCACGGAATTATGGGATAGACCTTAGACGTCGTCGACACGCCAAAACCGATAGTTTGCGCCCATGCTGTAGCATCTTAATCTTAACGCGACTCGCGGCCCTGGCTGTTGCAGCACCCGCTAGTGTTTTTCAACTAAAAACACAGCTATTAAACCAAATTAAAGCCGTTTATAACAAAAAACGGTAACCACGGTTCATGAGATACAGCCTGGTGACAGACGGACGGACGGACGGACGGACGGACAGATAGCGAAGTCTCAGTAATAGGGTCCCGTTTGGCACACTTTGGGAACGGAACCCTAAAAACGGTAACGGACAAAAATACAAGCAACCTCTATAACCCCAAGTGCTTATACCTCCGTCCGTTCCGTCCGTCGCAAAAGAAGTTATCATGTTCGAGACACGAAAATAATAAGCAACAAAGCCGTATTACAGGAAGGCATGTTTGTCACACCCATATTACTCCCACGAGAGGTGAGTATTCCTTTGCATTGCAGGTGAGGGATTAGGAAACCAGATCTCATATTCACCTTCACCCATGGCCCGAAAACCAACAAAATAAGAGTCGTGACCGGAATCGTGAGGAAGGCTGCGTAATATTTCCGATTACAGACGGTCGGTTCCTCAGTGATTAGCTGGAGGTTCACTACCCTTTCTGTTTTTTTACCATCCCGTATGTGATAATTGAAACAAAAAGTAAACTTTAGAAAAAACTGACTTCCACAAACCCTATTTGATTAGATTGAGTTTAATACAAACTGTAACCCCTTATCCCCCCCCCCCTTGGGGAATTAATTTTGTCAAATCCCATCTCAGTGCTAACCCACGCTACTAAAGAACCTCTGTACAAAGTTTCATGGCTCTAGGTCCACCACCGGTTTAGGCTATGCGTTGCCTGCCCGTCAGCCACGCATTGTATTTGTACCTAGTATTGAGCAGTTCTGGTGGCCATATTGGTCTTCATCAGCAGTTCCGCATCACAATATTATGCTTACCATGTGCATTTGCACGAGTTATTATGAAAAACACAAAAATCACTATAGGTCTGCCTATAATATTTGAAGAGTTCCCTCGATTTCTCCAGGATCCCATCATCAGATCCTGACCTGTTGTCAATGGGACCAATGGGAAGGTAAACCCTTTCAAACAAAAAAATAATTTTCCAAATCGGTCCATCCGTTTAGGCGCTATCGGGGTGTAGACATAAAAAAAAAAAAAAACATCCGGACGAATTGTAAACCTCCTCCTTTGGGAAGTCGGTTAAAAAGTGTGAAGAAGGAACTAGAAACCGCGTTAACACAAACATTTAAATATCCAGAACCAGGTTTCAGATTTCTAGAGTTTAGATTTCTTTTCCCTTTATTTTCGGCCTCGGGACCACTGAGCCACTTCCTATTGCCCCAGCAAAATTATTCAATGTAAAATAATTGAAACAAAAAGTAAACTTTACAAAAAACCGACTTCCACAAACCATATTTGATTAGATTGAGTTTAATACTAACTGTAACCCCTTACCCCCCCCCCCCCCCCTTGGGGAATTAATTTTGTCAAATCCTATATCAGTGCTACCCCACGCGACTAAGGAACCCCTGTACAAAGTTTCATGGCTCTAGGTCCACCGGTTTAGGCTATGCGTTGCCTGCCCGTCAGCCACGCATTGTATTTGTACCTAGTATTGAGCAGATCTGGTGGCCATATGTGGTCTTCATCAGCAGTTCCGCATCACAGTATTATGCTATGTGCATTTGCACGAGTTATTATGAAAAACACAAAAATCACTATAGGTCTGCCTATAATATTTGAAGAGTTCTCTCGATTTCTCCAGGATCCCATCATCAGATCCTGACCTGGTGTCAATGGGACCACCCTGGAGGTATTAACTATACGCCGAAAAAATATTTGTTCTAATCGGTTCATAATTGGCGGAGTTATCGCGTAACAAACATAGAAAAAAAAAAAACATACGGGTCGAATTGAGAACCTCCTCCTTTTTTTGAAGTCGGTTGATTAGTTACTATCCTGTATTTTCTTGGCAATAAACGTTTATTATGATTATGATGATGATTATTATGACCTCTACACACAGAGTTCTTCAATATTTCGGCCTTGAGGATCTTCAGCCAAAACATAAACATACGTACATCTTTCCAACAATCTTTTGGCGCGCTGTTACAGGTAGAACTAACGCTCGATGATCAATTTAAGCGTGCACTCAGACCATGAAATGGGTCCTGGCAGAATTACCAGCATTGCAGACAATTTATTTGCAACATATGCTGAGGCAGGTCCCATTCACTGTGGAATATACACATGTATAGTTAATATAATTTAAATAATTTCTTTAACTGTTTGTGAACTGTATCTGTGTGTATCTTATCAGTGAATGAATGGATTCTTATCTTATCTTATCAATGTGGAACTAAAGGTCTGTGTTGATGATAAATTCGTTGCATTTTAAGTTGCGTAGAGCTGGCGGCCCCCTGTAAACGTCACTCATCAGCCAGTAGATCATTAAAAGACTAGTTGTTATACTGCTGCTTCTTGACTTGTACTCGTCCGTCACGCAGGCGCAGGCGCTGATCAATTCCGTGCTCGCCGCGTCTCCACAGTGCGATATATTCACTAGTGGGATAGTGTGCTTGGTGAGGGAATGCAAGAGAATGACAGAACGACGAATGCAAGTTCTAGATTAGTAAAATATTTATTTTTGCCGCCTTTGTAACGCAATGGTTTAGATATAAGGTACTATTATCTCTTCTGTGATATAAGGATACAATTGAAAATAAATGAATTGAATTGTTTCTAAGAACCTTCGCCCTACTGGGGACCCAGCTCAAAGGCCAACGTCAAGTCAGTAGCCGCGTGCGCAAACATACATATACACGGTGGATCTACAGGAGCGAAGGGACGCGAACCCGCTGTGCAGCCGGTGCAACGGGTAGCTGCACTTTATGAACCAATCCTCAAAAAACTTCAATGAAATGCAGTTTTTGACATCTCTTGAATTACGTAGAGTCAAGGGTTAAACAAGTGGTTAAAACGAATGCATAAATAATGTAAGGGTGTAAAAGTATATCGTTTAGGAAGGCACCGCGCAGATCAGAGCGCGAGTAATGCGATTATTGGTGTTTGCGAAGAGCAGCCGTGTGCCTGAGAAACACGGCCGAGGTGTGATGATGACCCTAACTTATTTACTTTTTCTGTTTCGGATTTAGCTTTTACAGCGAGGTCGGGTAATGGAAGGTATTCGGAGCCTATTTGGCGTTTGGAATAGAAAACTTGCAATAGTACACCGAATAAATCCATATGCGAAATGAATTTGCTATGCTGATCCGCCAATGAAATCTCGCGCCATATTTACGTCATGAGAACACACCCCTTCTCTCTTCAGAT
The DNA here is from genome assembly GCA_963457715.1 of Argyresthia albistria. NCBI lineage: Eukaryota > Metazoa > Arthropoda > Insecta > Lepidoptera > Argyresthiidae > Argyresthia > Argyresthia albistria. The sequence continues at coordinate 5,257,476 of OY735276.1, read as the reverse complement.
AATACATCTACTTTGGACATAGTTTATCCTTTGGTCGGAATTCCAAGGAGAAAGAGATATCCAGGCGCAGACAGCGCCAAAACTACCTGGCAACAGTGGATAAGGTTGGCCCAGGTCCGCAACAAATGGCTTAATGAATAGGGTGAGAGGCTATAGATAGATGATTTTGATTCCATGGTGTCCCCTTGCTGGGCATAAACCTCTCTCCCCTTTTTTCACTCTTGACAATAAAGGACGATAACGGACCTATTGTCTTGAGCACATCCACCAATAGTGGAAAAATAAATGAATGGAATGGAATAGTCGTCCCAGGCCTAGTTCATTATGTTTCTAGGTACAACGCATCCTCTTGTCTTTTTTGGAACCCATTTATTTGCTCTCATGGCCCAAAAGTCATCAATGTCTTTCTAGTTTATTAAATTGTTATCTCAACGATTTTATCAAACTCCACTTCCAAATGATCGCATCGCTGATTCAGTAGTTCTACGATCTATCATGTAATTCATTGCACGCTACTGCCAACTTATATGCTCTGAGGTTACCGTTATTAGGGGGATTGGGCTATAAGCCAAACCAAATGCGGAAATAAACCACTCCTATCCAGAGTTTTGCCTCTTGCCTTATACGCTAAGGTCGACAACCTCTCGGTGAGTTAACTCTAAACTTGAGAAAACTTTGAAAACTCTATACAGGGTGTAATAGAAAGTTGTAGTCATAATATATATTAGGGGGTTGTCAGGGACATCATTCTGATCAACTTTCACTATGAAACCGCTTTGATCACTGACACTTTATTTTTCACTTCTTAGTACGTGTTGCGTCGGGCGATCAGCTGATTTATATGAAGAAGTCAAAAATATAGTTGCTCTGATCAAATCGGTTTCATAGTGAAAGTTATCAGAACGATGTCCCTGGCAACCCCCTAAAATATGACTACATCTTTCTGTTACAGCAGTATAATATTTGACCGAGCGAGCGAAGCGAGCGAAGCGTCTCCGTTTCAGGTTTGGGCAAAAATGCTTTCGTATGTCCGGTTGTTCTCCTCTACAGGTCGCATTTATGAACCGATTCTCGTGAAATTTTGTGAGCAGGTTGGAAAAATAAATAGAATTTTTTACTCGAGCCAGTTTTTAGATTTTTTTCAAAATGGCGGAGATATGGGGTTTTAAAATGTAAAAAAATCGCTACAACCCAAACGGCTCTATGGATATTAACAAATGAGGTGTCGTTGGATTTCTAAAGACCATGAGAGTGAAACAGACTATATATTATTAATTTTAGTAAAAAGTCAATAGGTTGTATTAAAGATCGCGAAATGTAGTTTACAAAGTTATTGGTGCGGCTACTTTCATACTGCATGTACGTAACCAGGTACATTCATAAGTTTGTATGTGTTATTGAAAGAAAATTATTTGGTTTATTTTTTTTATGTGTGTTAGCAGTTCAGCTTTCCCACCGACATACTCGCGAGGTCTACAGCTCACAGAGCCACTAGTTTTTATGGTATTTTCTAATTTTTCTCGAGTCTTGTGTTAATTTTCCGTCCAAAAAAGCCTAAAGCCCACTTATACTTTTTATGGAGTTGTCAAAGTTATTCAGAGAAAAGGTTGACTCACGTTTGAAATACCGGGGCATACTCAGCAAAACCAACTCAGTTAAATCGACGTTATACCTATGGTCTCAATTTAATTCTATAGGATAAAGAGATTTATCATTATCACCTAAAGCACTTGCGTTCATATCTTCATAACTGTGACGGGCTAGCTCCTAAATGAAGCACGCAAATTGGAGCTCACTCATACATCTAGTCATAATGAGAACGTACATCTTTACAACTTACATCTCCGTACTAATTATTCCGGCGGAAAGTTAGAGTTGCATAGAATAAGTTAACACGTTGTAAGCGCGTCTTTGGGTTAAGGTTTTATGCTGCAATTTCACAACAGCGTTTTAATAGTCGACTGTAATATCTTGGCAGATGCAATTAGTGGTAGCTTGGTGTAATATGATTCTCGGAAAGTTTAAGACTACAGTGGGGTTACCACAAACTTTTTAGCCATTCAGATTAGGCATGACCGTATGACCGTTTTAAAATAAGTCTTTCCCCCGGTTTCCGAGACGCTGGTCAAAGGTTACGATTAGCTAACTGAGCAATTAACAAATTTCAGCCGAGCACGTGTTCCTATCAGCCAAACACGTGCCGCTTTTTTAATTAATCGGTTTGCTCGTGTTAAGGCACACGTGGCGGGCCAAACTAACAATAGCGAACATATATTTATTTTATTTTCCGTGGATTTCCTTCCTTGAGAATCACGTTTGGATGAATCTGGGAAAAACTCGATGTGCGAGTCTCTTAGTCGATTAGTTAAACGTAGACTTTGATCAGCTTCTCGGAAACTGGGGGATTGTGAAGGTAAAATAAAGAATGAAATTGGGTGTTAGGGTGATGTTGATATTTTAATAGATTAGAAATCTGAACAGTATCGCCATAAGACGTAGAAGTACAGGCCCAGGAGTTTAGTCGGGGCAATGCTGATCCACAGGAGACGCCAGCCACGCAGATCAGACTTTGCACAGCAGGGCAAACTTGCGCGTTAAGGCGAGGTATGAATAATTACAAACCAAGGTCAACGAAGATTGCGGAAGTTAGAAGCGAATATAACTCGGGAATAAGAACATGTGGGATGGCAATTGTGCGCTCGCGCCTAATCTGAATCAACGTAAGCGCCAAAACGAAAAAAAAAACATAAAAATAAGCTATTTCAGGGCATTACATTTCAATCTTCAAATCGCTGGTAACAACAATTCCCCACATATTAAAATTAATAGAAAGATCATATTTACTACTACTGCGGTATAATAGGAAAAAATATTAGCAAAAAGGGTTGACTTTGGATTTATTTTCTATCGAGAATTTTTTATCCTAACACTTTTTCCTCCATGAAAACCTTAGATTATATAGTCAAATTACATATACCAGAAATTGATTACGATTTTCCGAGTATTTCATGTAATTCACATGAAAAAAGCACCCCTAATTTATTCATGAGGTGCCTTTACGTCGCCTGCTATGCGTTGCAAAATATGCACTGCGTGACCTGCGTCGTCGCGTCTCAGCATACGCTGGCACTAAGTCAAAGTTGGTAGTCAAACAATATCTGAGGTGGAAAAAATAAATAAAGCGGGGTTATTAACCTTTTTTTATAAAGCTTTGATGAAATAAGTAAATCCTAAGCATAAAATATTAAATTTAATTTTTGAATATAATGCAGCAAGGAAAGGCGTACTTGTACGAACTAAATTGAATAATAAAATCGTTTATATCTATTTAAAAACACCGTACACCCTCAATCCTAAAATCAGTGAAAGAATAAAATTCGTTCTTCTATTTTGGGCCGAGCAGTCAGCTGAAGTGTGAATAATTGTTATGTTTCTCAATCAATCAAATCAGAGTCGATCTGATCATAGAGTGGTAGAGTGGCTTAGAATTATGCCTCCAACAACCCCTTTAAATAAAACTACTACATTTACACCTTGAGTGATCCGTGGTCTAGTGGGTTTCACCTTGCTTCTCACGCAGGAGATGATCGCACACTCCGTGTTTCGGATGGCACGTTAAGCTGTAGGTCCCGGCTACTATCACAACTACGTAGTAAGTAGTAGTCGTAAAACCCATCCACCAACCCGCACTGAGCCAGCGTGGTGGAGTATGGCTAAATCTTACTCGTATCCGGGTAAAGGCCTGTGCCCTTCGGTGGGGACATTAATGGGGTTTACATTTACACCCTGTATTAACTAAACTTACTACTTCGCTGTATTGCAACCCGAATACCAAGAGACGGTCCCCCGCAATCCATAACTTGCAAATTCAGCCCATGTAGACCGCAATAAATGTCAGAATTACCATAAATCAATTAGCACCTGACGTAATTATACCGTCACTCACCAACGCATCTGTTTCCTTTATTAACACCGCATTTTACTTACATTTATGCAAAAATATCACTACCGTTACTCCACAGCAATATAGTCGGTACTCCTATTCGCATAAAGGCTAGAAGTTACTAGATCGTATTTGTTGTGTTGTATGTTGGTACCGACCGACACCTTTCAAGTGAAGGTTGGACGGTAGCGCCCGTGTTTCCTAAAGTTTGCCTCCATAGCTATTTTGAACACCTGCACCCTTATAATTCCCTTGTGCTTTGCTTGTCACGGGTTTCCATACTTGCTTGAGTACTTAGCTTGCCCAGTTTGTTAGTATGTTGGGGTTTGGTGTTGGTAGTATCTGTGGGAGTTTCATAGCCCTTCTTCTACCACAGTTGTCCAATGAAGAGGCAAAATATTTCGTGTACTAAGGCTGGATTTCACCAACAAAAAGTTATACGAGAATAACTATCCCGGGGATAACTTATATGACAAATGACAGTTCAAAGTGAGGTGACTGATCGTGTCACAGTGTCTATGAAAAAGTAGAAGATATTCTCGAGTAAAAGTTACGCTTTCGTTGGTAAAATCCAGGCTAAGTGATGTTTGTAAGTATCTACAGTAATAGAAAGATAGAGTTGGAGTTTGATGACGTAAATGAGAAATAATCATCAACACGAGGCCGAGGTCATTTCCATAACCCATACGGAGAGGCAAAAATTACGTGTTCCATGTATACTATACATATTTCGCTCTTTCTGATTCCCACGACGAACGGTCCAGCAGACAATGTATATGCCTATATTTTAATGTATCATATCTTCAATTTTGGTAATATCTACAGAAATAAAGATATATTTAGGTCGAGTTTGGTCTTAATAGAAACCTAAAAGAAACGTTGCAATTACAACATTTCCTCGATTCATTTGCTTTACTAGAAGCCTAGTAGTTTTCCACCTATGTGAACGAGGCTTTCACCGCCTAGGCTCCTCTCCAACATGGGCAAAGTCCACCTAATAAATAGTCTAGTTAACGGTTCTGATTATTACAGTTTAAGCTTACACGTATGAGAATAGGAGGCTTGCGTTTCTCAAGGCGATTATTTGAAATTGCTACAAACTAAATATAAACTGCGTAATACAAATAATAACTTATGAATTTAAATGAGTCGTGAGCCTGTTAGGTAATTCTAGTAATTAATAATATAATTAATTACTAGAATTACCTAACGGGCTAATTCTAGTTATCGCTTACCTTGGATTTTAGATAGTGATTAGTGCTAACTCGTGTTTCAACTGTCGTCGCGACAAACATTGTTTTAAGGTTTTAGTAGTTATTGGTAAAAAACTATAGATCTCACTACACTGTTGCACCCTATACTAGAGTCCCTCAGGGCACCTTGGACAAAGCATATTTTTATAGAACCGTTAAGGTTTCAGTGGAGTTTTGATGGATTTTTTTAATAATTCGGTAAGTGTATACATTTTATGAACACTTAATTTTATGGAGATTATCTTTTATATTCAAGTCTTTTTAGTGTTTTTGGAGTTGACGACCAAGAACGAAGTTTCATGATTTCATTCGAATTTTAAACGTCAATTTAACAAGAACTTTCATAATATTTCATGCTGTATAATCTTACGTATGCACATTTCATCACAAAATGAATAGACAAATTGGTATTAGTCTTGTCACTCTCCCAATTAAGTCGTCTAGAACCTAAATAATTTTGGAAATTACATATACAAAATAAATTCTCAGGCTATACATCCGATTATACGAGGTTTAATATAACATCGAATTACACACCAAAAGAAGCAAATGGAAAAATGGTGGCAGCCACGAATACAGAGCGGCCATATTGTGCTAAGCCCACCGGTGTTACCCGATTTACATTTTATTAATCTCAGAATTGACGATAATCTTTTCCTCCTTTCTCATCCAAAGAATATTGGAAGGGACACGAGACGGACAGACTTCTTTCAGATTGATTAAAGTATTCAAATGACTTTCTCGAAAATGAAAGTGCGGGTTGTAACAAAGAAATGCTGGTCTTCGAAATCTGGAGTGACGCTTTAGAGAAAATGGGTTTAAAATGGGTAATTGAACAGTAGGATTGTTCTGTCACTCTCTCTCATCTGTATCTCCTGTTTCAGTCGCTGATGAGGAGAAATTAATCGTGGATTCTTGATTACAGATATTGAAACATAGTCAAAAAAACAGGTCTAGAAGTAACCTACAAAGGCGGCCTCTCATAGTTATTTTTAGGGTTCCGTACCCGAAGGGTGCCAAACGGGACCCTATTACTGAGACTTCGCTGACTGTCTGTCTGTCACCAGGCTGTATCTCATGAACCGTGATAGTTAGACAGGTGAAATATTCACAGATGATGTATTTATTTTGCCGCTATAACAACAAATACTAAAAAATAAAAGAAATTTAATATTTAGGGGGGCTCCCATACAACAAACGTGATTTTTTTGCTCATTTTTGCTCGATATTGATAATGGTACCAGGTAGACGCTTAAAATGTTCACAATATATTAAGTATATTATTTACTTAAAAAATAAATAATTAAATTAAAATTAAATTAATATTTAGGGGGGGCTCCCATACAACTTTTTTTTTTTTTTTTTTGCGGTTTTTTATAGATAATGGTACGGAACCCTTCGTGCGCGAGTCCCACTCGCACTTGGCCGGTTATTTAGTTTTTTCAGCTCGCTAAGGCTTAGATCTTTATCGTCATTTGTAATATTTTTTTCAAACAATTTACTTGTGAGTAATATTGTGTATTCGAGCCAAATTCAGTTTTGCAAAATGGCGGCACATGTTTCATTACCGAGAAAACTTCTTAAGCAGCTCGACGGAGTGATATGACACGTAAAGGCAATTGATATCACGGCGGAGGACTGTTCAAAATGTTTGGGACCCCTGCAAATCTTGATTTAGATCGGAGATAGCCTAGGTTCGAGAGGATTCTGTGTTTCGTATAGGTATCGAATAATATAAAGTTTTCGGAATTCTGCAGGCGACAATTGTAACAAGAAATAAACTGTAATGATGACAACTTGAAATAAAATAATTGAATTAAAAACGAACAGATGGACGGACGGAAAGTGGAGGTTTATTAATGGGAACCCGTTTAATACCCTTCGGGGACGGAACTCTAAAGAGTACGAGGACCTAACTAAAAGAAACTACTCACAAAGTATGTCCGTGAAACAATGTAAAGATATGCTTTGCTTTCTGAAACACTGCCGATTTCTTTGATGTTATTCATCACGGTTAGAACATCCGTATAATATACAAGCTTCACCATGTTTCTTTGGCTCTGAGCGAGCTGTGACATCTCTTTCTCGCATAGGGTAAGTTGGGGTGAGAGAGATAGTGACAGCTCGCTCAAAGCCAGAGAAACATGGTGCTAAGTGAACTATTAACTTATGGCCATAACACCAAACACTTAACTTAAATCTATAATAAACTTTTAACTGCTCTATTGACAACTTAAAATCATTGCTTTTAATTTGTGTAATAAAAACTGTCTAAAATAAATAAATAAACAGAGTGTAATCTATTTTACATCTCATTCTAGCTACCCCAATAAACAAGACATCTTCCTAAAAGATGGTAAAATTCGATTCGGAAGGCGATAAAAACTAATCTAGGCAAATTAAAATTGTGTGTTTGAAAATGGAATCTGCAGGACACATGTGGCCACCGCGGAAGAGCTGTCTGATTAAAGTTGTCAGTTTAGTGCCCTGATTCAGTGCTTTTGACACCTCCCAAATCACACCCTGTATTATAGTACCATGTTACAAACTTACTTAGGATAGACTAATCTCAAGAGACCATCGCTGGCCAAGTTTAATTAGTCGAGTTTTACCTAAGTTCAAACACTCTGGATGTGACATGCTATACTACGGGGAATCAAGAGTGTATACGGGCATTTGGAACGGGGAAGCTGCTTCAGAAATTAATTGGTTTGTTTGAGGAAACAAAATGACGTAGGTATTCACGATTAAACTTTTTTTCCTTTCGGGGAACGATACTACCAATCAATATGAACACCTTTCAACAATGAACTTTTGATGCTCGCATAGTAACTTATACTCCCATGGTTAGGAAACATTCAATCTAGCCTTTTGCACAGATTAATAAAGAGTTACCCTTTTGACACTAGTTGTATACGAAACAAATTTGAAAGAACATCGAACATTTCTAGGATACTTACCGTAGAAATTCCCTAAAATTTCGCTTTTTCCGTGTAATAACACATTTATAATTGTCATTATGTTTACGACAAAATTTTGTAAACATAATTGTTTCTCAGTCTAATAATTGTAGTACGTAAATCACTTTTTTACACATTCAAACTGAATAATCTCAGAAACCCTACTATTTACGAACGATTATGTTTTATAGGTGTACACGAAAAAAGCGAAATTTTAGGGTATGCAAGTATAATTATCTTATCTTATCTTATCTTAGTATCCCAGGCACCATGCAAAAATATTCAAACCCCTTTAGCATATACTTATCATCAGAACCAAATGACAATCCCTGTGAGACTCTCGCCCTTCAATCAGTAAGGTGATAACCTGAAATTTCAGAATAATTTGGTGCAACGCAGAGTAAATGGGGTAAGTATTTAAGTATAAGTAATGAATGACTGTCTCAACGTGGGTACAGTTGTCCCAATGATGCCGTCTCGTATGAGAAGGCGCGATGCCAGGTTACAATAATTATTGTGAATTTATAATGTTTTGTGATTTTAATAACCGGCCAAGTGCGAGTCGGACTCGCGCATGAAGGGTTCCGACTACCTATAAAAACGGCAAAAAAATAATTATGTTGTATGGGAGCCATCTTTTATATTTATTATAATTGCCGCTATAAAGCGGCAACAGAAATAAATACATCATCTGTGAAAATTTCAACTGTCTAGCTATCACGGTTCATGAGATACAGCCTGGTCCAGTGGTATGATTCTCGCGCATTCGATATACGATATCTACACCTATATCGAGTGATTTTGTAGGGGAATCTGTCAATATAGGTCTCGATATCCGTATATCGAAGGCGCGAGAATCGTGCTTCTGGTGACAGACGGACAGACGCACAGACGGACAGATGGACAGCGGAGGCTTAGTAATAGGGTCCCGTTTTGCACTCTTCGGGTACGGAACCGTAAAAATACTCCGGAGGAATCTATACAACTTGATTCTTCAGCTTCTATTGAATGCGACTACAAATCCTTACTTCTTACTTTGTCTTTCACTCTACAATGTAAACTAAACCACTCAAGGGTAGCGCTATAAACAATTTACGCGAATACTTTCAGACAAGGTGTAAATTTTTAAGTGTTCCTCGAATTTTGAGTGGAAATTTCTTGTGCAAAACATTGTTTTCAGGCAAAAGTAGAAAAAGCAATTCACGATTTGCCATACAAACTCTCAGATCATAATAACATGTTTGTAACGATCTTAAATCCATTTACTTCAACTACCAACCATTCCTTTTGAGATGAACTTTCACGTGACTTCGTTTCGAAATGTGAAATCTCATACATTTTCATGTCGTTGCGAACGAACTATACAGGATGACAAAATAATTAGCTGGCCACATATTTTGGGGAATGATAGTAACCATTATATTGAACAACTTTCCCCACAAAAACAGGGTCGCAAATGAAAGGGAACTTTTATTAGCTCATTACAAGTTTCTATGGGAGACCCAATTTTTTTTCGTTTGCGACCCTTTTTCTTGGAAAATTGTTCATAATGATTTGGTGATGATGGGCGGTGACGTGATTCGAAAAACAATTCAAGATTTCAAGACCTCGTATAGTATCTAGAATAGTATGGATAGTGATAAATTAGAAAGAAAGAAAGAAACGTTTATTACAAGGACAGTTAACACATTACAGTTAGACAAAAGAAACCAAAAACAGAAAGTAAGACACACACAATATCATCAATAGTTGAAAACACATGAAATGAATGTCGTGGTGTGTCACTGTCTAAATTGTGTGCATGTTTCGCCCGCAACGGCCTTTCAAAGACCTTTCATATTGTGTATGTTTAGGAAATGAAAAAGTGTATCGGGGTCGATGATATCAAAGTCCTGTCAATCTGACATAGAGGCAGTTCCTATGCTATGACGGAAATTGTATGACGTCATCAGTGATGTCGATGGGGCGTCTATGATAAACGTTTTCTGTCCTTTTTATTTGAGGGAAATGCGGGCCCTCCAATAGTTTATATGTTATGTATAAGTGAATACAACAATTTGAACGATAGGCATTGCCAGTGAAATTATAACCTACGTTATATGTACCAGGACCGTAGACCTACCTACAAACTGTTAAAAAAACATGTTAGTATACATGTTTTTCTACTATAATTTACAGATAATTAATACATCTCTTTTGTGTGGTACTTGAGAACTGAGTTCGTGTACCTGGACGACATCATTACAAATTTTCAAAGTTCGATCTGAATCTCTCGCATTAAGTATATTCATGAGAATGACAGATTATTGATGGAAAAACACATTGTCTTAGCCGAGATACAAGCACAGCCTTCGAGAAAAGCGATCCGTCAAGCATAATTTGTTTTCCATTAAGCCTAAGAAGGGAGCGGATGGAAATGAAATAAAACTTGGCTCTTTATAAACATTTTTGTTCGGGATATTCGTGTTACGGTGTTTACGCAAAGCAATCGGGGTTCTAGAGTAAAGTATTAAAAAAATGGTGAAGCCCTGAGAATGTATGGAATCTTTGGAACACGGTTGAACCTTGCGAGCAAAACCACCTCCTCACATCCCTGACCCCTTCAAGTTTGTCGTTTTGTGCTACCGCACTGGACGTGCTTAAGTACTGGTTTAAATCTTAATGTCTAATATTCGAGCTTAGTTAAAGGAGCACGATTAAATTCGCATCGTAAAAGTAAGCGAATTCTACTGTAACGTCTTCTTTTTTTTTCGATCAGTCGTAAATCCGTGGAGCTCCGATTCGCCGAATGTTCAGTCTATAGAGTCTCTTGATGACGAATAACAAAAGACACCATTACGGTATTTCAAATACCTTCACTTAAGTCGTGGACGTGAGTCCGTGTTTCCTTTTTATTCCCTGTGTAGTTGTGTTGTCTGGCAATCTATTGTGTATCGATAATATCGATTGACTGGGGGAGCCCAAATTTTGGATACAATTGTAATCTTATTTTTGGTATCAATTGTGTATTCAAACTATTTTTAGTAAGTTTCTCACGGTAAACATCCGATGTGCTAATAATACTATCGATTTTTTTTAATCTAACGTTTGAACGTTAACGTAACGTATTTTCTTATCAGGATAAGGCTAAGACGATACTATCGATAAATCGAAAGACAACGCTATCGAAAGTCAATTCTATCGATAAATCAAAGAGAAGATACTATCGATAAACCAGAAGTCGATAGTTACTGTTGATATATTGAAAGTCGATACTATTTATAAGCCATAAGTCGATGCGATCGTAGGTCGATTCCATCGACATGCCGAAAGTCGATAGTTTGACAACCATAGTGCGCAGAACGGATAATGTATTCAGTGGAGCGCAAGAAACCAAAATCCAACCGACAAGTGAAATGACAAATGGATAAGGCATTATTATAGGGAAATGGAAGAAACGCCATTTTCTCTCGCGTTTTCATGTCGCAAATTCGCTTGTTTGGCTGCCCGGTAAAGTGTAATAGTCTTATTTTTGCGGCGTCCTTTGTGGGAGTAAAATATGATTTAGGGAAAAGGACCATTCCTTTATTATATCGCCCGATCGACTGATATGATAAAGCAAGGTCTAAATGAATATGGACAACCTTGCAAACAAACATTGCATTTTATTTGGACCTGAATCAAATCGCTGCTAAAGAGATGTTTTAAATATTTTTCATTACTCTTTTAACGTCCGTCCGTCTAATTTACGTATCTGGGAGACAGATCAAACTCAAATGTAAAAAACTGTTAATCTTATATCACGTGCCGCTATTTTGAATTAATCTTCAATTGATCGTTAGTTACATTTGACCCCTTTTTAGAAACTGTAGTTTATCTAACTGGTAGGAGTCAACATCGCATCTCCTGTCACAGAAGAGATAATAGTACTCCGTACGAACGGCCACTCCCTTCCCCGCGCTGATTCAGATACCGCACCCCACCCCTGGCGTCAAAAGATTGGTTATAGGATCAATAGACAGGGCTGAACGCCGGACGAGTGACGGACGACGCGTATACTTTAATATCGCTGCATTTGCCGCGCCACCAGCCCTAGCAAAGTTTACGCACACATTCGCATGTATACAAACATTATTTGGTTATTTAGTAGTATTTTTTTTTTTTTTTATTTAGCCATCAAAGTGTCCCACTGCTGAGCAAAGGCCTCCCCCTCTTTCGTCCACACTTCCCTGGTCTGTGCCACCTCCGGCCACCCCGGCAAAAACTTGTCGAGGTCGTCCCGCCATCTCCGTTTAGGCCTGCCCCTACACCGGTATCCGTCCTGTGGCACCCAGTCAGTGGCGATTTTCGCCCATCTGTCTGGGTGCATGCGACTTACGTGGCCGGCCCAGTTCCACTTTAGCTTAGCGGTCTGTGCACCCACATCAGCGATGCCAGTTATGGAGCGCAGTGTGGTGTTCCTAATGTGGTCCGTCCTACGAACATTTAGGATGCTGCGCTCCATTGCTCGCTGGCAAACCTTGAGTTTGGACTTCTGAAGTTCGGTCAAAGACCATGACTGAGCGCCGTAGGTTAGGATAGGCAGGATACACATGTCGATGAGCTTGCGCTTGAGGGTCAGCGGAAGGTTACCCTTCATAAGTTCCTTCATAGACCAGTAGCTCTTCCAGGCGTTAGAAATGCGTCTATCGATTTCTTTATCCTGCCTGTTTTCGAAGGAGGCTATCTGGCCTAAGTAAATATACTCATCGACATAATGTATTTCCTGCCCATCTACCTCGACCCTACGTTTCACACTGTTAGTCATGGCCTGGGTTTTTGAGCGATTCATCTTCAGTCCAACCTCAAGGCTTGCATTGCTGAGTTCCTGTAACATACGCTGGAGCTCGGGTGCAGATGGGGCAAACAGGACAATGTCGTCGGCGAAACGAAGGTTAGTAAGTCTTCTGCCACCAACGTCAATGCCTCTTTCTGTCCACGAGACCGCTAGCTTCTTGAACACTTCCTCCAGGGTACAGGTAAACAGTTTCGGAGATAGCGGGTCTCCCTGTTTGACGCCTCTCTCTATAGGGAATGATGGTCCGGCTAGATGTAATTTTATATCGGCTGTACTACTTTGGTAAATACTTTCCAGAATGCTAATGTAAGTGTGATGGATATTTTGGTTGTGGAGCGCAGAAAATATCGACGAATGTGTAATGCTGTCAAAAGCCTTGGAATAGTCAACAAAAGCAAGGTAAAGGGTCTTATTAAATTAGTAGTAATAGCTGATTATTTTACGGGCGTTCTATGGAGTGTCCAAGGTGTGCTCCTGTGTAACAGATAAACGGTTTAACCATTTGTTATATTTAACTTTTCGTCATTTATACATTTATGAAAACGGCTTAAACGACGCGTGAACATCAAACCTACTTCATTTTCCATAAACGACATCTTCATCACTTTTCCAGAGAGATCCATCTCCATAAATGATAAGGGCTGTATACACGTAGTACTCGTACCTGGCCGGAAAAACCCGCGTAATTCTCCCGTAGGCATGTCAAAGGACAGCGCTTCATCACAAGGTGGAGGTTTTGAGGCTATAGATTTAGCGTTTTATTACTTTGATAAATTAGTGATAACACAATATGGTTTATCAATCAAAGTATCATAATGTCCAATCCTTTCCATTCTGTTTATATTAGGCTTTCTCTAACCTATTACCTACCAAGAGTTGTTTTAGGATGGTCATTGGTCATGGTAATTTCCGTTTTTGAATGGCCGTTTTGAAATTTCATCGGAAGTAGTTCTTTAGTAGTAGGTAAACGCTGGGCAGTTCGATAGATAGCAGGCTATCGCTGTATGTTATTCCGAGTTTAGGAAAGACTTAAAAAGAGGCTTCCCTACAGTCCTGTGATTAATTGATCATGCTGAGTATTTACAACCGGAACACATCGCTTCCTCCATGGCCACAACTTCCTGGCTGCATCTGCTTGTGACAAATGTACGTGGTTTTTTTATTAAGCACGACAAGCGTTTCCTCGTTTAGCCTTCGACAGAACGTACACAGCACTTTCAACCCTGTGAATTCATGCTTAAAGTTGAAGTTTGCTATAGCCGTGGCTACGTGAACTTGGGAGTAGACGGGGCAAACTTAATGTGTCTTCAGAAAGAACCATTAGAGGTATAGTAAAGCGTGGTATGAATAGTAATGTAGTGGCTATTGATGCAGTAAGTAAATTAGAACTAGAATATCTAACTAGAAATTTGATGAAAGTTATGGAAAAGTGACAGGTTTCAGTGGCAGAATACTAGCGTCACAGACTCGTCTGTGACATTGCTGAGTCAGAGCCATTTCATTGTCGCGGTACAATCACATGACCACATAGTGGCCCATACCAGCAATCTTGATTTTATTGTTTTATTGTCAACTATTGTGAATATGTTGCTAATTATATTTTATTGATTATTGTTATTCTTATTGTTGTAATTTATGTGTTTGTACTGTCTAGTCTAATGAATAAATATTTTATCTATCTATCTTATCTATCTATCTTTCTTTCTTTCTTAAATGTCAATTTGATAAACTGCGTTGATGTTGATGTGAATTGTAGTCAGTGTTATTTAGTTATAGTAGTTAGTTATTCAGTTATTAGTATCTTGAAGTTTGTATGTCCATTCCATGAGTCCATTTATAGCCGTGATTTGTGTTTGGTATACCAATACACACAAATCACGTCTTATGCATTCCATTTTATTGTTCGACGCAAATAATAAGTTTGATTCCAGAATAATATCTGTTTGTAAATAGTTTACACGTTGTATCAAAATAATAGGCTTGTGGCCTGTCAAGTCAAAATAGATACTTTTTATGAACTGTCTAAACGGAACTTTTGTTCCTGAGTTCTATGAAATAACAACAGAATGACGTCTTGTAAAAGTGCCATCAAATGCTGTTTTTTTTGCACAAAATTGACTTGATGAAATATATCTGCTGGAAATATACAATTCTGAGAATGTCAAGCCATTTTGTACATAATGCTTCAACTTAAGACTCGTTCCTAGATTTATTGGATTATCTTGGCAACAAGCCTATTATCAGACAACACTGTAGCTTAATAGAATTCATAATTATTTATTGCACACAAAATAATAATAATAGAAAAAGTACCTACGTGAATGAACTTCTACTATGGGATATACGATCGATACGTACGATTTATGCATCGAATAAATATATCGAAGTCATAAAAGTGTTCTTAGCGTCAAGCCTTTTCCCATACGGGGTGGCGGAAGCACAAATTTGAGTAAGTTATTCCAATTAAAGGTTATTTAAAAATATAATCTTTGTTATGCATACAGGCCCCTAATTCTACAAACGAATTGCATGCCAATTGCGAAGGTGCGCGAAAGTTTGTAGCCGGCGCGGCATGTCTCGGCTCCGTCGCTATAGCAATAGGCTTATGGCCAAGGTAATCCAATAAATCTAAGAACAAGTCATAAGTTGAAGCATTATATACAAAATGGCTTGACATTCTCAGAATTGTATATTTCCAGCAGATATATTTTATAAAGTCAATTTTGTGCAAAAAAGATAGCATTTGATGGCACTTTTACATGACGTCACACTGTGGTTATTTCATAGAACTCAGGAACAAAAGTTCCGTTTTGACAGTTCATAAAAAGTATCTATTAAGACTGGACATGCCACAAGCCTATTGGTATGCAATTCGTTTGTAGATTCTGGGGCCAGGGAACAAATCCCACCTCCACCCACCTCATTCCGACTTTTGTTACCTACTGTACATGTACATATTGAGATAAGCTCGCCTTTGTACATATTTTTTTCTATGTTAAGCTCTTTTTACTGTCATGTGAGTATAATAAAGAAAATTACAAATACCTATTGTTATGCTCACGCCTTTATCCCGGGAGAAGGGTAGACAGAGACTAAAGACCTCAACTTAACACCTTTACTCTCAGAAGCACACCGCTTAAACGACCGAACAATGGCGAACTGTTGTTGTATAAGATGTGTCGGCAAACCAGTTAATACGATCCTGGCATAGGTACATCTCTCACTTCCTCAACATTATTTGGTTTGCGAACAAAATAGTCCTTTGTCTAAGAGAAACCTGATGCTGGCCGCTTCAGGCAGTAATGGAAATATCAGAGAAGGATACCTCAGAATAATAATAGGTACCTAAGGATAATAATACCTCAGGATAACAATACCTCAGGATAATAAATGATACTATTGGCCAGTGAAAGGACGTCTTAGTAACTCGATGGTCTGCGGAGTAACCACAACACCTTTGTTTTGCAACCAAGTTATTGACCGAGCGAGCGAAGCGAGCGAAGCGTCTCCGTTTCAGGTTTGGGCAAAAATGCTTTCGTATATGTCCGGTTGTTCTCCTCTACAGGTCGCATTTATGAACCGATTCTCGTGAAATTTTGTGAGCAGGTTGGAAAAATAAATAGAATTTTTTACTCGAGCCAGTTTTTAGATTTTTTTCAAAATGGCGGAGATATGGGGTTTTAAAATGTAAAAAAATCGCTACAACCCAAACGGATAGTGCATACTTATATAAATAAATATGAAATATATTTATATAATATACATAAACTAATTGACCGAGCAAGCGAAGCGAGCGAAGCGTCTCCGTTTCAGGTTTGGGCAAAAATGCTTTCGTATGTCCGGTTGTTCTCCTCTACAGGTCGCATTTATGAAACGATTCTCGTGAAATTTTGTGAGCAGGTTGGAAAAATAAATAGAATTTTTTACTCGAGCCAGTATTTAGATTTTTTTCAAAATGGCGGAGATATGGGGTTTTAAAATGTAAAAAAATCGCTACAACCCAAACGGCTCGATGGATGTTAACAAATGAGGTGTCGTTGGATTCGTAAAGACCATGAGAGTGAAACAGACTATATAATTTTAGTAAAAAGTCAATAGGTTGTATTAAAGATCGCGAAATGTAGTTTACAAAGTTATTGGTGCGGCTATTTTCATACTGTATGTACGTAACCAGGTACATTCATAAGTTTGTATGTGTTATTGAAAAAAAAATATTTGGGTTATTTTTTTTATGTGTGTTAGCAGTTCAGCTTTCCCACCGACATACTCGCGAGGTCTACAGCTCACAGAGCCACTAGTAATATTTTGGATCAAACTAAGTTACCTAATCTGAATCGCTGTAAAACTAGTGGTAACCCCCTGGTCTTGCCCCCTCCTGGCAAAGCAAAGCAGCATTTAGCCGAACTACTCGAATAGTCTTGCGCTAATTTGCATAATAGTCACTGCGGCCTGCGGCGATACTCTCGAGTTTAGAATCTAGCAAATGGAAGGATAACATTCACGAAATCGGACCAGGCGGGCAAATCTGGCGCTAGCGAGATCATGTCCATGGTCGAAACATCGATTTTGAGATACCGAAATTTCTATCAAAAACAAGAAAAAGCTGTTCTTACGACTAGCCTTTTGACCAACCGAGATATCGCGACCCGTTTCCGATCGAAATAATTATAAATCGAGATCGTTTTCGACGGATTTAGTCGGTATCAAAACCGATATCTCGACTGGGGAGATGATCTCGATGGTGCGACAATCGGAGCCAGACCCCGCTCGGTGAAGACGTTTTGTTCTTTACCGAGCTTTTGATTGGGCTTTTCTCGACTCATCTTATTTACTAAGCTTATTTATTAGCTTAGGTCCCTAGGATAGGATTCTTTGTTGGCGGTCTAGAATCAATTATCACAATTAGTGACTGGAAAAAATACTGAAATTTGCGTTAAAAAGTTACTTAAGTGGTGACATGGAGCCTGAGAGACTCCTGTCGAACTTTACATCGATGTAACTTACCGATTTGTGCCTGTCCGACGCAGTTATTATCTCTACCGACTGGGGCGCACGCACGCAGCTAAGTTCGAAGCTACTCAGGCGCGAAGCCCAAAGATTCGCGGGGAAGGGGGTGTAATGATGTTTTACTGAAGCCGTTGGGCCTGTGAGACTCCTTGTCACCAGTTCAAGGTTAAAAAGGCTGTATTCTAAAATATTGAAAGAAGTTGAATTTGGAATGACCCTTTTAATTAACGTTTTGTTTTTCCACGTGGGAGATCGTTTTCTAGGAGCTATTTCCGAAAAGTTTCAAAAGAAATAAATATAAATGCTTCTTTCAGTGTTGTTTTAAACCCGTTGAGAAACGAACACTTAGAAAAAGTTTTCTTTTTCTATATAGGGGGATTTGTGGTGAAAAGAGGTATGTTTGGATGGTCCCACGGGAGTGTTGTGCGACCCGATTTTGGGCTTCATGCATTTGTAATAAATGTTTTTTCGAACGCTTGTAAAAAGTAAGCTGCTCTTGTTTTGTGAGAAAAAATGAACTTTTATAATTTGAATGTATATCTAGGTTAATCAATATAATAATAATACATAATATTTTGAGTCTAGTTTTTAGGTACACGGTATTCAGGCTCATGTCATATTGTAGTCTATGTTATGTCGGCGATAACTTAAACAAGTTTATCTGTATTAACAAGCTGTCAATCAATCAATTTCTTAAATATCAAGTACCTACTTACTTTTACTAGTACTACTACCTAATATTTAATAAAGGAAAATGGTATTTACAGTCTATTCGTGATAGGAATGCAGTGAAATTTAAATTTAAACCTGTTAACACACACTCACAGGACAGGACACAACCTTCGCGTTCGAAAATTTGCCTTCAAGTGGTCACTGTGAACTTGACTTGATAATTGGAAACGATTTGATTGGTATCGGGGCGTGGCTAGGCCGCCGGACAGTGATGACTTTACTGCATTCTTATCACGTATAGACTTTACGTAGTTTTTCAGTGTAACAGTCTTTAATTGATAAATAATTTGTAGGTAACTGAGCATGGTCCATAAGTATGCCGTTTCTCGAGTCTGTAATCTTATAAAATGGCATTCAATTTACTTGTATAGAGCTGAGTTAGAGCAAACATAAATACATGTCTCACTACTCACTACACACTCTATCCCAGCGCTTTGAATACTTGTATCTCGAATACTCGAGAGACCGACAAAGGATAGATTTAGTAAATGGCTTACTCGCTTTAGTAACATTTCGTAAGCGAAGTTGAATATTCAACTCTACCATCGACTGAGTAGGTACTATAATGTATGTCGTGGCTTTATTTGAAACTGGCCCGCAATCTCGTGTGCACTTCATTTCCAGTTCATTAGTCCATAAAAACTTCCCATACAAAATCACTAACTTTAGAGGTCGTTTTGACCCACTTACCCTGAGTTTCACGAAACAATTTTTTTTATTTAAGCAAATGCTTGGCAACTGAAACAAATGACTATCCTTTGAGATTCTCGCGATTAAATTGAGTGAAGTTTCGAGAAACTCAGGGTTAGGGTGCGACTATAGTAAAATCGCTCCTTAAATGATGCCTTCATCATAAAAGAAAGCCACCCTCAAAACATCCTTAGCTTTGAGCCCTGCGTTGATGACTCAGTCAGTCAGCCAGGCGCTTGTTCTTTTATAATATCCATATATCCATGATGATACGAGTAGATCATTAATGCGATTTAGCTGTGGTGATGGCAACCCCACGCCTTTTCCCATATGGGGTAGCGGGTACCAGAGGCACAACTGTGTTTCAATACTCTATTTTATGTGACAGGGGGTTAGCCCATGGCCGTAGCTTTGGAGTAATTTCGTAATTTTCGTAATTTCTTTATTGTACTCACATGACAGTAAAAATAGCTTAACATAGAAAAAAAAATGTACAAAGGCGAGCTTATCTCTAATAAGAGTAATTCCAAATTCCAAATTATTTATTGCTACATGAACGTTTCCTCACGATATTTTTCATCATCACAAATATTTTAGTGATAATAGGCTTGTGGCCAGGTAATACAATAAATCTAGGAACAAGTTGAATAATTATGTACAAAATGGCTTGACATTCTCAGAATTGTATAGTTCCAGCAGATATATTTTATATAGTCAATTTTGTGCAAAAAAAGACGATGGCACTTTTACAAGACGTCAATCTGTTGTTATTTCATAGAACTCAGGAACAAAAGTTCCGTTTCGACAGTTCATAAAAAGTATCTTTTTGGACTTGAAAGGCCACAACCGAACCGGAATTTTAAACACACTAATAACGTTAAAAAAAATACAATGCTGATTAATTATATCAAACGCAAACGAAATAACTACATATATGACGTAAAGGGGGGAGTTATGAGCCGAAAATTGTGAAATCATTGTCTCTTCTAAATTACGAGAAATATCCAACTTAAAAACAACCATAATCAGTGAAAGTTAAGGCGTTCGCAAAACCAATCTGTACCAGATGGCGTATTACAATTTCGTTTCAAAGAGCTTTTCAATAAAACTTAAATTACAAAAATCTAAGCAACGCCGCTTTGTGGTCATGGTCAGCCTTTTCTGTACAGACAATACACACACTGAAAGGCAATAAAACACTTTGAAATAAGGCATTTTCAAAAATCCATCGCGTCTTAATCCATAAGGGGTGGCGGAGGCACAATATATTAGTAGTGTAAATGAAAATTCTTTGAACAGATCAAAATCACACAAAAAAAATCCAAAAATTACTGTATTTTTTTTCTATAATTTTTTTCTATTAAAAAAATTACGGAGATATTAAAGCTCTGTTCGACTCCCCGCGAAATGCTTTTGAAACTGAGAATTGCATGTAGGATCTTCGATAACGTCAGTTGCCACTTCCTACTATCTATGGCATTCGGCTTAACAAAGTAGTTTCTCATTTTGCGTTAATTCATTCACACCTTGTATGTACCAGACAAAAATATAATATCATAAAAATAGTGTAAAAATGTGAGCTTACCTCTGTCAAAAGATCTCTTCCAGCTAACCAAGCTAGGATGAGATAGGAGCCCTGGATCGAAGTTATGAGTGTTAAGACTAGCAACACCAGAATATTTTTGCTTAGTTAACAGGTCCTTCTTAGTTCTTCATAGTTTGTTCATAGTTCGGGTTACATATTATATTATGTTACCCGAACTATGAACAAACAATGTTTGATATTTTGTTTGATAATTAAACTATTCTTGCTTTTCTTCTTCTAATATGCGTATATAGTTTTATATAACTATGCTTTTGTAAATAGGAGTGAGCTTCTATATAAAAAATAAACTTTATTAATTAAGCTACACAAAAGTGCATTCCCCCGCAGGCGCAGTCAATTGGATATACAAGTCTCTGCCGAAATCGCACTACCGATACCGGTCCGACCTGTCTTTTGTAACTGAAGATCTTTTGCCACCACCCCTCCACCAACCCACACTAAGCCAGCGTGGTGGAGTATGGCTCAATCTTACTCATAGCCGGGTAAAAGCCTGTACCTCTCGGTGGGGAGATTAATGGGCTAAATTATATTTGTTTCATTTAGTGTTGACTTTAAAATAAAATGTAGCCCAATAATGTCCCCTCTGAGGAGCACAGGCCTTTACTGGGTATGAGAAAAAGCGATACTCTACCACGCTGGCTCAGTGCGGGTTGTTGAAGGGGTTTTACGACTACTACACACACACCACCAAGTAGCGACAGCAGCCTGGACCTACAGCTTATCGTGTCATCTGAATCAGGCTTAGACCATCAATCCTCGGAGGAATCAGGGCATTGACTGTAAAAAGACTTAACGAAGAGACTCACGTTTGCAAGTAAACATTTACAAAGAACAAAGCAAATCGTCGTAAATAAATTACTCCACTTTTTCTGAGCACAGAATTCAGAACAAATGGCCTCAAAAATTGTTTGCGTCAGTTTTTTATTCTCGTGTGTAAAAGACAACGCGTTTTTCTCCCCGCTTTTAGCGTTTTGTCTTATAAATAAGCTATTTACTTTTGAGTTAGAGGTAATCACCTAATCCACAGGTCTGGGTTTCGAGAAATTGGCAATTTTCGCTGATCTGTAGAAGAGTGCTTCTACTTTGAAGGCAAGTCGATACTATTCTCATAATTTGTATGGACCTCATAATGTAACCTCATAATGTAAAATAAGAATGCGGTTGTTTGATACTGACATACGGAAAAGATGCACAGAAGGGAGGGTGCACAAAGTGGCCGTCGTAAGATCATTCCGATACTCCATCATTTTCTAGGGCCTTTTTTAACTGACTTAAAAAAGGAGGGGGTTATCAATTCGGTTGTATGTGTTTTTTATGTTTGTTACATCGAAACTGGTACTATTTATGAACCGATATCCAAAAATCTTTCTTTGTTAGAAAGGGAAGACCAATAGTATAATTTTATTTTTTGAAAATCAGGAATCGGTCCAGTAGTTAAGTTTCTACATGAAAAAACTGTAAAGTTTAATTTGTTTTTATCTGGATGACGTTATACATCCAGTCTTTTTGGTGTTTTAGTCATTGTCGGGAGGTAAATTCTGGCTGTTAGGATCGTATTTATTTATTTTTATTTATAGGTACCATTTTATATTTGTGCCATTACAGCAAACGAGCCAAGGCGGCACAAACAAAACACAAAATTACTAATTAAATAATTACAAACATCATACAAACGTATTCACATAATAAAATTTAAATAATTAAATTAATTCCAATTCATAAATAATTAAATTCAATATTGAGCAGACAGTACAATCAAACATCATTCTCGCTGAACCTGTAACACTCTCGCACAATATCTCTCCATGCATCACCAA
Organism: Argyresthia albistria; assembly: GCA_963457715.1. Taxonomy (NCBI): domain Eukaryota; kingdom Metazoa; phylum Arthropoda; class Insecta; order Lepidoptera; family Argyresthiidae; genus Argyresthia; species Argyresthia albistria. Next base: position 5,234,652 of record OY735276.1, on the reverse strand, counting down.
ACAGATCGTTCAGTGGTGCTGCAGCCAACAGAGCGTTGAGGCTGTCCCGCGCCCGGACCAGCGGGGACTGCCGGCGCGCCACCGTGCGGTGCGTGCCGCCCGCTAGCAGCTGGTGCCTGCGCGCGCGTAGGTAGTTGTCAGGGACGTATAGCGCGCATACGGCACCGACAAGCGCTGCGCAGTCACTGTCACCTCGCAACAATCGACACACAGTCAGAAGCTGTTCGGTGTTACGTCTCACCTCTAGTGAGTTGTATCCGAGCATACCTAATATAAAAGCTGATGGATAAAGGTAAGGGTAGTATCCAAATTTCCTCTTATATAGGTATCTTAGAAAAGCTTTGTGTACCTTCTCGAGCATAAGGACGTATGAGCTTTCGTGCGGATTCCAAACAACCGAGCTAGATTCAAGTTTGGTTCTCACTAGGGCCGTGTATAGGAGCTGGACCACACCCAAGTTATGGAATCCCTTACTATTCCGAATCACAAACCCTAATCTTTTGAAGCATTCCTTGGCTAAAGTGCTCATGTGCTCATGGAATGTAAGTTTAGGGTCAAACGTAACACCGAGATCCTTCATCGAATACACTCGAGTCAAAGACTCCGCGCCGAGTGCATACGTCGCGCTAACCGGCCGTGGAGAGCGCGTAAAGGACATAATACAGCACTTTTCAGAATTGAATAAGAGTTTGTTACTCACACTCCATCTATGAACCGCATCTAAATCTTCCTGTAGTAACTTACAATCATCCTCTGACTTCACGGGAAGTACCAGTTTCAGATCATCCGCGTACAATAGGCATTTGGCGTGTTTTAGCTCAGATTCCAGGTCATTTATCATGATAATAAATAACAACGGACCAAGAATAGAGCCTTGGCTAACACCTGACCGTGTGTGGTACGGCTGGGACTCAAAACAGCCATGTCGCACATATTGTTGGCGGTTCTTCAGGTAGTCAGCGAAGAAAACCAACAGCCGTGGGGCAAAACCAATGGCACACAATTTCTTCATTAGAACGTCATTATCGACTCTATCGAACGCCTTACGGAAGTCCAAATAAGCGACGTCCACCTGACATCCCTTGTCCATACTCTCCGAGACCATCTCGACTAACGTCAATAAGTTGGTGGTTACTGAGCGTCGACTCCTGAATCCGTGTTGTGAGTCGCACATATAAGGTGCAATCTGGGGGCAGATTTTACCGTATATGATTGACTCAAACAATTTTGCCAATGAACTCAGGATTGCGATCGGTCGATATTGGTCTACGGAGGCAGTATCACTTGTCTTGGGCATTGGGCTGACTCGAGAGAGCTAGAGCTAGAGAGAGAGAGAGCGTATATTCGTCATATTCACTGGAATTCACTGTCATGAAACAGATTTCGTAGGCTCGTTTTCGGGTTTATAGACGACATTTGTATATCGAGCACAGATTAATAAAGAGTTAGGAATGTAATGTATCGAGCGCGGAGGCCTAAGTGATAGGTCATCCATCATGAAGTTGTTATTTAGGGTTCCGTACCCGAAGGGTGCCAAACGGGACCCTATTACTGAGACTTCGCTGTCTGTCCGTCCGTCCGTCCGTCCGTCCGTCTGTCTGTCACCAGGCTGTATCTCATGAACCGTCGTAGCTAGACAGTTGAAATTTTTACAGATGATGTATTTCTGTTACCGCTATAACAACAAATACTAAAAATCAAAAGAAATGTAATATTAAGGGGGGCTCCCATACAACAAACGTGATTTTTTTGCTCATTTTTGCTCGATATTGATAATGGTAGTAGGTAGGCGCTTAAAATGTTCACAATATATTAAGCATATTATTTACTTAAAACGTAAATAATTAAATTAAAATTAAATTAATATTTAGGGGGGCTCCCATACAAAATGTTTTTTGTTTTGCGGTTTTTTATAGATAATGGAGTACGGAACCCTTCATGCGCGAGTCCGACTCGCACTTGGCCAGTTATTTTTTAGTTTTTAACTTGGTGAATTATTCTCGTAAAAGAATGGTAATAGATAAGAAAGAGCTCCGTGGTCTTGTGAGTCTCACGCTTACTTCAAACACAGGAGATTCAAGTTCGAATCCCGCGCTGACCATGTAACAATAAGATAAGATTTTTTTTATTTATTTAGTACATTATAGGGAAAGGAGCGAGAGAGCGAGCCAGCGTGGTGGAGTATGTCTTCTTTTTTTTATTTTTTTTTTATTAATGGCGTCCTAACCTCTTTTGAGGTTAATTTTGCCAGTGTCAAGTGGTCAGGTTCTCGTTTGAGAACCTGGAAATTATAATGTCTTGAGATGATTTGATGACTATGATGATGATGATTTGTCGCTCGTTAGCACTACCCGGGAAGGACGTGAAGGGCTTACTTTACTTTACTTACTTTATAGTTTATTGCACAAAAACTGAATACAGACACTTAATAATGAAAAAACATGTACAAAGGCGAGCTTATCTCTAATAAGAGATCTCTTCCAGCAGACCTAGGATGGACAGGAAAATTAACAAAAGATAGACCTACATATGTGCACAACGATAAATATTAAATTAATAGACTACTTACTAATAAGTACATACAATACATAAAAACCATACATGATATTTAAAAAAATAATATATAAATATAAAAAATACATAAATAACTTAAATATATTAAGGTGGAGAAAGATAGTGTTCTTTTAAGCGATTTTTAAAAATGTTGAGTGAAGGACTGTCCCTGATAGCACTGGGAAGTTTGGCACTGGGCTGTGGGTTCCAAGTAATTCCTTCGGACGTGAGCGACTGCCTCCCCGTGGAGTACGTCTCATTCTCACTCGTATCCGGGTAAAGGCCTGTGCGGTGGGTTACACTCACACTGCAGTTACACTCACACTGCAGTTGCAAAGGTCAGACAGTTTCAAAGCCACACGAGCGCAAGGAATGCTTGCACTTACTGAATATTACAGTCAGGCCAACACTAGGTTCAGGACAATTAGGAATGGACGCGCGTCGAGAATGAAATCCCCATGTGGAAAAAGTGTTGCGGGACGACAGAGACTATATATCCAATTGACTGCGCCTGCGGGAGAATGCGGCTGCGCCTGTATTCAACAAACGTTCGCATACGCAACCTATGTACGATGACGGGCCGCCAGACAGTTTCGCAGCGGCTGACCAATCACAGCTCGTCCCCTGCCGCCCGTACATTGGTGAGTTGTGTTTCAAAGGAAAATGTATCTATACGCTCTCCACTGGATAAGTGCTCCCTCCGGGACGAGGATAGTATACTTGCTGGACGACCTCTGAGGCGCTGTGGTTTTGACTCTAACTACCATGGAGGAGGCATCCCGGTTTCAATTCCCGGCTGGGGATAAAGAAAACAAAAGAATAATCCCCAGGCCTTGGATGTTTACACGTTTGTTATCTCGCCGTTTCTGGTTCCCACGACACAGAGTATCCTAGCGTGAGGCCAGAAGTAAACAAACCTCTATGTAAGTGTTTAAAGTAGGTATTTAAATAAAAACAACTTGAACTAAGAATAGTTCTCTATTTCGACAGGTGTCACTATTTTTGACAGGTGTCAACATTTTTGACATGTGTCACTATTTTTGACAGGGAGGATGACGACTAAAAACATGAATGCTGGGCTGGGAGTGGCCGAGAAATAAGGGCAGACAGACGGACAACAGGACGGCAAAGGAATTGGTTCCGTTGGCTACATTTCGGGTAAGGAGCCCTAAGAAGCAAGGGCCTTGTGATTTTCTCTAATAGCATCGTTTGTGTATCTATTATGGCCTGTATTCAGAACCGCTCTCAGCTCTAAGACATGTCTCAGCCATGTCACGGTTTCGCATTATGAAATTTGTCATTTTCATGAGCTTGGATCTTGGAGTTGAGATCGGTTTATAATTTTAAGGGCCTAAGTAGATGCGATTATTTGACAATTTGGCAAAGTTATTAAAAATTGTGATATCACGTATTCCATTTATCGCAGCTTATTCTGGGCAGGTTAAATATGGCGTCTCCATGCTAATTCCTCATTGACGCTAGGTGAGCTCTAGATTGGATTGGAGAGAGGCTGCGTGACCTGCCTATGTACATTTCAATTTAACCATGAATCGATTCCGCGGCACGATGGTGCAGGGAATGAATCGATTTTTTATTTCCGAAGCAAAAAAGATATGCAGAGATAGCCCCCGGTAACTCAAAATAGAGAAGATTAGTGGGGTGACAAGGAATTAACGATAACCTTGATTTCAAAATAAAAGTTATCATGGAAAAAATAAATTTGTTTTCATGTAATACGACGTCAACGTGAGACCGCCATCAATTACAGAGCAAGAAAAATTGTTACCTGATCACCGATTAAAAGTCACCGTGTATACAACTGTGCCAGTGTAAAAAAGTCATGACTCTTTTTTTAACTTTTATGTCGGTGAATGTATAATTTTGTAATGATATTTTTATCTATTAATTAATTAACAGCATAAGTGGCTAAGTGCGGATCGGACTCTCACATGAAGTTCCGCACCATCGTACATTAACAAGAACAAAAAACATATTTCTTGTATAGGAAGAGACTTTTTTTTTAATTTCGTGCAGTTCAGTATTTGTTGCTGTAGCGGCAACAGACATTAAAATTCTGAGAAAATGTTAACTTCTACCTATTACGGTTCGTGAGATAGAGCCAGCTGACAGACAGACGGACAGACAGACAGACGGACGGACAGCAGAGGCTTAATAGGGTCCCGTTTAGCACCCTAGTTACGGAACCCTAAAAAGTGTACAAAGGCGAGCAGGTAACCAAAATATCCAGGAGTAACCTATATGGAGACTAACTCAAACAAAATGCATTTTAATATTCATTGAAAAGTTTCAGAGTCAACACGGAACTAATAAAATCTCCTTACGCCAGCCTCTTTGCTAGAACGCCCATTTTTTATTCTTGAATGTTGAGGATGTGAGAAGACCGGGAATGTACGTACAGAGCTACCAACTTAACTGTTCAGGTGGGAAAAATTGGTACTACGGACTTGTCATCCACCATCAAAGAGAATACATACTATACTATTTCCGCTATTACGAAGACTACATTACTATGACACTACATAGCGACCGCTATCAACTGAACAGCTAAGTTGGTGGCACTGTAGGTGTCTTCCAATGATCTTTTCGCGTGTGAGTGACGCTTACAGGGGGCGCCACGTCTACGCAACTTAATGCAACGAACCTGTCAAAAAGCGTTAGTTCCACCTGGCACCGCAAGCCAAAAGATCGTTGGAAAGCGGTACATGTGGCGTTCGAGGCTGCTTCTCAAGCGAGAGGAACCGGGTTCGAATCTTGGCTGCGAAGGAGGAAACAAAATCCTCCTAGGTACATTTAAATTTATCTTGGAAGTTTAAATGTACCTATGTGAAAGCGTTGTTATAGTCGATTCAGGTTTTAGATTTTTAGGGTTCCGTACCTAAAGGATAAAACGGGATCCTATTACTAAGACTCCGCTGTCATTCCGTCTGTTTGTCTGCCTGTCTGTCACCCTGTATTTATTTATTTATTCAGGAAGCCAACAGCATTTATCTTTACAAAAAATGTTAATATAAAGACTTACGAGATAAAGCCAATTATAGGGTTCCATCGATTACATTTATACTTAGATTATATTTACCTATTTATTTATTTTTATAAATTAAGTACTTACTTTTATTTTTACTTAATTTTTGAGTTATTTAACAATTAAACAATTTTGATGAAAATTATATTATTACTTGTGAGGGTACTTGTATCTCATGAACCGTGATAGTTAGACAGTTGAAATTTTCACAGATGATGTATTTCTGCCGCTATAACAACAGATACAAATAATTGAAACAAAAGTAAACTTTAGAAAAAACCGACTTCCACAAACCCTATTTGATTAGATTGAGTTTAATACAAACTGTAACCCCTTATCCCCCCCCCCCTTGGGGAATTAATTTTAAAAAAACATCCGGTTAATTGTAAACCTCCCCCTTTGGGAAGTCGGTTAAAAAAAAACAGAATATAATAAATATTTAAAGGGTCTCCCATACAAAAGACATATTTTTTCCGTTTCTAAAGATAATGAAGAAAGAAAGAAAGAAAAATCTTTTATTTGACACACGTCAGAGAATACATTGATACGGAACCCTTCGTGCGCGAGTTCGACTCACACTTGACCGACTCGACTTTTTAACAAAATGACGGAATTATGGGGTAACAAAGTGTTACAATGTTATTGCTGCATCTACTTTCATACTCTATCTATGTTGCCAGATACAAGATTGAGTTTGTATTTGGTGCCTATTGAAAGAAATTGCATTCGGGTTTTTTGTTACCTTTACTTCCACTTGTTTATCCAAAGTGAGGAGGTGGTTTTCCTCACGAGGTCTACATCTCAAAAAGCCACTAGATTAGTTTGTCGCTAGCAAAACTTCCTCCTTTTCTCATTCTGAAAACTCTTTTAATCCCAAAGGAGCCTGTTTACATTTCAGCTTCACAGTGCCTTACGCTGAGGGCTTAGCATTTTATATCAGGAAGCTAGCTTCTAATGTATGGACCGGACAATCTTGTCTTATCTTATCCCACCCTATGTTATCTTATATTTCAAATCTATTGTATATGATTTTTAACACACTTTTTTAACGTCGTCTTGTAACTAAATAACATCGTGCAACAAATCTAGGAACGGAAATTTTGTCCACTTCTAGGTCTTCTTTTTTACGAAACTTAGTACCTACCTACAGTCTATTCGCGATAAGAATGCAGTGAAATTTAAATACACAACCTTTACGTTCGAAAGTTTGCCTTCAACTGGTCACTGTGAACTTGGCTTGATAATTGGAAACGATTTGATTGGTTACGGGGCGTGGCTATGCCGCCGGACATTGATGACTTTACTGCATTCTTATCACAAATAGACTTTATGTGAATGTTTTTCAACAATACAACAATAATGGTACCATAGAGCTAGTCTGGTGGTGGAGCTTGAAGGTGAGAAAGGGTAACCTAGGATGCTGATACTTGTAAAACCAGCGAATTTTGGCTCATTATATACGGCTTGGCAAATCCTTTTGAATAGATAAATGATAATGATTTTATAGATAACTATTATATCCAGTAAATATGTACCTATATTCAAATGTATATCTTATCGGCCCTACTACTTATTACATTCATGGTGAAATTTTCAAGTAGTTATTAGTTATGTAAAAGTTTCAGAACAGCTTTGTCATCAGTAAAAAAATATACGGAACCCTAATACCAGCAGTGTAAGCTAAAAGATAATTTAGTTGTATATTTTGTTTGAACAGCAACTCAGAGTTGCAATGTAAATATGAAAATTAACTTTTCCAGTCACAGAATTTGAGATTTGTTTTGTTCGCGAGGTTGTGTGTGTGTGTACTTGTTTGCTTTGATAGTTTCTTTTAGGGTTCCGTGTGTCTATCGTCCGTCAGCGTGACCAATGACTTATCGTGTCTCTATCTGTCTTGTCTTTTTCTTGAGCACATTCTGAAATTATAGCTAGGTATCGACAGTGGATAAAATATCACATTCTCTCTTGTGGCAATTGATTCTTGGTATGAAAAGTCTGGATATTGTACTCCAGCATATTCGAGAGATGATTTGGCCTTGTTTTACCTTTAGTAATATACCTGTAAAACTTACAGAACAGTTTCTATACTACGCAATGTAGAGAATCCGACTTTTGTGTAACAGGTTTAAACCAGTTCAGATTAAACTATTCCTAGCACTGTAATTGCGGATGGAGCTACTGTCACGTCTGTGACAGTGGTAGAACATTGGAGACAAATAACTCTTCAGTATTCCAAATAACTTTCGACGGTGCATGTTCAGACTTCTGCATAATTAAGCACCGCTTGAATGTCTGTCATTCTCCAAGCAAGAAACAGTGAGAACATGATTTGAGTCTTCTTTAAATTATAAGATAAGATAAGATTATTTATTGATAATTATACATTACATGTCAGTTTTGTATTAAAAATAAATCATAACCATAAATAATTCAATGTCAAAAACATAAATTAAAAGTCACGAAATAATTAAAATAATAAGTTCATTAGATTAAAACGTCAAAACAATGTCATCATATTAGATATGTACATACAGTACCACTCCTTATTTATAGGTTGTGCATTCGGTTACTTGCGGGACTAAGACTAAACACAAGACTGTAATAGCAATAGAAGCAATGCGAATCAAAAACGTCGCCGAGTTATACTGTGATTATATGATTTATTTCGCCTGGAGAGTTATTTTTTCACTAAACTCAGAGTTTCTGAATAGACGTAAGAAGAAGTGTATTTTTTTGTTGTTAGGTAATCATTAACATAACTGAGTATCTTTCACCTCATCCGGAAATAAGTGCCTGTAAGATCTGGGAGGCCTTTGCCCAGCAGTGGGTTGATGTGGGCTAAATGTGATGATTTTATTTATTTAGTCGTATGGCTTAATTATAAGTACAGTCGTTTCATATTATTTAATTACAAGTTTATGTCAAGGCTTTTAACCCATTGGGCTACATCATTAGAAAGGGTGAACAGGTCTGCAGGGTCGCCATGGTATTTTCAATGTGATGATGAAAGCATGGGACGTTTCCCCACGGGGCGCACAGGAAATCACCCCGTACTCGAATACCCAGGCCCCCGATTCTCGCGCTATCGAGATCATCTCCCTAATCGAGATACAGGTTTTGAAATCGCCTAAATCCGTCGAAAACGATCTCGATTCATATTTATTTCGATCGTAAACGGGTCGAGGTATCTCGGTTGGTCGTAAGGCTGGTCGTGAGAATAGCTTTTTCTTGTTTTAGATGGAGATTTCGGTATCTCAAAATCGATATTTCGACCATGGACATGATCTCGGTAGCGGGAAAATTGCCCCCCTGAGCGTTCCACGTAATTCACCCGCACAGCGAAAGCGTTTCCACTGAATAAACAATGCGGGACTACGATAAGCTAGGCTGTTGTAAATCTAGACTAAATCTAGGACGAAATCTAAGACGAATTTACGTATCGTAGAGACTGAGTTCGAATATTTATGTCATTTGTGTGTGCGATTATCAGGGGATCCAAAGAAAAGAGAAAAGACTAATTACTTGTTATACGCAAGGATTTTAATGTTTTGAATCGCTAGTTTGAAAGTTTCCAAGTCGATCAATTTCCGAATCGCAATACTTGTCAAAGATAGAGAATTGAACATCATCATTGGTCATCTAGTCCACCACTTCCTTTCATCTATGTTCCGTGTAAAATCCCGTATTCATATCTGAAATCCTGGAAACAATACTAATTTATCTCGGGAAAACACGATACCAATTCGACATTTTATTTGGAGTGTAATCCTTTTTACTGCCATTCGTTTCGCTGCTGCTATAAATGAATGCTCCGGAATAGGCTGGGAAGAATACAGGGGGAATATTTTACGACCTTACAACCGCGCGGGGCAGTCTTACAGAAATGACTCGTCACACGCGCCAGAATTAATATGACCGGAAACGCCAAAGGCCCGTATTACGGCTAATTTGAAGTTGAAGTTCAGTGCCTGTCGACAGTGTTAAACGCTAAGGATAGCGAAACGAAACGATAACTTTTTATATATGCGATTTGACATTTGGAATCGCTACGTGACGTCACCTAAGCGAAGTCAAATGTCAAATAGCATACATAAAAAGTTATCGCTTCGTTTCGCTAGCGTTAGGTTTAACTTTGTCTAGGGGGGCTGCTCCCGATGCTCCTCACTGTTTTCTTCGAAAGACTAAATCTGTTTCACGCTGACCATCAAGGAGCAGCTAGGGGCGTCTAGCCTCTAAGAAGATGAAGTTGAAGAAAACGTCCTCCAAATTGAATCACCTGTCTAATTATTTATTGGGGGACAAGGTATTGTAAACAAGGAACCTTATCAATGCAAACGCATTCTCGTCGAGTCGTGATACATTCAGTACAAGACTAGACAACATACTAGCAATGAAAAAAAGGAAGTGTTCAAAATTCTTGACGATTCCATTCTGAAATCTCTTTGGCGCACGTCAATATGTCCCAAGATTGGATCGTTTGTATCTTTTATAGCTCACAGTCAGCTCTTTGGGTCAGTTTCAAACATCTGGATGGGTCGAGGGTTTGCCCCACAAGAGGTTCTGAGTTCAACTCCTGGCTGCATGGGGTGTCGAAAACTCAGGTCAAAGAGCTCTTAAATGAGCACGCGTGGCGCATTGAAGACTGCTGTTACGAACCATGTTAAAATAAATATTAATTAGTTGCGAAAATAGTTATGCTGAATCACTGGCTAAAAGTTGGCGCAGTTGTGCCTCTGCCGCCCCGTATGGGAAAAGGCGTGACGCTGTGTTATGTTGTGTAGGTGCAAAATATCAACGCAATTAAACTATACGACCCGTCTTTATTGCAGCTTGACATTATAACTGTTACACTTGCTATGAGGAATCAAAACTTAAAAGGTACTGACGGAAGATCAGCGCCTGAGGAGTCTACTTCTCAGGCACATGCTGAGTCAGAACCCTTTTGCAGATGCCACACCACCCTCAGTTCTAGTGCGATATAGGTACTTTGGTACCTATATCCTAAGTGCAAATTATCTGTGTCTGTATGTTTTGTATGTTATTTTGTTTAGCGCTAATTATCTTCTATGTTTTATGTTGTGTGTGTGTGTACGCTGATGCAAATAAATAGATAAAATACAAATACAAATAAAAGTACGTAATTATTCTGCCACTAATGAAGTCATCAAGTGAATGATTTGGCTACGATATGAATTTGAGTTGTGCATGGAAGCCGTCAATTGCCTTTCGTCATCGCCAATCGTCATTTTTTAAAAGCTTTTATTTAACTTGCACTGTACGTATGTATGTTTGTTTGTATGTTTGTGGGTATCACGGTTCGCGTCAAAAATGTCGGCTTGAATTTGACCCACTTCCCGTTATCCGATTGAGCTGAAATTTCGCATACGTGTATAAGTCGGATGACAATGCAATATATTTCTGACTTAAAGCTGATCTGATGATGGAGACGGAAGACGGTCATGGGAACTCTGTCATAAAACATCGCAAGCCCGTCGAATTTGGGCTTGTTCGATTCGTCTTGACGAATACTTTGGTCCTAGAATATTTTTTTATGACATGGAGCTGATCTGATGCTGGAGACGGAAGACGGTCATGGGAACTCTGTCATAAAACATCGCAAGCCCGTCGAATTTGGGCTCGTTCGATTCGTCTTGACGAATACTTTGGTCCTAGAATATTTTTTTATGACTTGGAGCTGATCTGATGCTGGAGACGGAAGACGGTCATGGGAACTCTGTCATAAAACATCGCAAGCCCGTCGAATTTGGGCTCGTTCGATTCGTCTTGACGAATACTTTGGTCCTAGAATATTTTTTTATGACATGGAGCTGATCTGATGCTGGGGACGGAAGACGGTCATGGGAACTCTGTCATAAAACATCGCAAGCCCGTCGAATTTGGGCTCGTTCGATTCGTCTTGACGAATACTTTGGTCCTAGAATATTTTTTTATGACATGGAGCTGATCTGATGCTGGAGACGGAAGACGGTCATGGGAACTCTGTCATAAAACATCGCAAGCCCGTCGAATTTGGGCTCGTTCGATTCGTCTTGACGAATACTTTAGTCCTAGAATATTTTTTATGACATGGAGCTGAGCTGATGCTGAGACTAAAAAGTTAAAAATAAATTAAAAGTAAAAAAACATTTTTAAACAAAGCTTTTATTTAATGCCCTACAAAGAAGAAAATAAAATTTCAATTCAATCAAATGCGTCATTTTATTACATTACACAATTTATACGATATAAAAGCTTGTTGCGAGATTTACTTGTGTAGACTTAATTAGGTGGGTAGGCACCTATTTGCACAGACTTGGAGATAAATCCCGCAACAAGCTTTTATATCGTATAAATTGTGTAATGTAATAAAATGACGCATTTGATTGAATTGAAATTTTATTTTCTTCTTTTTAGGGCATTAAATAAAAGCTTTGTTTAAAAATGTTTTTTTACTTTTAATTTATTTTTGCTTTATCTTTTGTTCGGGTACTAGTTGAGTCCCGGCTACTACTAACGCTACTCGGTAGTAAGAAGTAGCAATTAGTTATTTTGTGGTAGTAGTTATAAAGCTGTGTCCGAGGCCCCAATACGGCACAGCTTGATACCTTGGCTACTATCCTGACACCCCTCCATCAACCCGCACTGAGCCAGTGTGCTGGAGTATGGCTCAATCTCACCCGAGTCCGAGTAAAGGCTCGTGCTCCTCGGTGAGGACATTAAGAGGTTCCATTTATTTTTTAATTGTTCTGAGAGGTTAATACCGCAATATCTAACGTACTGGTTATATCCTCTTTGGTATACTCAATTTACTCTTTACTTCATACTTACTTACTTTATACTTTATTGCACAGAAAACATAATACAGACACTTAATATTAGAAAAAACATGTACAAAGGCGAGCTTATCTCTAATAAGAGATCTCTCTCTCTCTCTCTCTCTTTAGTCCCTGACTCTCTACAAAGCACCTCTAGCCCCTGCCCACGGTGCGATGCGATAGTAAATCGAGTTAGTAGCCTCTTCTGTGTTATTCTGTGCAGTGGTTGCGACTTGTTTAATAATTCTGGACGTGATATCTCAAGGGTCAAAACTAGGTACGGTCGCAGACAAACATCGAGTTTTTACGACAGTTTAGTAAAGACGGCCGGCTTCTAGAACTAATAACATCATAACGTCACGCCTTTTCCCATACGGGATGGCAGAAGCACAACGCTCATCTTTAGCCAGTGTTTTAAGACTCCATTTTGCCATAGATTACTAAATAGTTACTACGTAACAGATACTTCACTCAGTAGGAAATTACCAATACCTACTGCTATAATAGCCTACTCCGTCGCGTCAGCAACCGCTGTATGCTAAAGTGTGCCTAAATGCTCAAGCGTACAGTTGTGATCGCCTCGCACCGCGCGATCTCACACTAATCCCAGGGCTGGCAGACATCGCAGATACTCGTACGATACGAACACAGTTCAAAACGTGCGTGCGCTTGGCTTGCGACAACCATACTGACGTTGGGCGCCGGGCCACAGCCGGGCAGACCGAGAGCTCGGGCGGGCGGTAGGTAATTATAGCGCGCCAGTACATTCAGTGACGGAGGCCTGATTTTGCGTGGCAAGAGGCTAGCCCATCGCCGCAGCTACGGAGTGATAAAGGTTTGACGGTGAGAGGTTTTGACGGCCTCTGTGGCGCAGCGTTTGCCCATCTGCCTACCATGCGAGAGGTCCCGGGTTCGAATCCCGGCTGGGGACAAAAAGGACAGGTCAAGTCTTGGATGTTTACGTGTTTGTGATGTCGCTGTTTCGGGTTCCCACGACACAGGGGCCCCACACTAATTCATAATTCATAATTTCTTTATTGCACACAAACAGTTCCATAGGACAGTAAAAAACATAGAAAACGTGTACAAAGGCGAGCTTATCTCTAATAAGAGATCTCTTCCAGCAAACCAAATAGGGATGAGAGAGGTGGATTGCTGAGCACCATGTGTATGTGTAGACCCATGTGTACAATACATATAATTATTACTTACAAATCAATAGACTAAATAAAGTAGTGCATACTTATATAAATAAATAAATATACCCTGTCACGGGGTATCCTAGTGTGGGGCCAGAAGCAATGTATGTGCCTGTATTTAAATGTTTATGTTTAGCTTTCCTCACGATGATTTCCATCACCGCTAGAACATCCGTACATGGTCAGCACCGGGATTCGAACCTGCATCTCTCTTGCGTGGGAGGGAAGCGTGAAACCCACTTGACCACGGAGTTCACTGTACTAACTTATTCCTGTTTTAATGCAATACGCCACAAAGGCAAACTTAATTTGTATAAATATTTCACAAAAGAAGTTTTTAAGAATATACATTCTTATTCTTAAAAACTTCTTTTGTGAAAAAATTTGCTTACGTTTGCGGATCATACTTGGATTCCCCGCATTCAATATAAATTACCTATCCGTTCATAGCGTTACGTATTTTCATTATGGGTATGCACTAGGCAGAATATTTATTTTTTACTATTATATTACCTGCTTGTTTCAATTGTTATTTAGAGTTCCGTACCCGAAGGTTGTCAAACGGGACCCTATTACTGAGACTTCGCTGTAAGTCTGTCTGTCTGTCTGTCTGTCCGTGGTAGCTAGACAGTTGAAATTTTCACAGATGATGTATTTCTGTTGTCGCTATAACAACAAATACTAAAAAACAAAAGTTTAATATTAACGGGGGCTCCCATACAACTAACGTGTTTTTTTTTGCGGTTTTTTATAGATAATAGTACGGAACCCTTCGTGCGCGAGTCCGACTCGCACTTGGCCGGTTATTTCGTAATCTTGCGTTATTACGTCTTCTATTGTCCCTACTATTACACTTGAAAATGAAAGAGCCAAACAAAAAATAACTACATTTTCAGAGAGAAAGAATAAATAAGATCCAATTTTCCCAGAATAAAAGTTCAGTGTTCGTCGAGTCTATCTCGAGAAAAGTGTATCTTCTACAGGATGTAACGGAATGGAGTCCTATTTGCTGATAGAAACCTCTTTCTAGAGATTTAAGCTTTCCTTTGCGTACACCGATAATGTTTCTTGTCATTTTATGTCAACCCTTTTGATCAGATTTACAAATTTTCGATTTGGTAGGTGTCAAAAACACTGAACTAAGGTTGCTGCAGATCCATTATCAAATACCCAATTTTAATCAGTTTGCTTGGTTTAGTTTTGTATTGCCTCTCGAAGCGCACGTGCCTTTCTTTTACACCCGGTATGATACGACAATTGCTTACCGCTACTTCAACTTGCAGTTTGAAAATTTGTGCATTTCACGGAACAGTACTTGTTTTGTTTTCAGCGTAACTGATTTATTTTCTATTTTATTTTGCGTTTGTGGGTTTGCGTTATAGTGGCAAAGACATTGAGTTGGTGCTTAGACATTCATAGCGTCATTTATTATTCCATAAGTGATTAAATTAAATTAAATTGTTTATTTTCCAGACAAGAGTCCAATCAATATAAAAATGTCAAAAGTTAAAAATTATTACAATATTAAAACAATAAGAATTAAAAACAAATAAATAATAAGATTCAAATTAATTAATTACATTTTAAGATTGAAATAAATAAATAAATTGTTTATGATGTTGTTTATTGATGGCAGAGGCTCAGTACATAGTGTAGTTACCCTTAAAGGACACCGGCAATTCTCCATTCTAACGAATATCTCGAGCGAATTTGTAACGTCTATTCACAAGAACAGTGATAGATTAGTCAGATGATAGATCATGAGGACGATACTCCAAGAATTTTTGTTGTTTGAGGCCATTTTATAAAGATATTGGGAAATATTTCCAAAGAAAAAACGTACCGGCAAGGAAAATCTTAAACGAAACAACCAAAGACAATATAAATACTACGCAAAACGTTGAAAACCTTGAAAACATGGATGGATGGATTGTCGAATTAAAAAAAATGCTATGTGACGTTGTTTCTTGGAGGAAGGAAGTAAAAAGAGTTTCATTAGACAGAACATTGAGGTACATTGTTGTTTTTTTTGTATGAAGGAAAGAGGAAATAAATAAATAAATAAATAAATAAATATATTTTATGTGGCCTGTAATGTCTTTCTTAATACTTTGATGAATTGTACTGAAATAAATGATTTTCTTTGGTATAGATGGTTTTAATAGACGCTTTGGTAAGATGAGATATTATTTTGCCGGTGTCTTTTCTTTTAATGTCCCTAACAAGACAAGTACAGTTAGCATATGGTAAAAAACAAACAAGCGAAAAATTCTGTACGAATTCATAAAAGAATACAATAACATGATAATACCTACCCATGAAAATTATCAAACAAAATTCATTGAACAAATAGAATAAAGCGCCCATCACAACCCACTAGAATAATCTCCAATTTCATGGTGACTTGGCAGAATTAATATTAGTTGTAAACGTTAATAGCCTTATAAAAACTGCTGTAAAATCCCCAACTATCCGCATAAACGAACAAAGCTTTTAGCAAAACCTACAACTACTCAAACCCTTTCATAATATTTCACTCGCGAATAGGCGAAAATTAATTAACAGAAACTGAAAGTAATGTGGGGTCTCATCACCTCACTTAAAGCGGCAAATACTATCAACTGGCAACCCCAAAGGTGAAACTCAATCTCCGATTCTATCCCCTAAGCAGTAAGGCCCGAAATATTTTGATTCTGGGAGAAAACTCTATTATTTCCTGCAGTTTCTTCCTGTATTTATGAGCGGGGTGTATGTATATGGAATGGTTTTTGGGCAGATATTTCCAGAGTATCCCATATATTTTCTACCTGGTTATGCGAGAGAAAATTACGTTTCTTTCTCACTGGACTCAGCTAACCCCTTACTAAATCGCCTAACACTTTTCTATCCCATAGATGAGACGTGTTTTTTGCATCATTTATTTTTCTTTTTTCATGCTTAATTGACCGAATTGCTAATTTTTCACAGATCTCAGATAATTAATTACAAATTATTACAATTAAACAAATAATATTATTAAATAAACTTTATTTAACAAAAGAGTAGATATTCAGTTTTACAAATTAAATACCTAAGTAGAGCTCTTCTAAGCTGAAATGACGCGCCCCACTCCTTGGTTTCGTATTTACTTGTCATACAAAACCAAGGAGTGGGGCGCGTCATTTCAGCTTAGACGAGCTCTACTAAGAAATCACAAAGGTAGTATTACCAACATTAATCTTGATACAAATCGATGATTAGAATGTCTGCCTAAAACAGTGTCTGTCGAATACGAGTAAAGGTGATTTTTTTTTCTTTCCAGCCCCTGGGGTATGATTCTCGTGCATTCGATATAATACCGACAACTATATCGAGTGATTTTGTTCACTCGATATGGGTATCGATATCCGTATATCGAACCAACGAGAATCATGCCCCTGTCTCAGCCCTAGTATTCGATAGACCCGTTACACACATCGCTGCGTACTATAAAACTTGAAAACCCAGTAACTCTGCGATGCAGATTCTCTCACGGAATTTCCTTTACCGAGAAGAGATTGGAAAGAGGCACTGAAATGTGTTGACACAGCCCTGTTCTGTTCCATGCTAATATTTGGTCACAACGTTCCTAACTCGAGATAACCGGAGGCGCAATGTGTGGCGACAACAAATATTGACCGGATTTACGGCCACGAGGGGCAAGCTCATTGGAGTTAAGAAGGGAGATTAGTTTAATGTGGCCGTTTATGCAGTGTCGTCGCAACGATCAGTGGTAACACGTGGAATTCACAGTCAAAATAGTTGAGAGTGGTGTCACTCAAAATACATAATGACTTGAGCTCAGGGAGCACTTATCCAGTGGAGAGCGCATAGATACATTTTCCTTTGAAACACAAGTCACCAATTTACGGGCGGCGCGGCGGAGGACGAGGTAAGAGAGCTGTGATTGGTCAGCCGCTGCAAAACTGTCTGGCGGCCCGTCATCATCATCTGGCCATCAAAATATATAACCACATACCAAATGATATAAAAAACATAGAGAAAGAATCACAATTTATTACTAATTTAAAGAAGTTCCTCATTGAAAAATGCTATTATAATGTCAAAGAATTTTTCAATGATCAAATTTAATACTCAGGCATAAGTTCTACTCGCTATAATATAGTACAATTATTGAATCCAATGTTGATATAATTTACTTTTAATTTTTATTTCTTATTGTTATTAATAATAATCTCTACAATATTTTTCTAATTTTCTGTATATAATTTGAATATAAATGTAATCATCCTATTATTCGTAAAGGGACAACTGATTGTCCTTAAATGTTGCTGTGCCCTAGCAGGGCGTCACAATGTACTAACCTTTATTCTACCACCTTGTGAAATTTTGTGACTTTGCAATAAACTATTACTATTACTGTTACTATTACATCGTACATAGGTTGTACCTATGCCTGTTGAGCCCATCGCGGCAGCTACGGAGTAATGTAGGTTTCCTCACGACTTTTTGCTTTACCGTTAGTTTCAGTTCGAGTTCGATTTTGAACGAGCTGGCTTAGTAAGGGTCGATGGATGGAGGGTAGCCAACCTAACCGTCAGAAATTATCAAGCTGCCCTTTAGGGTCTCTGCCACCGCTTTACGACTACTACCATTGAGTAGTGTTAGTAGCCGGGCCCTTATTTGTTTATTCACCTCTGGGTGACATTGAGAACATTCAATAAATAAATCGTTATTATCTTGTGTAACAACAAGTGTCACAAAAATAAATGGTAAAAGCTTTCCCATCATCTCAACCCGTAGGAACCTTTTGAGATTACTTGAGAGATTAGCGAGCGTAGTTATTCGGGTACAAGAGGCGTTCTATACACACCGTTTTATTTCTTGAATATTATAGGTCAAAATCAATGCTTGCAAGTATATGGGGTTATGTATGGAGGGGTAAACGTCATTTTCTGACATTTATACGCGACGCGAGGTGAGTGGCGTTGCCTCGTGGCACAGATATTATAATACTATTCTCGGTCAAAAAAGACAGTTATTTTGTACTATGAACATGATTTGCAATTTATCCTACATTTTAAAATCTTTGTACATAATTCAATTCAATTTCTTAAATAATGGCTTCTTAAATAAGTACATAAACGTAAATGAATATGAATATGAACAATGCCATCTATGCCGTTAAAAATCCAAATCCCACCTTTTAGCAGCAATTCGTTGAATGCAAAAAATCTATTCCCTTCATGTAGTGCCAACCGATAGATAAAAAAAAATACTTTTACCGGATATTCGATATGCAGCCGTCCGTCGATTTATTTAATCCTAGTCCGGCAAATGGAACAAGAATTCATTTTACTATTTGTCGGGAATGGGATTCGATTTTAGCGGATATCTGCCTTTATGAATGTGTTTTCGAACGCCCGAATTACTAGTTAAAACTGGGAGGCATAATCTGTGCCTTTGCCAACTCATCCTGTAAAGATATCTTACCCTCAGTAAGTTTTGAATTTCGCACACCCAAGTAATCACAACTCTTCGCATCTTCGCTGACTAGGTACAAGACTTTCCTTGTGTCGTCAACAACCTGTCTTCCACATACGCTTATGCTTTATCCCCATAGCCTTAGGAGACTTTTTGCATAAACATGCTCCTCTTAGAAGATTGTCAAGGAAGTGGTGTCGTAGTAAAATATTCTTCATAGTAAGTGATTTACGCGGCAAGTTTGTTGAGTCGGACGGTATCTCGCGAATTATCACCGATGTGTATTGCGTGCGTGAACTGGTTTTGCATCAGCAGAAAACGGAATAGTTTAAAACTTGACTGGGCTTTACCATTTTAATAATAATATGTAGCCTACTAAAAATGTCCCCACTGAGGAGCACAAGACTGTAATAGGATACAAGTAAGTTTGAGCCATTCTCCACTACGCTGGCTCGGGGTTTTATCATAGTCTAGCGCTGAACTGTGGCTGTAGAAAGGCATTACATGGCATTACGCACGCATTACGTCATTTTTATTGATGAGAAAATATGTGATGAGATAACATTAATGTTACGTATAGTGTGAATTTGCCGCCAAACAAAGTTATTTTTAGATACCTTTGTCTGACAAAAAAAAACATGAATGAATAACTGTAGCCCATTAATGTCCCCGCCAAGGGATATGGGCCTTTACTCGGATACGATGAACCAAATTATATAAAAAGTTACATCTCTCTAACGTTTTCATTTCTTCCAAACATTTTCACGGCAAAAATCTTTCTATTCCACCGACAACAACTTAATCAGAGATTCGTAGTCTTACGTCGCAGGCATTAAGACTGTATAATACCTAATCCCATTTTTATGGGTCAGAGGGTGAAAACCTTGGGGCGAAAACTTTAAAAGGATGCTGTAAGTGGAGTAGAATATACTACACGCACATGCGACCTGAAGTCAGGTAACATTGGCTATTTCAATGCAAAAACGGTGTACTTCCCCTGAATTTTAACAACGGTTCTATAAGTGTGAAGAAACGCCAATTTTACGAGCGGCTTCTACGGAATACGCGATGGCGGCGACCGGCAGGAGATGTATGGATACCACTGGGGTTGATGACTATTTTTTAACCCAAATTAATGTGAGAAGTGACTAACCTCCTCGACACAGGGAATCCTAGTGAGGAGGTTAGGAACTCAACCTAACCTAGCCCTAGCACAAACAGATGATTTATTTGTTTTTTTCTAAAAGTATGTACTTACATTCTGTTACTAGGTTAAGATTGTGTAAACTTTTTAAGTATAAAAAAAAAATAAAAAAATAACCGACTTCAAAAAGGGGTTTATCAATTCGGTTGTGTTATAATTTTTTTATTTGTGTTACCTCGAAACTGGTATTATTTATGAACCTATTTCAAATATATTTTTGAAGTAAAACTTCTTGGGGCACGGGGGTAAAATTTATTTAACCTCTCAACTGTGGGTTATTCATATATTTGCTTTTCACTTGCTACTAGCCGGGTGCTATCACGAGTGGCTAAGAAATGTAACGGAAATTGGAATCGGTGACGTCAGGGTCGGCTGAAGACTTTTAAAACCGCAACTATTTTCAATACGGTTTTTAACTAATCAGATAAGATAATAATACATTCGTACAATAAAGAATGTTAATTAGTGAGAGAAAAACCTGATGAAACGTTAACAAATAAAAATTATTTTAAGCATTCTTCCACGAGTTCTTGATTTCCGGTATGGCCAAGATGGCGCCGCCGCCGCTGGCTGGGGCAAACACTGGCAAACAAAACCAGTGACGTGACCAAAAACTACTTCGTTCAACCTCTTTGTTGGAACCGGAACTTATGTTTGACAGCTGTGCGATGCGATCCATACAGTTTGTAAGAAAAGAGTTTCATCAATGTCACATACGGGTCGATATGGATTTCTAAAATGATGAACGGATCGTTTTGTGGCCGGTAACTATGGAATAGGTACCTAAAACGCGCTGCGTAGTCGCGCAACGGGCAGCTAGTAATCGCATAAAGTCACTTAGAATCATCCAAATGTGATATTTAGTTTTCAAGCAAATTCCGATGTGATGGATGGCTGCATTAAGACTTCTTGAAAACAATAAGTAGGTTCTAAAGCCACTTTTTATTATATAGTGCAGTTCAAGTCACAAATTAGCAGTTTAGCTACTAAGTACGTGTTATACCTACCTATTTAATGTTTATCTGTAGTAAACGGCCAAAGCGAGGTCTACAGTTTACAGAGCCATAAGTTTAATGGCTTATTGTTTCGCTTATTTGTTTGTATGTAATTTTTGTAATACATATTTTAAAGTTGAATTGTTGTTATAACTGTTGAAATTATACGATTTTGATTTTAATAAGCTTTTGTAATGTTAAAGTTAATGCTTCATGCCAGTCAATAATGTTGAAGTAAAATATAAAAATCGAGGTATGTCGTATGGCGGACTAAGGAAATGTCAAGAATAAAATTAAATAAGAGTTACGTCATCGCTTCGCGATGAAGTAACCCTAAAAAATCCTAGCAAAGTAGGTATGTATAGGTTAGCGGGGGTAGCATAAGGTACGCCAGTCACCCCAGCCACGCATTTTGTCACAATTTAATGTCATATCATAATGAATGCGCGCTATTTTATGGAGAAACATCATTGAGACGCGAAAGGCGTTGGCAATTTGGCAAAATGACTGCCCCAGACATGTACAAAGACTTCTCAACAGCCAATTAATAGCATTTAAATATTCTCTCATAAATTACTGCGTCTTTAGTTAGTTTGTAGAACTTGAAGGAAATGATTAAATAATTATGAGTTGTCACTTCATACTCTATGATTCCGCCATTGATGAGTGACTTTTGCCATCGTTAAAAATAACATGCAACATAATTGCCAACTAGCAAAACTGTTGAAAACAGGAGGTTTCCAGAGGAGTGGCTAGATGGCGTTATGTTGCATGTTATTGCAAAATGGTGCTTATTTCTAGCGACGGCAAAGGTCACGGAATCATATTGGAATCACGGAGTATTAAGTAACAACTCTTATTTACCTATATTTAATAATTTTTTTCTTCAAGTTCTACAAACTAAATACAGACGCAGTAAATTAAATTTATGAATGAATATTTAAATGCTATTGGCTGTTGAGAAGTCTTTGTACATGTCTGGGGCAGTCGTCCATATATTGATTTAGCCATCTTCTTTGTCATTTATCTGCGCGACTGAGGTGAGTGGCAAGCCTTATGGTAGCCCCGCAGGTACACATTAACTTGGAATAGTTGAAAATACGTACTCGATCAATTAAATAAAGGGACTGGGCACAGAGACAAGCAAAGCAATGCATACATTTGAGCGAGACGGCTTAAAGACGTGACGTCAGATGGTATATAATCTGAGCGAGATGCAAATAGTAGTGACACTATTGAATGAGTTAAGTATATCACCACGAGCGCGACAAATTGTAGATAAGGAATGGTGGGAAATAAATGACATGACGTATTAAAAGTAAGTACAAGTATAAAATAATTTCAAATAATCGGACGTCTGAAACTTAAAAGTAACTTGAAGCAGAGATTGGATCTCAAAATTGGAAATTTAAATCTCTTTTAGGTATAGGTGTATAGTATAGGTACCACTTAATGATCTAGCTACAGAAGTTTTACTTCTAACACGTGTACGGTGCAACACGCGTATTTTTTTTTTTTATATGAAAGGGATTATTTATGAACCTATTTCAATTTTTTTTTTGTATCAAAGGGAGACTCTTCAGGTTGGTCCCATTTTTTTTTGAAAATCAAGAATCGGTCCAGTACTTTGGTTTCTACATAGAAAAGACTGTCATCCAGGTAACGAATAGTACGTATTGTGGCGTTTACGCTCATTGTCATTTAGATTAATTCTGGCTGTGAGGACCTTGTGAGGACCGATGTTTGTTTATTTTGTGTAGTACTGTGAAGTCAGAAGACAGATTTCGTAGGCTCATTAGGTACATATCGTGTTCATAGATAACATCGCATCCCGCGCGGATAGATTTTTAAGTAATTTCAGTGGTCATGATGTCGGTTTGAACATTTTAAGCGTCTACCTGCTACCATTATCAATATCGAGCAAAAATGAGCAAAAAATAACGTTTGTTGTATGGGAGCCCCCCTTAATATTAAATTTCTTTTGATTTTTAGTATTTGTTGTTATAGCGGCAACAGAAATACATCATCTGTGAAAACAACTGTCTAGCTACCACGGTTCATGAGATACAGCCTGGTGACAGACAGACAGACAGACGGACGGACGGACGGACAGACAGCGAAGTCTCAGTAATAGGGTCCCGTTTGGCACCCTTCGGGTACGGAACCCTAAAAAACTAAAAACACTCATCTTTCATATTAGATCCATCCCGTATTTAAACCCTAGGACGTTAACGAAAGAGTTGACTTTTATAACAGCTTCGAGCCTCCAGTTAGCTCGTCAAAGCTCTACTTTACATCGGCGGAATATTAAAATGACGAATTAAAAATACCGAGCTGAGTGGAATACAGAATGAGGGTTATGCGTAGGAAAGGGTTAAGTTTACGATTGTTCTGAAAATGAGCATATTTTTATTTGTAAGATAGCTGCGGTGGTTTGAGTTTAACTTACATAAGCTGGATATGTACATCTACCAACACGCAACGCAGGCAAGCAATGAATTTTGATTGCTGTCTGAATTCCTATGGATCTATCTTTGGAGCTTATTACATTACGCTGTCGGCAGGGCACGATTTGTATAGACGTCTCACTCATGATGGAACGACTAGAAAGAGACAGTGAGACAGGGCCCTGCTGACTAATAGGTCCATTTACAATTTTTTGCCGGTGACAGATGTGGGAAGTAGGGATGGTGGACGACATTTTAAAGGAATTTATTAACAGCGATCTTAGTTGCCTTCCTGCGTTGCATGTCAGTAGATGTACGTCCAGCTATAATGTTAAGTTCCACGTTGTTCAAGTTCAAGTTCGAATTTTTTTATTGACCATAAAATCATACAGATTACTTAGTCAACGTCAATAACATACATTTTAAATACACAGATCACCGTTCAGTTGGAACTCGGATGATGAAGTTGAATTCTTATAGACATTTACTATTGCCCTTGATACGCCATAGGTCGCTTACACTTATTAAACACATAAGGTCGGGTTGGTCTCGCAAATGAAGGGTTCCTTACTTTCGTACAAGAAAACACGCGTGCTTTAAACTCCTACGTTCATGATATACAGCTGGACGGACAGAGACGGACGGATAAACGGACAAACAGAAAGCGGTAGGTACGGACACCCTAAGAGGGTCCCGTTTGGCACACGTCAGATACGCACGTACCCCAAAAAGTTATTTAGTAGGTACTGACCAATCGATTATCTGACGGAGTATCGAAGAACCAAAAAGTATTTCGCTTGCGACCACATTTATTTATCAAAGTGAAATTTGTTCATGATGAAGGTTACTATCAATCACAGATACTAATATCATGGAGGAAATACTAGTACTTGCTATGCTAATATTATACTAATACTACTATTCATGTGACAGAAGGTATTCAAGAGCGTGGTCAGAAGCAATGCATTTACTGAATGAAAATGTTAGTTTGGTACATATGCAAAAAGCCAGACTGAGGTCGCCATTTTTTGCTGTAGTTTTAAGCTCAAGTCTCAAGTATGAAAACAACCGTAACAGACTGGCTCATAAGAAATACATAAACTATGTCGTTTTCAGTTAGGACAGTGCATAGCGACGCTTCGAATAAACAGCACCCGTTTACAGGCTCTTCTAGTTTGGTTACTTTCGTAATCTAATCTGAGCAGCAATCTTAAACATTCAGCTAAAGGGTGTTAGAAAACACGAAAACATGTTTATTTATTTATTTTTATACTTTATTGTACACAAATCAATACATTATGATAATTAAAAATGAAAATTACATGTACAAAGGCGAGCTTATCACTATCGAGAGATTTCTTCCAGCAAACCCAGGATGGAAAGGATAAATAAATCAACAACAGGTAGATCCAAGCGTACAACATCAAATGCTTAAGTAAAAAAAAAATATAAATAAATAATAATAATATAAACTACATACAAATACATATATACCAGAATTAATGGATATAAATAGGAAATAAAACATACATAAATACAAATACTTCAATCTCCTAAGGAAGAGAAAGGTAGTGTTCTTGTATGTTGCAGCGGATAAATGCTATAATCATTATAATTTCTTATCATTTTAATGCGTGGATATTGATGTCGCTACCTTTTAGGGTTCCGTACCCGAAGGGTGCCAAACGGGACCCTTCGCTGTCCGTCCGTCCATCTGTCTGTCTGTCACCAGGCTGTATCTCATGAACCGTGGTAGCTATACAGTTGAAATTTTCACAGATGATGTATTTCTGTTGCCGCTATAACAAAAAATACTAAAAAAAACAAAATAAATTCAATAAGGGGAAGGGCTTCCATACAACAAACGTGATATTTTTGCTCATTTTTCCTCGATATTGATGATGGTAGCAGGTAGACGCTTAAAATGTTTACAATATATTGAGTATATTATTAACTTAAAAATAAAATTAAAATAAAATTAATATTTAGGGGGTCTCCCATACAACATGTTTTTTTTTTGCGGTTTTTTATAGATAATTGGCCGGTTATTTATTACTACTTTAAGGTGCAAGTACTACGGTTGTGATGCTCATTCCGTATATCATACCAGCAGTGTGATTCTGTAAACTCATTTTAAACTTCGTATCTAAATCCACCGTGAGTTTCTTGATTAGCATTCTAAAAACTCATAATTCAAATAGACATTTGCTTGATTTAATCTTTATTTTCTCCATTATTTTACAAAAATCTCGACGCACAGAAAAAGAAAACACGCCACACTATTTGTTGGTTTTCCTAGCAAGCATAGGTTACTTTAGTATTCCTCACGACAAAAAGTATCACTCAGGAACCCCCCTTCGTTTTACGAAGTTCTGCCAGAATATAACATCGGCTCATAAAAACTATAACTGCATACAAGACCTCAGGTTATTTCGGCGCACACTTGTGTTTTGGGGCTCTGCTTTAATTATTATAGTGGCAATAAAGTCTTTATTGCTAAGCTCCTTGAGTATTATTGCAATTTTTGCAATACGTGTCTCGCAGACTGAGCGTCTGCAAAAAGTATGAGGAATCTTTTATGCGACTGCCAAAGTGCCAACTGATGCCACAACTCAGCTGTATAACAGCTCATTTATAACTTTAAGCAGCTTAAGAGATCTACTATTTCTCTGAAGTTTTGGAAACATATGGCAGTTTTGAAGTGCTAGCAATCGTACGTTTATTAACGTAGTTTCGCGAACATTTCTTACGAAAAGTCGAATGTTTCTTGACCTATAGATATTATTAACACATAACATAGTGACACGCGATTTTTAAAAGTGGGTTGGCAGAGGCATTTTTTTTTGATAGACAATATTTTTTTCACAGAGTATGTTTTGATATTGTTGCCCCTGACCACTTGTAACGTTACCATTGTAATTATTAGATAACAAAAAAGTTATGAATAAACTATTAGTTAGGAAACGGTGTTTCAATAGTCATTGTGCTAAAAGTGTGTGTGAGTCATGCTTGAAGTTCTGAGATTTAAAAAAAAATGCTGCCTACCTCTTTGGATACATCTTAACAGGAAAGGCGGTTATAATGAGTTTGTTTTTAATTAATGTCCAGCCATTTCCATTTTTCCATCCAACTTATTAAAGTTAGCTACAGATAAACAAAGTAAAAAGACTATCGGTCTACGGAATAGGTTCCGTAGAACTGGCGGTATACATAGATATCACAAAAAAAAATATCTGGATAAATAACACTTCAAATAATCTCTGTAATTAGATCGCATTATCTATCTCGATCGAGTTTTGCCGGTTGTTAAAGATAATACACAAGGACACGAATTCATACGAGCTGTCTTTCCTATTGATGTGATTGGTCGTTGGCTCTATTTTAATCATCGATGTATGAGAAGGTGAATAAAGCTTGTTACCACCAAACTCCAATATGCTCAAAAAAAAAGTCTTGTAAAACCTTACAACACTCTCCCAAGAGTCTCGGCAGCAAATCAACACTCCTTTGTGCTTCATAGCAGACTAGACCATCGACACAATTACGGATATCCCCCAATGGATGATATGCCAGTTGCTATAACGAGAGCGCAGAAACCAGCCCCCCTTTACCGCGCAACCGCTGTCGGCATCAGCATCGTGTTTAAACGCTCAAGAACAAACTTTATCATTGTGGCAATACTGCAATTCAAACACGAAGCCGATGCCGACAGCGGCTGCGCAGTAGAGCCCCAGTTTTGATTCTAGCCGGCACATCTCGGCGTCGTCATCGGTCGATCGCCATGCCCAAAACGGTTTTCTGCGCCCTCGCCATAGCAGCTGGCATGCCATGCTTGTAGAATTGGAGGCCTGAAGATTTTTTTTCGTATTAATTAGTAGTATGTTTAGTTTATTGCTGTACACATAGGTCTACCCCTGCTTATTATATGACATGTATATTGTATAATGTATAACCTCTCTCATCGGAACTTGGTTTTCTGGAAAAGATCTCTTTTATATAACTTCGCCTTTGTACACTATTTTTATTTACTTTTTGTTTGTTGAATTCATTTTGACGACCTCTGTGTCTCAGCGGTTGCGCATCCGCTTACCATGGGAGAGGTCCCGGGTTCGAATCCCGGCTGGGGCAAAAAAAAAACGACACAGGGTAATGTTTAATTGTTTGTGTGCTATTGCACATGTGTCTGTGTCGTAATAAAGTAATTATGAAATTATTTGTATTTAATGTTCCACCTAACCCTACAAGTGCCACTACAGGCAACTGTCCCCTGCAGAGTTGTGCTGCGGCTCCTTAGTTGTTGCTTTATATCGCTATCTTTGTGAAGTACTTTGGAGATTTTTAATTAAAATAGTTTCTTAGTTGCGCCGAGCAATTTCGCTCAACGGGACATAACACGGGGAAGATTTAATGAGATTCGTCTACTCGACTATTGTTTGTCTTCCTCTTCGGATTTTGATTAATGGCGGTAGCCGATTTATGTTAATTTTAGACTGCAACTGTTTTTGCCACCACCCATGAAAAACGGCATGTGTCACAAGATAATAACGAACAACTCAACTCATAAGACACGTGAAGGAATTTTAGCAAAGCAATTCTAGAAAGGTCTCTTACTCGGTAATTGCCAGAGTCAGTTGGTATAAAATGTAAGAGGGACACTTTTTAAAACAGCATTCTTTGCATAAAAAACCATACCATACAAACGTAGACTGTGGCGTCGCAAATATCAGACTGTTACTTCAGTGGGCACAACGCAATAGATTTATTTATTTATTGTTTAAGGTTCACCAACAGATGATACAGTAGACATGCATTTATATTAATTATTACATTAGTGCTAGATGTTCATCTACTTATAGGTAAACACAACATGCAAATTCGACATATACTAAAATTTGGTATTGTATTTATTATTATATTATAAGTACGATTTCATTTATTTACAATTGTTATTATTTAATTACTATTATTATTATTATAATTAATTATTGGGGTACGTGGGATAAATGGGACTCGACCTTGGATCTAAACGATCTAAACTAGATCCACACAAACTGATTATTAATGATTAATTAATTAATGATTTCCTTTTGTTTACTCACGTTACTTTTGTAAACTCATTATTGTTGCGGCTTACAATTTAATTGGTTTCTCGCGATACAGGCATAGCCTAGTGCAAGGAACCCTTGGTACTTTTCTAGTTTTAAGTTTAGATAAAGCACATATTTTTATCGATACCTATCTGATCTCGTGTATTTATAAGTGCAATATTATTTTTCCTTTACTTATTACCTTTTAAAAATGGCTGACACAACGCTAAGGCTCTTTCCCATCGAATTTATAATGGCGGTGATCGAATCGCCTCCCGTGCGCGGTTGGTTTATTTGCCTTTATTAAAACGTCTCATTTTCCTTCTGGTTTTATTTTGATCGTAAGTAGGAAAGTGCTTAATGATACGTCAAAACAAAATGAATAACGAGATTAATCATTTAATTATCAGATATAAATTATGGGTTGATTAAATCGTCGACTTTTCACTCGCAAACGCGA
This sequence comes from Argyresthia albistria, assembly GCA_963457715.1. Classification (NCBI taxonomy): domain Eukaryota; kingdom Metazoa; phylum Arthropoda; class Insecta; order Lepidoptera; family Argyresthiidae; genus Argyresthia; species Argyresthia albistria. The sequence continues at coordinate 5,205,386 of OY735276.1, read as the reverse complement.
GAATCCAAAGAGGTTTAAGAATGGAGTCGGACGATATTCTTGCTCTTATCCACAGATAAAATACTTATCCGTCCGCAGAAGTTTGGATAAGTTTTTGGTTATTTCTTCTTCTTGTAGTGCCTCTCTTCTCTGTACTCTTAAGCATGGCACATTTTACTCTCTCTCGACGTCGAGAGAGAGACTTACAATTACTTGTCATGTCTATAGTGTGGTCGTCTGTCTCCCTCTCCCGCGTCGCGTTGAGAGCGAGACACGTCGAGACATCTCGGGCTCGACAGAGAAAATTACATTTGTGCATAGACAAGGGTCTTTCTCGACCGTGGCATACTAAGCGTACTAAATTCTGAATTCTCCTCTCGGTCTTTCGCCAAGTGGTTCGGTTGTTCGACGCTGATTATTACTGGGTTCATTTTTTTGACACCCACGATGTCCTTCTCCTGACTATGGTAAGGTGAATAACGCGCGTGCTGTCTACCTTGGAAGCCCATTTTTATATGTCTCTTTGTAAATACCGATAGATAGGTACGGTACTTCGATATTTCGTCAGTTTATTCAGAAGGCTCTTCCAATCCCAATTACTCAGAACCCTGATCGCATAACGTAAATTAATAATCATGATCTCGTTTCGCGCAGAATAATGAAGCCTTATTCAATTACTGTAACAGTTTTAACATCTTGATTAATCAAAGACTTTCTTCGATTCTTCTGAAACTTTTAATTATTTTTGACCACAGAAGATCACATTTAGAGTCAAATTGTCTGCCGTATTAAAACTTTTGTTTGGATAAAACCATCCCTGTCTCCTCACCGTCTGTCTGGCATAAAATTGGTCTATTTTGGCGATTTAATCATCTCAATTTGATTCATAGAATACCTATTGCTTCAGGAATATTGCTTCAGACTTCGGTTTTCACGTAATTTCACGTTTCAATGAAATGAATTAAAGCTGTAGAAGTTTCTATTGGTGTTACCTAATTGATTAACCGTTTATCGTTATTGTTAATGGTTTCAACACTGGCAGTCAAATTCGGCATTTTGCGCCCTTTGTAGCAAACGATACACTATCGCTATTCGTGTTTTTAGAAATCCTTTCCCAGCAGTGGAATCAGCAACAGTCTCTCTCTCTCTCACACACACACACACACACCCTCACCCTTGTTCGCAACGCATATATTGTGCGGACCTTGACAGGAACCCCGGTCCATACATTTGGTTAAGTTTGTACTCGAACAACATAAAAGAGTCTGACGTTTATGGGTAATATCTACATGTTTGGCATTGATTAGGTAGTTAGCACAATGTTTTTATTATATTTAAAAAAAAAAACTTTTTTTTGCCTGAAAACAAAAAGCGCTGTGAATGACGTTATTCCTTAAAATACTGCTGCGACCCCTTACTGCATACTAACCCATAATGGTTTCATTGGTTTTGAACATACATTTGGTTAAGTTTGTACTCGAACAACATAAAAGAGTCTGACGTTTATGGGTAATATCTACATGTTTGGCATTGATTAGGTAGTTAGCACAATGTTTTTATTATATTTAAAAAAAAAAACTTTTTTTTGCCTGAAAACAAAAAGCGCTGTGAATGACGTTATTCCTTAAAATACTGCTGCGACCCCTTACTGCATACTAACCCATAATGGTTTCATTGGTTTTGAACTGTATTACTAAACAATGAGATTGAAAATCGCGATGCATTTCGGGTTAGGCCATGCATTAAGGGGTTAAGAAAAGTATCATTTAAAGATCTCTGATAAAGATCTATAACAAAAATGTTTTTCAAGAAGCTTTATCACCTAAAATATTGACGTTACGATAATGACGTCCTATAAAGAAACGAGCCGGGCTTCACTGGCCGGCACTTTTTTTAGGGCCCAAGCTATTTATAGAAACGTGATTGATCTCCTTTAAGTGCTTATTATATATTTAGAAACGTGATTGATCTCCTTTAAGTGCTTAGTAGTTAATCTGTGCTAACTCTAAATCTTGCTGACTCAACGATTAAGCTGGCTAAGTAATTTTTTATTCATACTCCAGGGGAAAATAATGGAGATTTGACTCTGACCGACTAACTGACTTCAGAAAGGGTGGCTATAGTCGGTCAAGCCGATCATTGTTTTAAGTAGAAATCGTATGAAATCATAAATAATTTGTGACGTCTTTTTACAGCTTAGTAGCTCATACTTGCTTAGCATGCAAATAGTGACTCTCAATTAATTATTTTTCAGAATACTAATCTCGAGAACAAAGCACTGAAATAGACCTCGTCTAAGCTGAAATGACGCTCCCCATTCCTTGGTTTTGTATTACAATTAAATACAAAACCAAGGAGTGGGACGCGTCATTTCAGCTTAGACGAGCTCTACCTATTAAATTGCGGACTTATCTGTACGTAAAGTTCAATCATATAATTATACGAAGTGCTTCGTTCGGAGGGGTTATTTTACCTATTCTAAATACTAAGATAGTCATCAAAATATTTATTAACATCGCCATTTTGCCACATCCATACTCAGATGGGAGACTCCTAGCGCGATGCCAGGCTTTACACTTTATCACGGTATAAAGAACGGGATAATGTATTCTGGGTGATGCATGTCACGTTAACTGACATTCGTGCTCTAGAACACATCCGATTTCATACACGCTGTAAGTGAGTGGGACATATTTATAAAATTCGATAGCGGCCTTTTCTGGCGTTTTGGTTGTGTATGTGCTTCCCAAACGCGAGATCCAGGGTTCGAATCGGGAATAAATAATCCTCCAGGTTCCGCTGGAAGAGATCTCTTTTTAGAGATAAGCCCGCCTTTAAACATGGTAGTTTTCCAATATTAAGTGTCTGTTATATGTTTTCTGTGCAATAAAGCATAAAGTAAGTATAAAGTAAATATATCTACAAGTCTTGAACGTTTGTGATATCGCTGTTTCTGGTTTCCGTGTCACTGGATTTAATAAGCAAGACGCGCTGTTGTATGTAGTACCTGTGTGTAATCGTCATATTTATTATTATGAGGCTAGCTCAAGCAGGACGATGTTTTACATCTCCGTCAGATTTTTTTTTATGTATATCTATATAATTAAGAGCTCCGTGGTCTAGTGGGGTTTCACCAATGTTCTGTGCTCAGACAAACCTCAGTGGTTTAAGAGTACTTTTTGTGAAATCATATATGTTACTTAACATACAAAGAATAAATAAAATAAAATAAAATAAAAATAAAAAACCTTGCTTCTCACGCAGGAGTTCAGGTTCAAATCCCAGTGCCCAATGAGATAATTTATTTGTCGTACATTATCGGACGCTCCGTGTCAATCTCACTCGGATCTGGGTAAAGGCCTGCGCCCCTCGGTGGGGACAATAATGGGCTACATTAACTTACTTACTTACCTATACAATGTATAAATGAATTAACGCAAAACGAGAAACTACTTTGTTAGGGACATCACTCTGAGCAACTGTCATTATGAAATCGAGTTGATCAGAGCAATTTTACTTTTCACTTCTCCATACAAATCAGCTGATCCACTCAGGCCAAAATGTACTGGGAAGTGAAAAATAAAGTTGCTCCGGTAAAATCGGTTACATAATTAAAGTTGCTCAAAATTATGTCCTGTGTTAGGGCTAACAAATAAATATAGTTTAAAAAAAACTAAAAAACACGCTTTTAAAGCACTTCGAACTAAAAAGTTAAAAATAATAACTTTTTAGTTCGAAGTGCTTTAAAAGCATGTTTTTTAGTTTTTTTTACTTTATTTATTTTTCATTTTTTAGTTCTTGCTCTCACACAGAGGCAATTAATTAATCCTGGCGATCCTAATCAGGAGATAAACTTATGAAATTATTACATTGTCGCTTGCACCTTGAATAAATTGAAGATAAATTATATTTTAAAATGGTATCGGGTCCTCTTTTTATCTGTCTGTCTCTCTCTCCCTCTCACAACATACTACACTTTTAATAAGTTAGAAAAGCACTAACTGAAATGATTACCGTGTGGTTTTCGCTTCACAAATCATACCACTAATGACAGCATTGGACCGAATCGTAATCTATGTATCTGTTTCCTAAATTCCCCTAATGAGTCGGTTAACCGGACATAAATGCAGCCGGCTGTCCGTCTGTCATGATTAATTGTGAACAGATATAGGCACTAACCCGGGTATATACCCATTATTTGGCACACCTAGGTTTTAACCTGGATTATTAGAGTTAACTATGGAAATCACAGCATACACAGTGTTATCGGAAGGTTTTTTTTTTGCCCGATAATATTGTGCCCGTCATTCGTATAGGCTGGCTGAGGATATGGGTGAGGCTCAGGGAGCACTTATCCAGTGGAGAGCGCATAGATACATTTTTCTTTGAAACACAACTTACCAATTTACGGGCGGCGGGGGACGAGGTAAGAGAGCTGTGATTGGTCAGCCGCTGCGAAACTGTCTGGCGGCCCGTCATCGTACATAGGTTGCGTATGCGAACGTTTGTTGAATACAACAAACGTTCGGCGAGCCGCATTCCCCCGCAGGCGCAGTCAATTGGATATATAGTCTCTGGTGAGGCCCTTATCAGACCTTTTTTCAAATTAAACATACATAGTATATCAAATGCCGACCACCCGCTGGGTCTATCGGTAAATACACGGGCATGGCCCATTCCTAATGGCAGTCATAATAGAATTTCATTGGTCGCTTGCAAATAGTGCGTGGCGGTATTATTGTAGGCGGTAGTACATTGGGTGAATTTATCGCTTCAGTATCCGCGTGTCCGCGCTAATGTCTTTAGGTCCGGCAAAAGTCATGGTATTGTCACCAGTAATATGATTTCGGGCCCGATATAGTTAAAGGAATGCATTTATCTATTTGCTCTAAGGCTACTAGACTAACAGGTAACACGCAGCCTAACTAAACCGTTGGATTGGAATCATAAAATATTTTCTTAACAAAGCGCGTCTTAAATAGTCAATCAATCAATTTCTTAAATAATGGCTTCCATCGATTTGATGATTCTACCAATGTCACAAATAGTCACTTGTCATTTCATTTTCAAATGTCAAATCAACTATACCCTTATTACTATAAAGACAAAGTAAATTGACAACATCAAACGTCACTTCTTGAAATAATGTTGCCATGTTCAGTTTGATAGTGATGTTCTCATTCATTCTAAATAGAATGAAAATGAATAGAGTAATTATTTACAATCAGAATTTGTAATAAATATTTATCACAATTTAATATGACATTGAATGCATTACGCTTTCTCCCATTTGAGGTGGCAGAAGCAAATTGTGCCCACTTTTTGTGAGTTTGCAAATGCGTAATTTTGCTTACTTTTTATTCGCAAATAAAGGAGTGGGGCGCGTCATTTCAGTTTGAACAAGCTATACAGCTCTCTTATCATTTCTATTAATATCATTCTATATTGAGACATTACAATGAACTAAATAATTTTTGACCCCATCACTATTTATTTTCTACCAAAAAGCGGTGACATCGGAACTGGCATTTTACTTCGTCATTATAACAATTAAGGTATAGGGTATAGATTCTGGCATTACTTTGGATTTGACTTCTCTAAAACTGAAATTCTAGCTGGATGCATAGTATCGCTTGATTTAGTTTTTTTGCAGCTCAGACATATTATACTGATATTCTAACCTTACCAGCATAAACTCTAAAAATACAAACGTAAATTACTAATTCTTTTACATGCCGTTAAACGCAAATGAAAAATAAATACATAGGCATATAGCTATGTTGCTGAGCAACGAACGACAAATCAGAATGTCTGCTAATTACCTACGTGACCTGGGAATTAACAGGATCCGATGATTTATTGTTACTAGCTGTGACATAAATACGTGGGATTTCAGTTGGGAGATCACAGCACACTTTTAAAGGAGGTATAGTATAGTTTATGTATTATTATTTTGGTGGTAGAGGCAGCCAGGGATAGGAGCGTTACCACAACCTCTATAGTGATTCTGTTTAGAATCCTTACCCTTCCACTTTCGTAAAGACACCCACAGTACGATGGATAACAGCTAATAAACTTGAAAAGTCTTGACTCGCGTAAAGACACCTTCCATACAGTGAGCTCAGCTCCCGTCCTGTTTCGGCAAAATCGTCTTGCGTGAATCTCAATGTAGTTTTTTTGTACCGGCAACACTGCCGGGAATAGCCAATAAAACTGGCTTCCGGTTGATATCTCACACCTGATTGGTTGAGAGATCAGTTGTTAGGAAAAAAAATGCAATTTATTTTTCACGCGTAATTTCCGCCATTTTCGAAATTTGCGACGTGCATTGTTTATAAAATTATGGGACGGGAAGGGGATGTTTAGTAAAATCACCAAGACCGTCGTGAAACCAGTCTTAGTTTTATGTGAGTGAAATGGAAATGGTTATATAATAAAACATCGATTTTTCAATACCCATTTAATCAACAACACCAACTCATAAAAAATCAAAATAAGCTCATTTGATGTAAGCCACCAGTACTAGCTTGGTACGGATTCCATGGACTTTATTAGACATTATGAACAGCGAGATGTACAAACTTTTAAGATTAACGAAGATTATTGCGAAATAACGAGAATCTAGAAATGTGTAAAAATGGAAAACAAGTACTCAGTTAAAACATCCGTTGGTATTTAAAAAGACTGACTATTACCTACTATTATTTTGCATGCTTAAACTTAAGCTGGAAACACTGAACATATTTTAATATTAAGATCCTCCACTGTACTGTTTTCTGGCATATAAAGAATCATTTCATTTCATTTCATTTTGAGAAAATATTCTCATGGGGAAAAAAATTATAAAAATATGCCAAAGGAAATTGGCGATAAACGACATCGGGAAAATATGGGAATGAAACAAATGTCACCGAGAAAAACTTAATATCGGAAAATAGGCACCTCACTCTTTTTTTTAATAAATTGCCAAGCTGTCATGTCATAAATACAATTGATATCCGGTTTCCAAGGATTAAAAAGGAAATTAAAAGGGTCGCTTCTGCTGTCAAAAGTCAGAAGTTTCAGAAACATCAACAAAATTAAATAGAAAATAAGTATGTATCGTTTGTTCCGAGGGAATTTAATTAGCTAGATGAAGATGGAGATTCAAGAATCAATTAAAATTATCAATAATTCTCATGCCTTCTAAAATATTTCATTTTCTGCTCGAAAATACACGAGACATAATGACGTAGCATAGCGTCACGCCTTTCCCCATACGTCTGTCCGTCTGTCCGTATGTCCGTCTGTCCGTCTGTCCGTCTGTCCGTCTGTCAGTCTGTCCGTCTGTCTGTCTGTCCGTCTGTCCGTCTGTCCGCCTGTCCGTCTGTCCGTCTGTCCGTCTGTCCGTCTGTCCGTCTGTCTGTCTGTCCGTCTGTCCGTCTGTCCGCCTGTCCGTCTGTCCGTCTGTCCGTCTGTCCGTCTGTCCGTCTGTCCGTCCGTCCGTGGATGTCTGTCCAGAACAGACAGACATCCAAATGCATTTTGCCCAATGTCGAAACTGTACGCTTCGCTTTGCTCGGTCAACAATTGAGGGAAAATTCTGAAAACTGCAAATTTCTGTCTTTCTACAATAATATTCAATTTGGTTTACATGGATGACATTATACTTTAGTTTTTATGTAGAAACCTAATTACACGTGTTACGCTCTTAAAGTGTGATCGGAACCCTTGGTCCGTGAGTCCTGCTCGCACTTGACCGCTTATTTCCTTTTGAATTGGAACCCTAAAAAGCTAAAATATAACAATTTCGGGAAACTGCTTGAAACCCCTCACTACCTGATGAAGTTCTGAAAATAAAGTACTAAATTGGCTCTAATTTCACGATTTTCAAATAGTTGAGGAGCCTTATAAAACTTTAAAATGTGATATAATATGTCATACTTAACCGTCTCTGCTGCTCAGTTTATTTATTTATTTATTTAATTAGGCACATCAACAGCACACATATACAAAATTATACAATAGAAATATGGCGGTATTGTTCTTATATGAGTGCCTACTAAAGATGAGCACAGCATTGGCCATTGTTGTACTTAAATTTAATATTATATTTTAACTTAGAATGTAACTATAATAGTAATAAATAACAGTTAATTAGGATTTGGAATTTAAGTAGGTAGGTAGGTAGTTTAATTTGAGTATTTAATTTAATTCAGTTCGAAACAGTTTCATATAGTATACAGTAGACTTTAGAGTAAGTCAATCAACCAATTGTACTTTTTACACTGCACCTTTCTGCCTCTGTATATTTTGAACAAGAAGACAAACATGCAGATACATTTCAAATCTTGTTACTCTCTCAATTTCGTCAAACAATCCTCGACTCTCGACGTCTAATTAAGACACGGGGAGAAAACGCCCCGGCATGCGCGGAATCCGCTCTTATCCTAACGGTTGTGCTAGCTCCCATAATTTATGTCAGTGTTTAAAAAAATACGCTGTATTTATAGAGAGTTCAAATCCAACGATCTTTTGGCTCTGAATGACGTTTCCATGGGGGCGCTAGTTCTACGCAACTAAACGCAACGAACTGGCCATCAACACAAACATTTTATTCGGGCACTGTTCTCACCGCCGACGATGAGCGAGAAGCGAGTTGGCGAGCAGCGAGGAGCAAGTGTGTAGTTCTGATAGTTTTTTCGCTCGGCTATAGAGCGAGTGTTCGAGTGCGACGGGCGATTACTCGCCACTACTCGCTCAGGCGCACTCAAATTCACGTTGTGTAGAAAGGTCGATCTGACAGCCAAGCGAGCATCGCTTAGCTTATATCTAGATATGTTTCTGTGACCGCTGGGCAAGTTTTATCGTTGAGAGCTTCTAACGCTGCGCGACCAGTGAAGAGAGTCCTCGGCGGCCAGCGATAAACTATAAATATATCTCTCTCTTTACCCACACGGGATCTTTATCTTTTGTTCGTTTCTTATAAATAAATCAATAAATAAACGAAGTATATTTTAGACCAACGCAATGTAAGCATTTTTTCTGTGTCTCTCAGTTACAAATATTTTGAATACAGACGGTTTCTTTTTATTTCGCTTTTCATGTTATTAGTAATTGTTTGTTTGCTCGACTTGGGTGGGGGGCGCTGCCGCGCCCCCAGATTTAAAATTGTGCTTTTCTTTCATAAATCCAACAAAAAGATCCGGCAACATTTTACTCCGCCGTTTATTCAAAGCAAATTGTAATACCAGCTCCATATACATAAGTCGCTTGTTTCTCTATAAAATAACACGCTCATCCTTTAATGTTTTTAATTTACGCTCGTCCCGCCTAAATGCGACCCCCACTACGCTTTGGCGCCTAGAACCGTTAATTTTTCCAGAGGAACATTTAGTTATTTGATTTAATTAAACTGATCTCAGTTAATGACTGACGGTTATTTTTTGTAAATGAGCAAATCAGCGGCGTCGTGTTTTGTTTTGGTCTCAAGATTGCGTTTTGTTTTTTTTTAAGATGCAAAGTTTTTAGCTTAGCGACTGTATAAAGAGATTTCTCGGTGATTGGATTAATAAGTAGATACGATCTGAACCTTTATTCTGTTGTCTGGGGATGCCCTCTAAGATTTTATATAATTAATTCAGACATATACCAACAAATTACTCCTCGTGATTATGCTTTTTATTATACATTATTATTATACAAAATCATGCCCTCATTTATTTGAATCACAACCACGATTTAAACTCAAATAAATAAACTTCAAATGGTTATAGGTTTTGCCTTGAGCATAACTCCCATTTCCCTCGCTCAGTCAATATTAATTTGCAAGCATTGTGAATCTCGGCTTAGCTGTAATTTGAGTATACTTAAATATAAATGGAATGATAAAATTTGAGCCATTGCTGAGATAAAATAAATGTCGGCCATTTACGTCTTCTAGAGGGAGCAGGCTTTTATACAAAGGTAAGATCGAGCCATGTTTCATAACTCTGGCTCAGTGTTAGATGGCGGTGTCTTGACAGATGGACAGACACACAAACAGACGGACAACGAAGTGATCCTATAAGGATTCCTTTTTTTTCTTTTTATGGATCGGAACCCTAATCTGTTGGAGTTTCTGCCCTTTTTCTGCCACAGCAGCGCAGCGGTCCAAAGTACAGAAGAGGCAATACATTACGTGTTCTATGCATATTTGTAAAATATCTACAGAAATAAAGGAGATTGAATATTCTTCTAAATGTAAGCTGAATGTAATTCTGAGTTCCGTTGTCTTGTCCCCAGCCTTTAAACAAAGTAAATCAATATTCATGCCGAGTTACTATTTCAACAGTTTCAGACTGCGAATCTTACTCATCAACGTAATCTTATGAAACACGTTTTCATTCAAATTATAAGCAGCTTACCGCGGTGTTATTTGCAAAGTGTGCTTTCATTGCATACCAATTATTTAAGCTATACTGTGTTCACGATCTGTTTGCCGATATATGTATTTTATCGCGATAAAGTGTATGAGTTAAGTAGTACCTACTAGTTATTCCGTGGTACCTAATTGTCCTGTTTGGCACCATTCAGGTACAGTACGGAACCCTAAGGCCGGGACTCTGTCTGTCTGTCTGTCTGTCATCAGGCTGTATCTCATGAACCGTGGTAGCTAGACAGTTGAAATTTTCACAGATGATGTATGTCTGTTGCCGCTATAACAACAAATACTAAAAAACAAAATAAATTTAATATTAAGGGGGCTCCCATACAACTAACGTGATTTTTTTTGCTGTTTTTTATAGATAATGGTAAAGAACCCTTCGTGCGCGAGTCCGACTCGCACTTGGCCGGTTATTGTCAAACACCTTGACTTTACGTGCATTTTCAGGGCTTATATCGATAAATAAAGGTTATATTTATAAAACACTTGACTTTCAAGAGAAATATATCCCTTTGATTGCAAGGATTCCAGCAAGAAGGGTATTGCATAGCAAATCTAATAAAAACCCAGATAGGAATAAAAGTGATTACTTCTCAAATCTCTTATCTCAATACAAAACAAAAGAAACTCAAAGTCAGGACTGAAAGGGACACTTCAATAATTCCCTTCGTGCAGAATAAATTGTCATTATCCTGCAAAGTTTCTCAAACTCTATCCAACTTGTTATCGAAACCCGATTTCTCGTCGAATTTGCATCATAAAAGTGTCACAATAGACCGCGATCCAGCCCTACGTTGTTCATCCCCCAAAAAATACGCGAAACTTTCTCTTTCCGTTCGCTCCTATCTCCTTTTCTTCATCTAAATTTTATTAACTCAAAACATTCTTTGCAGCTAAAGTTTGAGACGCGGTGATTGAATATTTTTTTAATAAAAAGTTTCACGGAGTATTACGTGAATCGGTGACGGTGCTTGTGTATTTTTTTATGTTTTTGCTCATTTTCTAAAATATTGTTTTCCAACGAATTTAGTTGCAAACGAGTTTTAACCATAATCAAGTCGCATAACCATACCTTTCAGTTCAACTCGCATTTTAGCTTGCCTTGCATGATATATGACATGTAATTCCTTAAACCTTTCATCAAAACGTAACGTAACGTATCTAAAAAATTGCAATGCAAATTAAAGAGCCATCTATTAACATTAAATAGCTAGAGAACTTGAGGTAAGTATATATACTTGAGGTAAGTATATAGTATAAACTTACCTCAAGTTCTCTAGCTATATAAACCTTAAAAATCTGGACTGAATCTTCCAGAAAATGCAGATTGGTACGAGTTATGTTTAAAAGTGTTTAAAAATTTATCTTTGAAAATCTTTAAAATACCGTAACTCGAAACCGTATTTTTTTTGGATAGGGTGTTTCATAGTAATAATTGTTAGTTTTTATCCATGACAGTATCTCCTAACGTAATTGTATGTTGACTTGCCAGTAACCCTGTATAGACAACTGAATTCGAATCTGAGCATTTTTTTAGGGTTTCGTACCCGAAGGGTGCCAAATGGGACCCAGTTACTAAGGCTCCGCTGTCCGTCTGTCCATCCGTCCGTCCGTTCGTCCGTCCGTCCGTCAGTGGTTCCTAGAGCACGAACCGTAATAGCTAGAAAAATGAAATTTTCACAGAATGTGTATATCTGTTGCAACAACAATAAAAAATACATACTGAAATTCGAGAGATATTACAAATTAAAGGGGGTCCCTATACAAGAGACATGTTTTAATTTTCTTTTAGTTTTTGTTTTATTGTTTTGAGTACTTATGTACGATGTGCAATTCCGACTCGCACTTGACCGATTTTTATATTTTAAATGTAACAAGTAAACAAGTTCTTTGCTTATAAACTTTACTTACATGTACATACATTTATTCTACATTTCTCTGCCTACTAGTTTGTCATAGAATTGAAGCTAAAGATGCCTTTTTAATGTTTTTTAAGTCTCAAGTATTTTTACAGTTCCGTACTTAAAAAGAAAACGGAACCCTTTCCCTTTACACTGTTTTCTCACGTACAGCGTGGTTTGACATTTTGTGCACTCACTGAGCTGTGAATAGAGAAATCGTCGAATTGAATTCAAAATACACCGACACGACACGTTTACGAATGAACGTGTCTAATTCTTTGTTAATTAAAAAAAAATGTCTCCTGACAACCAGACACCTAAAATAATGAGAGTTGGTTTTGGGTGGCGTAGAATAATGAAATTGAAGTTTTATATTAGTGCACTTTCATGCAAATCCTACGTACTGCCAGTAGGAGTAGGACGCAGGTCGTAATTCGATCAAAAGTTTTCGCAAGCATGGATGCAGCATGCATTGTTTGTACCTCTACAGTTTAAAAAATAACGATTTTTATTATGTTCGCAAAACCTTCGACGTCTTTAAAAACAAACAGAAAATAAAAGCATATAAAAGCATACAAAAATAGGTCAATGCAAAATAAAAATCTTATTGACAACATATTTTTACCTCTCGCAATTTAGCCGAGTAATTTCACCTTTTCTTACCTTTTCGAACCTCTGCTTCTTTGTGTCTATTATTTGGGGTACGCCAGGAGATTCATTTCCCCTAATATTGAGTGAAAAGGTCTTTCGTTTCGGAAATTAAAGCCAAGAGGGCCTTTATGAAGGTTGACCTTTGGAGTATAATTTTGGGACAAACGATGAAATGTTTTGAGGATATCAGACTTTGGGATTTAAACAGTCAAAATTATAAAATTTGTAAAGTTTGCTAACGTAGAAATAGTCAACATTTTTAGAATATTGCGTGAGTGAGTGTTGGACCTAACTTTTGACAGAATGACGTCTGTCGAGTCAACTAGTTTTATAATAATCAGTTTATGAATGTTGCTGATTTGCCTGCATCCTGCATGTATGAAAATATCATGTAAAACTGTGTCTCATAGATAAAATCGGTTTTTAGCTAAATGTAAGGCCATATTCCGACTCCCAACAACAATGACTAAAACGTTACATTGCATCCTGTAAATTGGTGCACCACTTCTGCCATAAACCCCGAGGCTATAAACACTTATCTAAAACAAATTAGCACAAATGACCAAACTACAAAGTTAAGCACAAAACGGCAGCTTTAGTTCAAATAGCTGAGTTTAATGCCATTAAGCGAGAGGTAGCCATTAAACTAAATTAAATAAACTACTTCGGAAATCGTCTGACTTCTCTTTACAAATGCTGGAGGTGTTCCTTGGCGTAGCATCTATATTAGTAATATCATAATATCTAATACTTGCTCTTTGGTAATATCTAGCTCAATTTCTCAATTTGAGAAAGGAAACTTTTTCAATAGGAAGTCCGCCAAATAACTAAGTCTTATTTAGTTGCCGCAAGTCCAAGCGGATTGGCGCTAAAGGCCTTTGCCCAGCAGTGGGTTCATGTGGGCTGACTATGAAGAAGATGATGATGATGATATTTAGTTGAATCAGCTGGTATTTAATTGACTTATCAGTGAAGAGAAGTTGAGGGGTTTTATTGCCAAAATGACCGCTATAATATTCTGTTAGAGACTTTGCTGAGTAAATAATTATCTCGATACAGGGTTTCTTAGTGTAGAGCCGGGAGTTTTTTACGTTGATAGATCGTGCAGTACGTATAATTTACTTTTTTTTGCCTTTGTAAACTATTTTCATTTACTTTTTGTTTGTGTCATTTAATTGTATGCAATAATGAACTTATGCATTATGAATTTACGTAAATATCCATAGATTAAGTCTGACATTGATAAACAGAAGTTCCAAGAGAAGTCCTACCTTCTTTAATAATCATAAATAATCGTAATAATCACACTATCAGCATTTAAGAGATCAGTGACTACAAATTGAAAAGCCAGACCAATAGTCAGACATCGCATTATGTGATGCATGCAGCTGCAATCACATGACTCATAGTTACATGGGATGGCACTCGCAATTTTGTATATTGCATCCATCTCATGCATGTTATATGAGGCCGTTGCCGGAAATGCAATCACTGATGTGGCGCTCTGCATACAGCCGTCCCTAAACTATTAAATAATTTCTCGCATTTCGACTGTAATATTTAAAAATGCCGCTGTTAAGCGCAACTTTCAGATTAAATGGGCCTCCGGTTTATTTATGCAGCGTAAAAGCATCGTTAATGCTTGCGTTGGGATTTTTAAATTGCATAAATTACTAAGCGATATCGATGGCAAGAGGCCAGGGGGCAATAGGCTTGTGGCCTGTCAAGTCAAAATAGATACTCTTTATGAACTGTCAAAACCTAACTTTTGTTCCCGAGTTCTATGAAATAGCAACAGAATGACGTCATTTAAAAGTGCCATCAAATGCTGTTTTTTTTGCACAAAATTGACGTTATAAAATATATATGCTAGAAATATACAATTCTGAGAATGTCAAGCCATTTTGTACATAATTCTTCAACTTAAGACTTGTTCCTAGATTTATTGGATTACCCTGGCCAAAAGCCTATTCTCTATAGATACAAGCCTATAAGAAACATATCGCAAGCTTCGTATTCGCAAGTATTAAAAATTTAATGTAAACTATATGTGTCGCAGCCATATCATGAAATGGCCAGCCGTGAATCATCTTAAAACGATTAAATTTTTAGGGTTATCAATGCGAAAGCGTAGGTAAAGACTAAAGGGGGCGACCGCAGCCAAGCCCCAGAATAGTCATCGTGTTAGTTTGACATGTATGAAACAAACAAAATGCTAACAATGTAGAAGAAATACAATGCATTTAAAAAGACATATTTTCATTTACACCAGCCATATCAAGATATGACCCGCAATGGCTTGGCCATGTCATGAAATGGTATGGTATCATGATATGGTCAAATTTTACGGTATGGCTATGACTTGCTTTGTGTTTGCGCGTGGAGGGTAGCTCGAGCGCACCTTTAGAATCTCGATTTCGTTTAGACGCTGGTTACGCTGGCATATCACAAGCATCACTTGATTGAGGAAATTATCTTGTAATATCGTATGTAGGCCCCATTTCCTGACGCTCATTTCCTGTAAGGAGAACTCACCCACCAGCGACCAAAGCCACACCCGGTGCTGCGGCAGAACAGAGTCTCAAATTCTGCAAAATACGCCGCACTCGCTGACGAATATTTGTTCAAGCTTTGGCTTCGAGACCGTCGTCGTCGGGCCGTTAGGCCCTATATCTCGACAAGCTATCAAAGACATCTCTAATCGGCTCGTCAAAGGCTCAGGACACCGCAGAGCTAGCTGATGCGTTGATTGGGGTAGGTACCTTGCTCAACGCATTAGCATTGCGGTACAGCGAGGTAGCAGTGGGCAGACCACCAGCCCGATGGTCCGACGATATTATCAAGTCGTCGAGATCCCACTGGGTGCGATTGGCTCGGGACCAGGAAAATTGGCGCTATAGAGAAGAGGCCTATGCCCAGCAGTGGGTCGATGTAAGTGGAGGAGGAGGAGGTCACAGTGCCCAAGAGGGCATCCTAATGTCCGACAGTGATCGGGGCGAAATTTTTGGCTGTCTATTATTACTTTGTATTACGACGACCTTTTTGTTGGTATGTAAGTCTGTTGCGGTCGATCCTGTGGCATGATTCTCGCGCATTCGATATACGATATCTAAATACACCAATATCGAGTGATTTTGTAGGGGAATCTGTCAATATAGGTCTCGATATCCGTATATCGAAGGCGCAAGAATCGTGTTCCTGTGCTTCTCAACCTTTCGGCCCATGGTTCGAATAGGGTTGGACAAAATATCTCCAGGATGTTTACGGGATTTTGATGCCATTGTTTTTTGGTCATTATAACATATAACAAAGCGGCACGCCTTTTCCCCTAAGGGGAGGCAGAGGCACAATTGTGCCCATTCTGATCATCATTGCCGAAAACATCAGATATTTAAATTAAACTGTCTTTAAAATGAATAAATTCAAACAAAAATATAAAGTGTAATGCACTATCTTTATTTGTCAAAGTTTGTCTTAAATATCTACAATAACTTAAATATAATATTTTTCGTAATTCTGTTGTACCTAATTCGTTAAAACAAGTAACAATATTTTAAATTGTAGAGTAACACAAAGTTCTGTTTTAAATAAAATCTTTAATTAAACATTTGATTTATGTACATAAATTCATTTACTTATCGGTTTGATAGCAGTATATACGAAAACAATTACATGAAAACAGTATGTTCTCATTTATTTACAAAGTTTTTACAATTTTTATAACTATTTTTAGAATAAATTCTCAAACAAATATTTAATTAGGCTTATATCTATTTATGTACGAGTACCTATTTGCATTTTTACAGGGTAATAATAACCTACAAAAAAAAACAATATTGCATCAAGCCTTTTCTTGTATGGGTCAGATGGAAATTTATGCCAAAATATATACAATAAGGAATTACTAGAAATAATATTGCTTCGTATCCTAAGCAACGCAAATTATAACATAGTATGTATTGTATGCTAAGTAACCCAAGCAAAGTGTAACAGAAAAATTTCACCAGTCTGGCTGAACAAATCATATTACAGTTGGGGTTTTTCAATAATAAAAAATTTTGCCGGCTCTCGAGAGTCCAACGGTAAATTATCCTAATGAGTCGCGCCACGATGAACGTAAATAATAATAATTAGGTACCCATTAATAAATAAATCTTTCTGTTACAACCTATTATACAAGTTGACCTAGGCGCGAGTTTTTAATGCTCATAAAATCAGACGATAATTTTAAAATTCTCAATTACTTATATACTAAATCATAGTTTGTTCATTACTGCAGAATATACAAGGTGACATTTAATTAGCTGACCATATTTTGGGGAGTTATAGTACTATGAACAAGTTTCCCCAAGGAACATATGGTCGCAAATGATTTTTTTTTGGTTCTTCCTTGGAAACTTGAAATCAGCTGATCAGGGCAATGTTCTGGGGGACGATATTTTTTTTTCATTTGCGACTATATTATGTTCCGTGGGAAAAGTTGTTCATAATGCTGAACTATCATTCCTCAAAATATGGTCGGCTAATTAGATGTCATCCTGTATACCGTAATAGATTATAGCCATTATCTGAGGATTACAAATCGGCCGTGATACCGATAGAAATATAGCGAGTGAGCTCTAATTAATCTCGGGAAGAAACTTAATTCTTATTCGCAAATATATTTATTTGTTGTACTTGAGAACATAGACCCGATTAACTGATGAAAAGTTACTAAATGGGAGACTTAATAATTTCATTAGATCTCCCATTTTTGATAACGTTTTCGATCCGACCACAGGTTTCCATAACTACAATAAGATACCCCAAAATAGTCTAACCAAAGAATAATTAATGTAAGTATAACTAAATACCCATTATAATTCCTTGTGTATTTCAATAAATATTTTTTTCTAAATAGTGATTATTTTTTCTAATTTGCTAATAAAATAAATCAAGTGAGAGACCACAATATGTGAGAAAATACTATTAAAGTGACTCGTTTCTATTTCTTGCAGGTACAAAAGTAGGTAGTTATGTACAGTATTACGTCAAAATTTAAAAAGCTACAGAACATTACTGAGTATTTGTGTCGAATGTTAAGAATTTTGAATAAGTACTAGAATATTGTGTACAATTTTTTCGCAGCATCTATGAGAAACACACTTCAAACTTAATAATTCACCTATGTCACTTTATTAAAAACAAGAGTAATTGCTTTTCAATTATATTTTATAAACAATTTAGAAATTATTTTTTAGAGAGAACATTATATCAAACTGTACATTTTAATTTTCTCCAGTCACGGTCTAACAAACTTATCTGTTACTCTGTTAGGATCTAAATTAGAACGATCTTTCTAACGAACTTATCTTTTGGCGCGTGGAACTAACGCTTGACGATCATGACATGAGGAATGAAAGGTCTGTGTTGATGACAGTTCGTTACGTTTAGTTGTGTAAACCTAGCACCCCTATAAACGTTACTCAAGTGCCTACAGATCGTAAGACTGCTCGCAAGATAAGTCTGCACTTAGGATAAGGCATTCGAGTCGTTTAATAATTAATAATTGAATAATTTTATTGAACTAAATCCAGTAAGGGGTTCTGTAGGTTTTTATTCAGTGTTCGAAACATATTGCGCTAATTGAGGACTAATGAGGATTGAAGAAGATTCAACATGTCACCGCAAGCAGTCTTGTCTATTTCTCAAATCGTCTGTTACATTTCGAAGTTCATCCGAGGTCGCTAACCACGGAACCAGGAAATAAACAAAGAGTTTCATTGATCTGAGATGCTAACAAATAAGTTTGCAAGACTGAGCGCAACCTAAACAGTAACTCAGTAACTACATGTTGTCTCGCTTTCACCTGTAGCTGTCAACGCAGTTGGTATATACTGCAGCTAGTATGCAATAGAGCGAGATAAACAGATTCACTGAGAGCGCGCACGGTGATGCTGTGTTCGCGTTTCCATGCTGCATAGCTGCTGGGTGCTCGCCTGTTGATAAGATAATTAGTTGTTAGTTAATTAAACTGTCAAAAAGGTGTGAGCTCTGATGGGGAGACTAATAAGCTCATACTCTGAAATGACAAATGATAATGATGTGGTCCGAACTATTTCGGTCATGGCGACCGCTTCTTATGTAGACAATCATCCTCACCCCAAAACTACACTATCAATGGACTAAATGAATAAAAACAATTATTGCTTAAATATTATCTATTGATTATAGATTATTTCTACTTTCTTTTCTTTAATTTTGGTCCTACCAGATGAGCTCAGAATAAATCAACTGAGGCGTTATTTTTAAGCCAGGCTGATTTTGTCACTTAACCATTAAAATATCAATCTAGCCACTGAAATACCTACTGACTGAGTCACTATCCACTATAAAAATGGACTCGGTAAAATAATAAATAAGTTCGTTTTGTATTTCCATAGACCATACCATTTGTCTATGGTATTTCGCATAGTTTTTCCAATAGGTTAGACGAGAAACATTTTATGTCCAGTGTAACGTGTGTTTTTAAAACTGCACGTTTTAATGGTCATCGCGAAACTACACGTCAATGTCTGGAAAAAACGATAACTCACCATTTATAACGTGTACATTGACGGACGCGGAGTCAGCCATAGTTGGCACGCAACTATAGTTGCCGCTGTCCGAGGGCAATAACCTCTCAATGACCAGTCGTGACGTCAGCAGCTCCGTCCATTCTGTCTGTAGTCTGATCCTCGGCTCTTCTTCTGTGATGTCGTTGTCGTCTGTCTCCTTATACTCTATTATTTTTGATCCTGTAACAATAAATATCACGTCACGCAAACTGGCAAGGTTAGTTCAAAAATGTTACAGTGCCACCATCTTAGCTGGGGAATGAGCGATTGCGCCACCATCTTCTCCAACTGAACAGCTACACCTACACTACACTCTCAGAACAATAACTAAAGTATTGTTCTGAGACTACACTCTACAACAACTGACAGCGAGCGGAGTGACGTTTTCAAAGTGGCGTCAGTAGTTTCCTATTACGCTATTTGTAAAGAGAAGGATATAAAATGTCGTAGTCATACATATCATCAAATTTGGCCATAACATGATATGGCTAGCCATTTCATGATATTACGGCCAAGCCGTTTCTGGCGATATCATGATATGGCCGGTTTTAATGAAAAAATGTACTTTAAAAAGCATTGTTATTCAGAACTACGTGTTTTTTTGTAATACATGTAAAACTAACACTGACTATTCGGGGACTTCGCTGCGCTCACCCCCTTTAGTCTTGCTTGACCTAAACTACCGCAGTGTTTGCCCTAAAATATTTCATCGTTTCATGATATTCCACGTTTGGCCATATCATGACTGGCCCATTCGACGATTGGCTACGACATACCTAAGCATTCAAATAATATGGCTTCCCTGTTATGTAACAACAATTTATAAGATTAAGTGTGGCCTTAGGTAAGGAAAATGCGAGAACAAAATGATCGTTAATGTATGTAAGTACATTTCTGGGAATTACCTATACATCGAGCCACCATAGTTCAATGGGAACACACTTTCCTTCCTTATATTGTTGATCTTATTTGTTATATTGTATTTTCTCGTTTTTGAATAAATGTTTATACCTGTGTAACGAAGATTATTAACAGATGTTTCAGGTAATATTTTAGCAGCTGACTCTATTACTAGATAAATAATAATTAAGACACGTAATTGCTTTTCCATCAAAATACTGATGTTATCTAAAAACTATTTATGTATCAAAAACAAATTAACTAACAAAATTATGATTCGGTCATTCAGTTTTGATACTTTGACATTACAACGACCGTATCAAAGTCACAGCAAAATCTAATCTAAGTATAGGTACGTACGTGCGTTTTAGAACGCAATCTGCTCGTTGGGTTGTGTACATATTCCGAGAATAATAGAAAAAGTTTTGCATACACGCGATATTCAGCTCATTGTATTATGAAATAATGCCCCAATATCGAGCAACAAAAGATATTTCAGTAAAAAGTAAATTGCCTCTCAGTAAACTCCGATTGACTAACGAGCGCGTGTAGACGAATATAAATTGCAAAAAATACACGAAAAATATTATACGGTTTTTCCCCAAGCGGGAGGCAAAGACAGAGGTTATAATAATAATATCTCTCTAGGGCCTCGATTCGCGTAAGGAACTCGAAAAAAAAGGCGATGGTTTCCAAGGGGTCCCGGGTAGTCAGTCTACAAACAAAATAGGTACCGGGAACGATTGCGTTCTCTAAAGCAAACAATACACTATGCTATTCTAGTTCTATACGAGATTCGGGGACCGGGGCTGTAGCGATGCGCTTGCTCCCTGTCACATAAAAATAGTACTGAATAAATAATACCATAATAAAAGGTTATAAATTAAAACAACAACCATTGACGGTTATTGTTTTTAATAGTTTTTATGACTAGTGGCTCTGTGAGCTGTAGACCTCGCGAGTATGTCGGTGGGAAAGCTGAACTGCTAACACACATAAAAAAATAACCCAAATAATTTTCTTTCAATAACACATACAAACTTATGAATGTACCTGGTTACGTACATGCAGTATGAAAGTAGCCGCACCAATAACTTTGTAAACTACATTTCGCGATCTTTAATACAACCTATTGACTTTTTACTAAAATTAAATAGTCTGTTTCACTCTCATGGTCTTTACAAATCCAACGACACCTCATTTGTTAATATCCATCGAGCCGTTTGGGTTGTAGCGATTTTTTTACATTTTAAAACCCCATATCTCCGCCATTTTGAAAAAAATCTAAAAACTGGCTCGTGTAAAAAATTCTATTTATTTTTCCAACCTGCTCACAAAATTTCACGAGAATCGGTTCATAAATGCGACCTGTAGAGGAGAACAACCGGACATACGAAAGCATTTTTGCCCAAACCTGAAACGGAGACGCTTCGCTCGCTTCGCTCGCTCGGTCAATAAACTGTGCTTCACCAAACTTCTAAATAAAGTGACGTCTGTCTTGAATTTGATGCATATGATTGATCATCATCATCATCATATCAGCCCACATCATCCCACTGTTGGGCATGCCCCCCCCCCCCCCCAAGCACGCCACTCGCGTCCGTCCCCCGCCATTCTGGTCCACTGCCTACCGGCCACCTTTACAATATCATCTGACCATCGGGCCGGTGGTCTGCCAGCTGCTCTTTTCCCTGTTCGCGGCCACCACTCTGTTGCTGCCTTGGTCCACCTTCCGTCCTCCCTTCTGACCAAATATGATTGATACTCACCCTTATACCAAAATATCGTTCCGAGGTCATGTGGACCCTGACTTAGGATGCAAGTCAGAGTCAGTGAACTCCCTGTCTTGACGTAGAGGTCTGCTGGACCCAGAACGTGTGCTTTTGCCTCTGTTGGAGAGAAAAAATATATGTTATAATCAATAGACTGAACTACAACCTTGCCTTTAACCTAAAGTACCCTAACCACCTGCCAGATGGTCCGTTGACATAGCGAGGATAGCAGGAAAGCAATGGACGCGAGTTGCACGGGACCGGGTTGAATGGCGTATACATGAGGAGGCCTATACTCAACAGTGGGTTCCCTGATAGGCTGATGATGATGATGACCCTAACCTTAGTTAATGTAACCCTAAGTTAATAAACTGATAGTTTTCTCATTAAACAACACAAGCTTAAACCCTTAATTGTGCCAAAAGGAAGCAATCATGATGAATAATTATGATTATTCTGTATATCAAGCATCTTTCCCGATCCATTCAAATTCAAGTTTTACCAATCACAGTCACTTGTGTGAAATGGTCGGATGATTGGTAAAACGCTAATTAGAAAATAATTACAAAATACAAAAATACAAAATCGTATATTTACTAAAAAAGCGTTTTAAACCTGTGTCGTGGAGGCCATACATTCAAACATTACAATTGAGACAAACAGTGGAGCTATCTGTAGCAAGGATTTCATTATATAATTGGGACAGATTTTTGCAATACATAATCTAGCTAAAGATCAAACTAACACATAATTATCTGATAAGAGGTTGTAGATATTACGTTAAGTACCTATCTGACGTAATACCTTTTACTGGATCAACTTTCGGCGAAATGTTACTGAAATTGCCTCTTAAGAATTTGACCGGAGCCCTGTACGGTTTAATAGCTCCGTTAGTAGTTTATTAATGGTAGTAGACATAAATGATTCTGACAAGGTCTATCCAATTTTAGCTCAGGTTAGTAGAGTGTATTTTCCTATGATTTTTATGTGATTACAGACATTTTCATAAGTAGTCTTATTCAAGTAAGATTTAATTATTGTAAATGATCTAAGATTTCTTAATAATTATGCAATCTTCATCGAAAGCTTGTTTCCGCCCACTGCTGGACCGAAATGGAATCCCAGCGGTATAAATAATTTTGTTGATCCACCTGAATAAACCTAATTTAGTAAATATATTAATTTCTAGAAGGAAGATATTACCGACTAGTAATTAATTACTCTGGTTGATGACATAGGTTGAGCGAGCGTCTGAGCCAGAGCACAGATTACTATGAATTTAATGAGTAAGCAAAAGTTTAACTGTGAGTGAAAAAGAAGAAAGAATTATATCATCCAGCCTTTTCCAACCTTTTATTGCTCCGTACGACGTCCGTTTTGAATAACCTGTCTATCCTCCATCTGCAGATATAATAGATAGGGTCAAAGACATTTCAATAGCGCAGTTCAATAACGCAGCTGTCAATTCAACTCTAGAAATGTGAAAAGGTAGTTATATAGGTAATTGAAAATAGAAAATAGTGAAGTTTATTTTACCTATAAGAAGAGTTGTTAGAAAACGGTCATGGTATTTTCTCGGATCAAATTAGGTACCTAATCAGCACTGATTAGATTTTTATCTTTGATCCTTATCTAATTAATTAGCATTGGTAGAGGTGGTAGTACGGGCAGAATCATAAACTTTCCAATATGAAATTCCACAAATTAGGAACATAACGACAGTTTGAAATAAACATTATTAAATTACACGTCAAATAAACTAACAAATGTTTTCGAGAAGAAACGTTAACATCAAAACATAATTACAACTTTAATACATAAAAAATATGTGTTTAAAAAGTATTTATTATACTTTTGATATTTATACGACAAGTAAAGTAAAGCTACAGAACGCTAGAAAATTCCTTGAATCGATCACTCCATTACAAGTTTTAAAGACGTTGCGATACACCCATAGAAAGTTCGTAATACAATTTGCCGACGAGACGAGATTTGTCCTCGACGACTTTGCGATTTATAAGGTTTTTCAGAGGACGTTTACATCAATTATCTAGTTCTGAGGGTAATTGGGCATCTGTGTTTTGAATGAAACTGGTCAACCGCATGGCAGAGCCACATGCAAAGGAGAAAGAAGTCTGCTACCATCTTACCTTTAACAAAATTAAAAAAATGGCGCTTTGTCTTGCCTATGGTTTTTTATTGCTTGTTATTGTAGCGGTAAAGGTCGATTCACACATATCCCACCGATCCGGCACCGGTCTGGCACAGGTACGTATCAGTAAAAAATATTTTTTCATACATTATCTATGAGACTAGTCACACTTGTCAGTGTCCGTGAGGCACAGGCCCTCGATTCTCGCGCTATCGAGATCATCTCCCTAGTCGAGATAATGATCTTGATACCGCCTAAATCCATCGAAAACGATTTCGATTCATATTTATTTCGATAAAAAATGGGTCGAGATATCTCGGTTGGTCGTAAGGCTGGTCGTGAGAATAGCTTTTTCTTGTTTTTGACGGAGATTTCGGAATCCCAAAATCCATATTTCGACCATGGACATAATCTCGCTAGCACGAGAATTGCCCTCCTGGTCCATGTCAGTGAAAATTATAACTTTCATAGAGAATGTATGAGAGAATATTTTTCACTGATACGGACCTGTGCCGGACCGGTGCCGGGTCGGTGGGATCACTGATATGTGTGAATCGACCTTAATAGCTCTGGTCATGTAAACTTTCTTCCTACAACGGTTTATGAGATAAGTTTGAGTCTGAGTCCTATGTCCGACGACTCCGCTAACAGACTGACGGATGGACAGCGCAGAGGCGTGATAGGGATCCCGTATGGCATCCGTCTGAAGAACTTTACATTCATTACTTATAGAACCCTAGAACGACTTACTTTGAAGCATTATCGTCAACTCTTCATCTCAGCAAAGGCAGCTCCAATGAGCGAGTAATTTCAATAGGTATGAGTTTCTAAGAGACACTAAGACTTGTCTGTGCCAAATTTCAAAGGCATTACATAAGACACCGTATGTTTAACTCAAGTTAACATAGTAGCAAAGTTGAGACTGAGTTAGACTTGACTGAATGGAAGCCAATTCGTGAGCCAGGCGTGTCATTAAGCAGTCTTAAGTGGAGAGCCAAGTCACAAGGCACGCGCTAACAGGCGAGACCTCAGAATAATAGGACTGGAAGCGTCTTTTGAATTAATGAATACAACTTCGTAATTTCGTAATTTCTTTATTGTACTCACATGACAGTAAAAATAGCTTAACATAGAAAAAAATATGTACAAAGGTGTGCTATCTCTAATAAGAGATTTCTTCCAGCAAACCATGTTGTGTAGGAGACGGAGATGATAGGTAAGGGGAAGAATTGCGAACTTCACTGGTTGTGACTGGTAAACTTGCAAATAAAGAAGCAGAAATTCAGATAAAACATAATTCTCAGTATATATGTATAATTCCACCTCCGCCACCTCCTCATTTTGATTTCAAGTTATAATAAAATAAAAATAAAATATCTGTGTTTTATATTTTAGCTTAGCTTTTAGACAATAAGGCAAACGCAGGTAAGCCAACGGGTTAGGCCTATGCATGGGGCTATTGTAATCCGCAGCTATTTCTATGCGTCGCTGGATCAGCCTTTTTTTTGACCGTCCGCCTATTCCTCTTTTCGCCCGCTGCCACTCTGGGGAACGGGAAAAAAGTCACTCCCTTCTGGCTATTAACTTTAAAATAAAATAATACTGCACAAATTTATTCTCAGTCTCAACAAATGCCCATTACAAGACTGGGCAAATAATACTTAGAAGCGCAATACACATCAAACCCGCCGACATGCCACCGACAAAGTTTCCCGACACTTAATGAGTGAAGCCGTATAGGTCGACCCTTTAAGTCCGTGGGTCGGCGTCTTTGGTGTATTGCTCTTTACGCACCCGCAAAAAAAGTGTGGCTAAGAATCTCTCGGCATATTTTATGGTCATGCCAGGATGGCATCTCCATAATAAAGCCTCCTTGGCCAAGACAAGTGAGCCTTGCAAAATTACACTTGACTGTTGTGTTAGACTGAATGTGCACAGAACATTGACTAACGAGAAGTGTGTAGAATTATCATTGTAGCTCATTAATGCTTCTACCAATAGACACAGGGTTTCACTCGAAGAGCATAATACTGTAGTACATAGCTAACATTAATTAGGTAGCTTTCATTTCATAATGGATTTCTGGTCTCTATTTTTAAAATAACCGGCCAAGTGCGAGTCGGACTCGCACACGAAGGGTTCCGTACAATTTATAAAAAAAAATGCAAAAAAAAATCACGTTTGTTAAGCCCCCTTAAATATTTATTTTATTCTGTATTTTAGTATTTGTTGTTGTAGCGGCAACAGAAATACATCATCTGTGAATATTTCAACTGTCTAGCTAACACGGTTTATGAGATACAGCCTGGTGACAGACAGACAGAGAGACAGACAGACAGACGGACGGACGGGCGGGCGGACGGACGGACGGACGGACGGACAGACAGCGAAGTCTTAGTAATAGGGTCCCGTTTGGCACCCTTCGGGTACGGAACTCTAAAAACTTAAACACACAGACATATACCATTACTCCTGGCCCTACACTAGGCTATCCTGTGTCGTGGATACCAGAAACACCGACTACGTCCGGTCCTACGGTTAAAAAACTACTACTTGGTAATAAGCCTCGTCCTTTTTGTGAAAACTTATCCAGCCCTGTGCCAAATTTTCCCCGCCATAAAGTTGTTGGTCTTTCGAATAAGATTGCTGAATTTTCTCTCAATATTTTCAAATCTAATTGTTCAATCATTCCCGAAATGAAACACTCAAATGGTAGTGAATCTGAATGAAGAATATTAAGAGTAATAAAGATACACAATGCTTACTTGATAACGACTTAACGACCTCAATAAAAAAAGAAAACAATTTGTCTCAGTAACAGACTTAAACAAATTCACAGAGAGTCGTGCTCACTCAAGATATACCATTTCAGTTCGATCATAGTCCCTATCACAAACAAAATAAGAACGTTAAAGTCCAAAAGACGGTTTGTCAAGAAACTGTATAGTAGTAAAACCTATTCGCTTCGAAAACGTATTTACATGCAAAACACACTCTGATCCCTAAATAGCAATGCTGGCATCAGCAATTTTCAGCTCAATATTGCGAGGTACCGAATTGCGAGTAAACCAGGATAAGTTGTGTAAGTTATATCCAATAGGGGTTGCACGGACCGTCTATTCTGCCATCGTTGTCGAATTGAATTTCCACAAGGGATATAGCGGTCAGTATTACCCCAGCAAATAAGTATGTATATTGTATTAGTCTAGCTAGAGTCGGATATTGGGTAGTAAGCATGACTTTGTTCGTGTTCGGGGTTCTGTCGCATTGGTAAAAAGGTATGCGTTCTTCGCGCCAGTTTGGGTTCGAAGTCCTATCAACAATTCATCATCATTCATCATCATCACCTACATCCAGTCTCTGCCATAATGCCTCTTCGCTGTAAACATATAGATCGCCAATCGTCACGTTCCAGAGCCGATTGCAATAAGTGACATTCCGTCGACTGTCGGACCATCAGACAGTCTTCTATGAAAAACCGCGTCAAAACCCGTCCACCCGTATTGATTGTCTAAGACTCTCATCGCGCGGAGAGAGGTGGAAACTAATTTGACAAGTAGGCATTTTGTCGTTCCATGGTATTGCCAATAAAAATACTGGCAGTACCATAGAACGACTCGCACGCTTCCGTCGTCGCTACCGTCACGTCACGCCACCCTTCATGCGCACCATAATTCCGGACGCACTCTGTCTTTCGAAAAAAGACTGCTCATAATAACATGTGAGTGGCTCTTTCATTTGTTCAGCCGTATATTCATTCTGCTGAAAGCTACCCGTCAACCTTATTGACAGGCACGAAGTAACATGAAGGAGGTCAAGAAACTATGAGTTAATAATCGAAAGATCAATCCCTGCGATTAATTGACCAAGCTATACAGCAGTCAAGAACATGACCGAAAATTAATTATGGCCCTAGTGCTCCCACTTACCTCCGTCTTGTTTACACAACAATTATGTAATTTGATGTGTAATTAATTACGCACCTGCACCATTATTATTAATTAATTTGAATAAATAACCGTCTGATATATCTAGCTCAATGAACTGTCTAATGATTAAGAATTTATACTAATTAATAAAGGTAATTAATTCAGTTTGCCATTTTAACTCTTCTTAATTATCTGTGACGATTACCAGTCTCCATCATTCGCGACGATGCGCGAGTGTCGACTAGCTTTAAGGCTTCGGTAAAATCATGAGTAACTCACTGCAGTTCATACATACAATCTTTAAAGATCTTTTAGACCCCCTTAGGAGAAGATTTCAGCAAAACCGCTTCTAACGGTTCAACCAATAACATAATATAACATTATTACTTAATAGAAGGCCCCAGACGAAACTTATATGTATCATTTGGTCATTGAATAAACATATTTTATTTTTTTATTTTATATAACAGTGTCACGTCGTCTTTTTCTTTACATACGGGGTGGCTGAGGCACAATGTACCCACTTTTAGCCAGTTGTTCAATATTAAGTTGTCCCATAATAAACCGAAGCTACCCTCCAAACAGCCAGAAAGACTCGTGTGAAAGACGAGTCGGCGTTGATGAGAATTAGTCAGAACATGCTCTGTTGATGATTGCTCTCTCATTCACGATGCTGATGACAATATAACTCACCAACAATATTAAGTTGAAACGCTAGCGACATCTTTGGCTCCGTATTGATATGGCACTCGTACCCCGTTTTTTTATAAATAGTTAGGGCAAATTTTGATCACTAAGGGGGTAAATGCCCGCTTCCTGCTCCTGAGGTAACTTTATCTGTAGCGTCCAGTTCTCAGAGAAAAACAGGCTAAAAGTGGGCATAGTGTGCCTTTACCACCTCGTATAGGGAAAGGCGTGACGCTATATTATGTTTGTAATAAAGATAAACTTACCAACAATATTAAGTTGAAACGCGAGCGACATCTTCGGCTCAGTGTTGACCTGGCACTCGTAGATGCCCGCGTCCCGCTCCTGAGGGAACTTGATCTGCAGCGTCCAGTTCTCCGACTTGTCTGGTCTCATCACCTGCGAAGGGAAATGGAAATACTTGTTTTATAGCCATTAAGTGTACCCTGGACAAAGGCCTCCCCATGTTGCAACCACAATTCACTATCTTGGGCCCCGATTCTCGCGCTATCGAGATCATCTCCCCAGTCGAGATATCGGTTTTGATACCGCCCAAATCCGTCGAAAACGATCTCGATTTATATTTATATCGATCCAAAACGGGTCGAGATATCTCGGTTGTTCGAAAGGCTAGTCGTAAGAATAGATTTTACGTGTTTTTGATAGAGATTTCGGTATCTCAAAATCGATATTTCGACAGTGGACATGATCTCGCTAGAGCGCCAGAATTCCCCCCTGGGCTTCATTAGACAGCAGAAACTAAAGGTTGGTCTTCCCGCCATCTCCTCGACCTACTCCTACGCCCTAATTACTTAAGAAAGGTATAATAGTATAGACTGTAGATGTAACGTAATGCCAGAACCTCCAACCAACCAACCAAAACGCCGCCACAGAGGTCGTATACTAGTTAGTGATAATTAACTCTAACAGATAAATAATTGTGAGCGAAGCGAAGATGTGAAGATGTCTTAAAATTGCGTTGCGTAAGCGTTGATTGGCTTGGCTTGAGACGAAATAATTAGGTATGTGAATAACTGCTCAAAAAGGAAGCACTATTGTGTTTGTTAAACCCAAAGAATACTGTCAAATGCACAGGCCGACAATGTTGCTCTGAATCTTTTGTCTAACGAATCTGTTAGGTAGATTTTTCCAGTGTCATTAATTAGGCAATAGAATAAACTTTAAAATAGTCTTGTGATCGACTTTTAAGTAGAGGAGTATAATTAGTTAGGCGTCTCTATTACTAATTGTTCTGAAAGCAGTGCATGCGATAAATGATGAATCTGACTTCCGTGAAACTCAATCTAGAGAATAACGGTCGTAGATTCAAACGTGACCCTAATGTCTAGCGTGATAGGAGTTAGCTATCGATTTTCTGGTTCAATACAGCTTGGCTGTGGTTGGAGCTGTGGCTTAGTGATATCTACATTTAGATGTTGCATTTAGTTGAATACGTAGAATTCTAAATGCACGAGAAATTAGAAGTATTTAAAATGGTTATTGGGGTCGTAGTTCTTAATACTGTTTACTTTGAAAGAGGCGCAGCTGCTGTGCGCGATATCAAATAGCCAAAAGTTAAATATTAATATATACATATGTATAAAAAGTAATATGTTGATTTTCGTCGTTTTCCGTCGCTAATTCCATTTTATACAGCTACCTATCTTTCACGCCCCGGGCAGTGCAAACTGGGAACGAACCACCGATATTTCCAGGTTCTCGACAGAAAACCTGACCAAATTCTATTCATTAAAATACACTCTTCAGACTAGACAAACGAACCTCAAAAGAGCGTGCTAAAGCTAGTTATTTGAAATGCAAAAGAATAAGTGCAAATGTTATAAGGAGGCTGGCTACCCTTCATGGCAATACGGTCGTGTGAAGTACACAATACACATGGATGACAGAAGTTTTTTTTTTACAGGCACATACATTGCTTCTGGCCCCACACTAGGATACCCTGTGTCGCGGAAACCAGAAACAGCGACATCACAAACATGTAAACATCCAAGACCTGGTGGCTTTGTTTTTGTTGTCCCCAGCCGGGATTCGAACCCGGGACCTCTCGCATGGTAGGCAGGTGCACAACCGCTACGCCACAGAGGTCGTCAAAGATTTACCTGAAAGCGCTGGTCTGATGTGTATGTCAGGATACCTGCCGTGAGTATGTGGAGATCTCGTTTCCTTATCCATGACACCTGTAACAAATGTAATGAATGTTAAAAACAATTCAACAGTCGTAACGAGGTCGTAACATAGATAAAAATAGCAGTGAGTAAGGCATTCCGCTATAATTTAACTTTTTTGACAGCTTCATCTATAATTTATATTTTTTTAAGTCAACTGGGTGTCAAGTCTCGTAAAACTCCACATAATCACATTGATACCAAACTACATGCCACCAAACTACAACTTAACCTTTTAGGTGTCCACTACACTTTTTGTTTCGTCAGCTTTTAACTTAGGTATTTGTGCCAATTCGATGAGAAGGTTCCTAATGACAAGTTCTAATTTTGTCCACTTACCAATTTGGTTAACAAATAACATAATTAATACAGCGTCAAGTGTTTTCTCATACAAGGTGGCTGAGGCCCAACTTATTAGTACTATTTAATAACTACAAACATTGATGGCGCCACCTTTGGATATGCCTCTGCCAGCCAATCTGAAAATCTGGTTTGTATATTTGGTATATTTAAATCAAATTGTGCTCGAATATGGCTCGAATTGTGCTTCTGCTTTCCCATCTGAGAAATTCAATGCATAAAAAAGACATACATCATCGCGACGAATGCTCGGAAAGAGTGGAGCGACGACGTAGCAACAATACATACAAGGCGTTGACAAAAGTGACGTAGGAGCGCCGTGGTGACCAAGCGACGTAAAGACAATAATTCGATCAAAACTCTTTATTTCTTAAGATAAGATTGCCTTGCTTGACATTTGTTTTCTTTCAATGTAACTGTTTTAATTGCGCCCAATAAAGAATTGAGAATTGAGAAATATATAATTGAGCAATCATTATGCAAATGTACAAAGGCCTAGCTAACCTTTACATTCTATTGTCTAGAATCTAGACAACTATGCCGAATACATCCACACCACAATTACTGTCTATTTCAAAGCGCTTTCAAGTGTTGCGGTGGAGTACGTATAGCATCTGACAGCTTCATGTGTGGCAATTAATAGAGAGCCCAGTGCAGCTGAGTGGCTTGTAGTGGCCGAAGAGGGTCGACGACTGGGTAGACTATAGATGTGCCGTTGCTGCCAATATTGCCATTTGTGGGACTATTGCCGGACAAATGGCATATTGATGGCAACGGCTCTTCAGGCCCCAGGTTCTACAAACTAATCGCATGAAAATTGCTATAGCGAGAGCGCTAAATTCCGGATTTTGCTTCGCATAGCGCCAAGACGTGCCGCGCCCGGTTACAAACTGGTATTTGACCTCACTGCAGGGTGTAACAGAAGGGTGTAGTCATATTTTAGGGGGTTGTCAGGGAGACCATTCTGAGCAACTTTCACCATAAAACCGATTTGATCAGAGCAACTTTAATTTTCACTTCTCTATACAAACCAGCTAAATGCCCGGACCAAAACGTATGGAGCAATGAAAAATAAAGTTGCTCTGATCAAATCGGTTTCATAGTGAAAATTGCTCAGAATGGTCTCCCTAACAACCCCCTAAAATATGACTACACCCTTCTGTTACATCCTTTCGATTCGTTTTGCTAGTTGATAGCGGTCGCTAGTGTCATAGTATAGACTTCATAATAGCGAACCTAGTATAGTACCTATGTATTCTCTTTGATGGCGGACGACAAGTCCGTAGTACCAATTTTTCCCATCTGAACAGCTAATTTGGTGGCTCTGTAGCTCTGTACATTTTCTCTATCGCTTTAAGTCAACGTGACATGAACTGGAAATTCCCCAGCTGTGTGTATGTTCCTGAGATAATCAGATAGCGTGCTGAGCATCTAATGAGATTTGCCTGACACACATTTTACTTACGCTTGCTGCTTGCGAGTGACGGGGCAAATTGACAAAGCCTGGTTAGCTTGTTTTGTAGTTTCAATACAAAAACAATTATGTAGTTACTTTGAGAAACGAAGTTGGCTTACTTATGAGCGTGTTTCGCATAAGGTTATATTTTTTTTTGTTTTAATCAAATATGTTTTTTTTCAAACAGTTTTAGTTTTAAAACATGTAGCTCGCAATTTGAATTAATAAGTTTAGCTTTTGAAATGAAATGAAATGAAATAATTTATTTGCGTTCATGCAGTACAGTCATAGGTCTTATTAGTAATTATAATTACAGAGCGGCACATTCAGCCAATTTGTAGCATGCAAATAGCATATAGCGTTTAAACGCAATTTACAAGACTAAACTTAGGGCGTCTTGCAATGTAAATACAACGCAGCCATGTAGAGTGAGAACCTGGCTGACAGGCAAAAACCTTGGCTTGTTTGACTACCTACGTAAGTTGGCAGTGCTGTTCTTAAACCTCCCGCTCCCGTAAGCAGATTCTCCATACAATAACTGACAGACGACAATAACACGTCAATTAATGTGTTTTGCAAGGGGATGAAAACGCGGTTTCTCCTAATTATAATATCAAATATTTTCGCTTTCGGCCAGGAGAGGAACAGACGGGGTTTAATGGCGTTTAAACTGTATGTAGTGATAACCTTCCCACATTGAGATAACTTCAAACCCTATGAAAAAACAAAACAAAGCATCGTGGTCTGTTGGGGACACCGGGCGTATGAGTACATAAATTGTCTGGTTCTCTCTCAGAAGCATACCGGTCGAACAAACGAACAATGGAGAACTGTTTGAACTGTGACCCTTAATGGTAAATTACAATAAAATGACGGAATAAACCTTTGGTAGAATTTACTGTCTGACCAGGGTTGGTACAAAGGAACATCGAAAATATACAATAATGAACTACTTAATTAATTAGGAAAACATTTCCTACCGCGAGTCACAAGAACATTAGATAAATAAGATGTGTCGACGAAAGGGTTAACTTAGCTCAAACGAAACCCTCAAGGCTATGAAACTGCATCGATCCGCTTTGATAGGTACTGATCCCACCTGCACTTCGAGTCTATTTCTAGATTAGTCGGCGAACTGAGATACCTGAAAATAGCTGGTAATCAATACAGACCTGTCTGCTTGTTAGCTTCAGGCTGTGTGCTTGGTAATCTACAGTTGGAGAACAGCATTTCGTTTTAAACTACCTACGTACAAATCTGATTTATTTTAGTGATTTTAGGGCGGCTCGCAAAAGATGTCATCTACATTTAGCATTTAAAAATCAATTTATCAACTGTCAAAATATATGAAATATGTCAAAGTTAAATCGATTTAAGGCCCCCGAACTGCGGCATGATTCTCGCGCATTCGACATACGATATCTACACCTATATCAAGTGATTTTATATGGAAATCTGTCAATATAGGTCTTGATATCCGAATGCGCGAGATCATGCCACTGGATTAAGGCATCTTCCCGCCCGAAGTACCTGGACCTTAACATTAACAAGTACAAAGACAAGAGACGAAGTAAGTAAAGAGTATTCAAGTATTGACTAAAATATTAAAGAATTTCAAATAGATTATTTGACCTATCCTCTAGGGCACACTCACTAAAATTACTTGACAATATTAGCCCCGACTTACGCGGTTACCATAATTTGAACTCCACTGCCACTCACTTTTGAATAAAATAATTAAAAAATGAGTTCGAAAATGGAATCTATGGCGACCGCATATGAGATGTCGAACTTAATATTGTCAAGTAATTTTAATTTAGTGAGTGTAACCTAGAGAATCGGCCACAAGGGACATTTACCCTTCAAGCACGGTCCTCCGGCCTACGGTTGACATCGTTTCTGTTTTTTCAAAGGTTACGAACTTGTACCAAGACAAGAGTTTAAAAATCGCATGCTATTTAATTTTGGTTATACG
This sequence comes from Argyresthia albistria, assembly GCA_963457715.1. Lineage (NCBI taxonomy): Eukaryota > Metazoa > Arthropoda > Insecta > Lepidoptera > Argyresthiidae > Argyresthia > Argyresthia albistria. The sequence continues at coordinate 5,170,437 of OY735276.1, read as the reverse complement.
TCTGACCGCTTAATGGGCCACAAATTGTTGACATCGTCAGCTGATTTCAAGGAGCATTGCTGGGAGCACGTAAGTGTAAGTAATGGTGCTCCGAAACGGGCCAGATTTTGCTGAAATATGTAGTTGGAAACTATTGGCATCCATTTCACTGGCGAGGCATGCGTACGTCATCTTCTAAACTCTACTGTTCCGAAAAATACTTCCGTGTTTACTTCTACAATTTAATGTTGATTTCCTGCATTTGAAATTGTCTGTCGATGTACCCATGTTTTCTTCAGTGAATAAACGTATGTCTATGTCTATGTCTATGTCTCTTACTCACACGTAGAATTTGATAACATGTCCCTATCTATTGTTTCGGTGTCCGTAATAGTACGATTGAATCTACAACAACAACGTTAATAAATATATAAATGTATAATATAGATCTGGTGACTATCGATTGGAGAATACATAACTAAAATCAGCTCACGGTCTGCGATCAGTATACTAAAGACTTACCGCCTTATCGCCTAGCTGCTCCACCCGACAGTGCAGGAAGGCAGTCTGCCCCACCACCGTCGTCACATTCCTCGGCACGTTGTACTCGAAGTAGGGAAACGACCCCACACTATCTTCGCCGTAGTGGGCTTCGCCTGAGGGATGAAGAAGAAATATAAAATAATTAAAATGATACGTACAAAAACGAAATAATTTCACAAACAAACCGCCCCAAGAATCTTCTAGCCCAAAGGTTCCCTTTACACTTGCAACGTTACTGCGCTGCACAGTGAGTGAGATTATTTAGACCAGGAAAGCCCAGGAGCGGTTCGGCGGAACCGAAACCGAACCTTTTTGGTTTTGTACTAGTCGAGGCCGAGACTGAAATATTGTGAAAATGTGCACTATTCCCTAAAATGGGAAGAATTAATTCGTTTATCAATGATCGAGGGTAATGGCATTTTTGATCAAAACCGAAACTGAAACTTCGATTTTTGTGCCGGTTTCAAAACAAATTTAAAAAGTTCTACTTTTTTTGGGAAAGGCAAGAGTCTTGAAACCGTACAGACAAGGTGTTTGATAGTCTGTATCGTTGGAAAGCTTTTTTTTTAACTATTGTTGACAACCAAACAGCCACTCAGTGTTTGAAATACCTACTTGGAGGCAGGAAGATTTGAAATTTTGAACAAAGAGGTTCATTGCTCTGAGGTTTGATAGTGTGACCCATGCTCCGCGCATGCGCTGTGATATGCTAAGGTTTGGCGGCAACAAAACGTCAACGCGTGACGTGACAACGTTTTGTTGTGTCTAAGAACCACGAACTGATTTATGTGGAAAAATTGTAGTAGTGTTTTAACTTTGATTTTTGTGGGAGAGACACTTAAGTATGAGAGTAGATGAATGAAGTAGTGTATGAAACTGCACATAACTAGGTATTAAAACTCTCGTGGGATACTATTAAAAACCTAGCCTACGGCTCGGTTTTAAAACATCCACTCGTTTAATACCCCTCTTTATGCTACAGTTTCATAAACTACAATTTTTTATATCAGCCAAGTGTGAACTGATTCCCAAAAAAATTTCATAACTTTTTATTTTTCACATTTTAGAAAAAAAAACTTACCTTTATGTAAACTTTCATATATTTCTATAAAATAAAAATATAAAAATCTAAAAGAAAAATAAAAAAAATCGACGTTTTGTTTCAGTTTTCTCCAAAATCTGAATAGTCTGAAAACTTACAACTATAATCTACGATTATGTATTCAAATCTGATAAGTATTATGTAGGTGTATACTTGAATTCGCTTGTGAGTTTTCGGGCTATGAATATGTTTAGGGTGTCAAACACGCGTATTGACAAAATTCACTATAATTTGAAGAAAAAAAACAATTGGAGAATATTTTATATCCTTGGAGGAAATTAAAAAAACCGTTTAAGTTTTTATATGACTGCACCTTTCAGTTACTATCTGTATAAATGTTTTATTTACCTCACTTGAATGATATAAACTAAACTTCGACCTCGGGTCCTAGATAGCTATTTCACCTTCAAACTGTATTCGCCCAAACTATATTATCTAAATAATTCGCGTTAACTCGATCCGTTAGCGCCCTTTGCGAGCTGCGCTCGTACGGGCGCCAAATTGCATCTTCGTCCGGGATAGCTCTCTTACGTCCGATAAGTAACCATTTTACTAATAATTGATATTTGGTAATCTACAAACTCAATGTACTAGCCTTGGGGTCAGGGTTTTCCTTGAAAAAAAAAGTAATCCCAATAATAAATAATTATGCCAAAGATACAGAAAGATAGATACAGAAATATCTGCGGACACGAAATTGCAATCATTATTAGGGGCCAAGCCCGTTACCCAAGATAACTTGGACAAAACCAATTAGTAACATTCCCTCATACAAATTAATGCCCCCTAACGATGCGTAATTACAGCTCTTTCTCATCTCTTGTTCCATTTGTACAACAAAATAACGTCATTACATACCCAAAAGGTCACCATTAAAATGTGAATTCTTTGGGTGGACGAATAAAATTTAAAGTTGCTTGATTAGCCCAAACAAAAAGGTGTGTTTATTAAGGAATTTGGCCTGACATAACATCTGTTGAGGTGTAATGAAGGTCCAGTTTTGGGACAACCTATGTACGTTTACCCCTTTTTTAGGACCGTTGATGGAAGGTTGACCAGAAGGGACATGTTGATGTGGCATTTCTTCACGAGAATAAATCAATGTTTATTGCAAAAATAAAATCGCACAGTAATATCATATTTTTTCCTAAGAGGAGAAGATATTCACCCACGTGGTAAGTCATATGCAATTTTGCGCAGATAATGAAGGCTAAGGCATTAATAATCAACCGCTCTCAGTTCTAAAAGGTATCCCAACCGTGAAAATGGCAGATATCATATATGGAAAAACATTGTGACATAGTTGAGATTATGAGAGCGGTTTGTCATATGGGCCTAGACTAAACCTAGAGCCTTATCACACTAGCGAATTGCGAGCGAGTTCAGGGCGGGGCGAGTGCGGCGGCGGCGAGAGTTCGCAACGTTTGTGCGACGAGTTCGCCGCGAACAGCGCTGTCGACGCCATTTTGTATAGGTATTCGCGTTAAGTCGTCAAAACCACGAGTGTGAGACAAAACGTTGGTGATAATAATGGATATTATAGTTATTTATTACGGAAATTCAAAATCGTCCCGTTATATGGGATTCAACAAAGAGGGAGTATAACAGTGATTGTGTTTAACAAACAAGCATGGGAAAAGGTTTGCAATGTATCCATCGGAACCCATTCTGGCACTGAATGTACAAAACACGGATCGCACGCCGCGAACTCGCTGCGAATGCGCGGCGAATTCGGCACGCACACGTTGCGAACTCGCGGCGAACTCGGTGCGCACTCGCTTCGCTTTGAACTCGCTCGCAACTAGCTAGTGTGATATGATAAGGCTCTAAGACCTAAGCCTAAGTTCTTATTTTCTCGGCTACGACACCTGTTACGCAAATGTATAATTTAAAACTGGTTAAATCTAAGTCTATCTGTGACCATATCGGTAAAGACCTTACGCTATTTTGTTCATGCCATATCCACCGTACTTAATCAGCGGTCGAACCCTTTTAGGCGGAATAGAACCGTTAATAAACAAAATTGCCTGATATTAATCGCGTCACTCACAAGTTACTCGGTTACGTTTTCATTTCAATTAATTTGTAAGCAAAACTAAAAGTAACCCATTAATGGTTTGCGAGATCTGTTATTAGCAGGGATCGGAACGACGGTGTGAATTTACCTAAAGTTTGTTGTCGGACATAACAAGGAGCAGTTACAACCACTTGAGTTGAACCAATTTGAATTTAACCTGTTAAATTTCGGGTTTTTGTCTAACCAGTTAATTTTTGTTTTTATTAGTTTTACATGTTCCTTACATTAGAAACACCGAACCATAAACATTTTCAAACTGCTGATTCCCAAAAAAATCATATTTTTTTATTTTTAAATTTTTCGTAAAAATGACTGAGTATTGTACTTTACATCATTCAAGCGAGGTAAATAAAACATTCATACAGATTGTAATTTAAAGGTGCAGTCATTTTTTCAACTCAACTCAAGTGGTTGTAACTGCTTCTTGTCATGTCCGACTACAAACTTTAGGTAACAACACCTTCGTTCCGATCCCTGGTTATTAGTAATAAACTTCCCTTTGTACATGTTTATCCAATTGTTTACAACCGTGTCTGTATTTTGTTTTTTTTCGCAATTAACTATAAGTAAGTAAAGTGATTCCCCACAGAGAAGCACAGGCCTTAACTAATAATTTATTCAACCTTCAAAAACCGTATTCCCAATCAGAACGTACTCTGAAGGCGCCTCCATCCTTCAAAAATTCAATTTGATTACAATTCGGATTGATGGCAGAGATTGATATTCGTGCTACTACTACCGTTTACGTGCTACCGTTTGGATAAAGGCATGTCCTGTTCACTTGTATGTTTGTATGTACGAAGATTTATTTATTTATTGTCACATTAACTTGTACAACATAACAGAAAGCTTCCAAATCGTCATACACGTGCAGAGTAGAAATAATAATATACAAAAGATAATTAACAATATAAAAATTAAATTACAAATTATTCAATTAATAAATGTCAACTATGTCAATACAATTCAATTCAAAGTCAATTAAAAATCACAAATTGCAAATAAACAGAGTCACACATTCATCTCGCAAAACCTTGGAGGAACGCGGTCTTTCCGCAAAACCTACCACATTCTCGCACAATATGCCTCCATGCATCACCAAACAAGATAATAGAAAGAAGCAAGTTCGAACCTGGCCCCTAATTCTCATGCTATCGAGATCATCCCCATAGTCGAGATATAAGTTTTAATACCGCATAACTCCAACGAAAACTTTTTCGATTCATATTTATTTCAATCCGAAACAGTTCAAGATATCTCGGTTGTTTTATTAAGGAGATATTCGGTATCTTGAGTTGATATTTTGACCATGAAGATGATTTTGATAACGCGAAACCAGCACCCCTGCATCTCCTACGGTAAAAGCAGGCATGAAACACGGAGCATTTCCTGTACTTTAGATAAAATATTACACAGAGAGAAAATGCTAATTATTATTATGCTACAAACAATGTAATATTAGTACCTACTATGATGAATAGCAATTATCGTTGTCAAATTAGAATCGTATATTTGAATTAACCGAATCATTAAATTTCAGTAATGGTTTTTCAGACATCATTACGCGATAATTGAAAATTGGAATAGGTATTTTCTTATACCAAAAATATATTTGATTGAAATCAATAACTGTTGATTAAACACTTCCTATAAATAAAATAAAAGGCTTGTTATGTTCCTACCATGAGTACGGAGTACTATTATCTCTTCTGTGCCATGAGACTAGTTTAGGATGACTCAAATTAAGATTTTCAGTTATGTAAAGACCATTATTTGCTAGAAGCTAAAAGCTCTGGATTATTGTTTTTCCATTCCTTTATGACACAAGAGGCTCGTTTTGCAACATTCAATATGCGATTGTAATTAAGATTAAAATAATAATTCACAAAGTTAAAAACTAAAAAAAACCGACTTCGAGACCTATTACTCAATCCTAGCAGCTCGCGTTGCGAATGTCGTCTAAAAACACGAAAATGAAACTACAACATCTGTATTCTGGCTGTTCAGTCCACACATATTACACAATATATACTAATAAAAATAAGTCGGGTTTTACTTCCTGACGCTATAACTCCAGAACGCACGAACCGATTTCCACGGTTTTGCATTCGTTGGAAAGGTCTCGGGCTCCGTGAGGTTTATAGCAAAGAAAATTCAGGAAAAAATTCATCAGAAAAGCGGGAAAATCTTTTTTGACTTTTTTCACATACAACGCCATCTCTGATACATAGCATGTACTACAAACCAATATTTTAAGTAGATGTGCGCCGCCGGTGCGTGATACATTGTTTGACAGCTACTCATTGTTCTCTGCTCAGTTAATTTCATGTGACAAACCGGTATTGTGTTCACTGTGAAATTGTGAAAAAAAAGTAAAAAAAAGTAAGTTATTTGCTTCAAAATCGATTTCTGAGGATGCGGTTGGAGTACAATCATGATTGTGAAGTCAAATATTAAAAATGTCGCCGCCATCTTGAACTTTTTTGGTACTCAACCGATTTGCTTTAAAATCGATATCTGAGGATGCGGTTGGAGTCCAATCATGATTCTGAAGTCAAATAGTAAAAAAAGTGGCCGCCATCTTGAACTTTTTTGTTACCGAACCGATTTGCATCAATATATTTCAAAAGATGATTGGAGGCTTTAGACAGAACATTAAAAGATATACGGGGCAATCATAACCAATTTGGTGGTGCAATGATTTTATTAGCAGGAGATTTTCATCAAACATTGCCAGTGATTCCACGATCAACACCAGCTGATGAACTCAATGCATGTCTAAAGTCCTCCAATTTGTGGAAATATGTCAAAGTACTTCATTTAAGCAAGAATATGCGTGTCGAGTTACAAAATGACCAATCTGGAAAGATATTCTCTAAATAACTCATTGACATTGGTAATGGCAAGATATAGACATGTTGATTGGCTGCATTAACATTCCTCAAACTTTTTGTCAGTTAACTCGATCAAAAGATGAACTTATTCAGAAGGTGTTTCCAGATGTTTCTCAAAATTACAGAAACCATGATTGGTTGAGCGAACGAGCTATATTGGCTGCAAAAAAAATAGATGAAATTAAATTTAAAAATACAAGAACATTCATATGATTAACATTAAACAGATTACTTATTTTAAAATGCTTATATATGTTTAATTTAATTATATTTCTTATTCACAACGCCCTATCACCAGGGTGACGGTTCTGTTCAGGAGAATTTTTTGCCCGGACTATAAAATATGTAGGAACAAAAAATGACACATTACAAATCATTTTGACAGACTATATTTGGCAGTACGAAGTCTGCCGGGTCAGCTAGTATATACTAATATTGGTCCCTTAAGTCAGCCCACAGTCACAGAAAGGAAACAATACGAGTTTCAGTATACCGTTAATACGTTATGACATTATACTTTTCAGATATTTTCATGTTGTAACCAAACTATTGGACTGATTCCTTATTTTCAAAAAATTGGACCAAGCTTATGAAACCTTACCCTTACCATATAAATGGTACTAGTTTACACACATTAAACATAATAATGATTAAAGAAACATGCAACCGAATTGAGGACCCCCTCCTTTTTTGAAGTCGGTTAAAAACAGCCAAATAGAGTTTTTCCTAAAAGTTGGTTTTGAGATGGAAGTAGGTACTTCGAATATTTAAGTTGTTTCTGTAATTAATTCTTGAAACGTTTAAGGGTTTGACGTAGTTGACGTAGTTTAAGTATGTAGTGAATTTCACCTGAATATATATTCCACAAGTCTTTATCACACGACCAGAAAAAAATCGCACAGGCGGGCGCCCGGAAAAAACCGTGCTCAGAATTCCACCTTCCGTTGATGAAAATCCTCGCATTCTCAACACCGTTACGTCAACCCGTAAAAAGATCCACGGAAGCAAAAGTCGGTCTCTTACAAGGCGCCATCATGATTGAAAGGGTTCCCAAACGAGGACACACCCATTTTTGAGCGGATAACTCAACCCACTTAACTGTGGGTAAAATAAATTCCACTCAAAATGAAGGAGCCCCGAAGGGCCGGTATAAGAATATAACACCCTTTTTTACGTGATACTTCAAAACTTTCATAGCTAGAGATCCGATATAAGTCTTATGAGGTGTGCGTGCTTGGAATATTAGAGACTACATGAAATTGTATAGTGTAACTTACGGACAAGATAAGAGGTCTTATGACAAACTAACTTCATGAGTTTCATCAAAGAGGTATGAATTTATTTAGGGACGCGTTGAAATAATTTAGAAAAAAATACCTGTTGTGTGATTTTTCACTCACATACACACCCTCATACAACACACACACACACACACACCCTCACACCCTCCCTCACATACATAACATACCTTTATTTGTTAATTTCGAAAAAATTAAAAATGTTTACATACTAACTGTACGCTAGAATCTTAAGAGAAGTTGCAAGTCATTCCCAACACAAGTATATTCTTATTACTTACTGGGAAGTCTTGTTTTGTGTTTTTTTAACAGTTTCTAAGAAATAAACAACTTTTACTTTACTTTACTTTACTTTTACATATTTTTTTTAAACAAGAAAATGTTTGTAAACAACGCTTACAAAACCTACATTAATTAGTCAAATGTTTATACTACAAGTAAAAATGTTTGGAGAATTCTGTGAGATATCTTCTTATCTTGTCTAAATAATAAATTATCGTATTCATTATTTTTCGTCTGTTATTTCTCCTTCATTTTTTTTGTTCTACAGATTTTTCCGAGGAGTGCTGTTTGTATTAGTTATGTCTCTCAATCTTTCTTAACACACTTTGAGTACCTGAATGCGTGATAGACCACCATTGATGGGATGATGGCTTTGATTCAATCAGCTATTTTACAAAATGCACAAGAGAAAGCAGCTTTCACAGGAGACAACAAATTGTAAGGCGGGTCACCCAAATGAAGCGACCACCACGACCGAGTAATACGACGAAGTGCCAATCTTTCACAATTGATAATATAAAAAAAAATAATAGGAGCTGTTTTTATTATCTCATACGAAAATAGATGGGAAACGATGGGACCCGTATTTTTTATTTTAGTGTTTATTATTATTTTTAAGTTATAATTCAAGATTTTTAGAGTTACTCATTCTAAAAGGGCGTAAGTACAATGTCAGGATTATAAAACGTTGAACTTTTGCCCGTCATTGCATCAATAAAAAATTAAAATGTCATTATTCTGTCATAATATCACCCCCTGTTCCGAGTCACGCCAAAATCGATTACAGTCCGAGTCAGTTTTGGGCTTTTGGCGATACAAAACGATGGCATCTTAGACGCTGTATTCGATTATGGCGCTGACGGCGATGTCGCGGAACGCACTGTCAATATGTGTAAATACTCTTTTGTTGTTGTGCAACTTCGTGACAAGTTGACAACCATCAGTGACAAAATTTAGATGACAGATGATGACTGACAGTTGCTTTTTTATTTATATCTAGCCTATGGAACACATGCCATAAATCCTGACATTGATAATTTGGACAATATTTCAGTTTTTATTATTTAACTCTTAAATTACTGATCTAAAAATTCTGAAAAAAATATCTAAGAGCTCAGAACACTTAATCTCGAAATGGTTTTCTAATTTTAGTACCTTATCATAATGAAAGGTTGTCAATTCGGATAGCGTTTGTCTGTTTATCTGAGGAATTTGACATTTCAAAGGTACATGAAATGTCAAAGAAAGTTATCTGCCTGTATATCATGTAGGCCTATAAAGATCGCCCCGAAGAAGATCGAAAACAATGATAAATACTTATATTTATCCGCAGAGATCCTTTGCTGTTTTAAACTAGCAAGCGACAGTGGATCAGGTAGGTTGGTCCAAGACCACAATAAATGGCATAATGAAGAGCAAGTAGTCAGTGCTGAAAGCTGGATAGACTTTATTGCAATTATAATTTTCCTTTTCACTTCCATCCTTTTAGTATCTTTCAAAGATAAAATCTTCTATTAGTAAGGTTTCAAAGGATTTTCCGAGCAGTTATTAATGTAACGAGCTTAGACGCGAAACCTCATAAGGAAGACGCCACTTGACCTAATAGTGCTAAGCCTCTTACCTAGGATTTAAGCGCACAAGAGCACTGAGGCTCATAACCTTATCCTAGCATTAGGTGAAGCAGCACCATTTTATTTTGCTTTACAACTTTTTAGGCAAAAAATATTTTCATTCGTAGAATTCGTTAAGAAACCTGCAGAGCTGTTGGCCTACACTAATCATGTAAAAGTACCTAATGTAACATGGGTAATTGTGTCTCTGCCAAAGGCCGGTAAATGGCGGCGGTGTCTATTTTTAGGGTTGTATCTCATGAACCGTGGTAGCTAGACAGTTTAATTATCACAGATTATGTATTTCTGTTGCCGCTATAACAGCAAATACTAAAAAACAAAATAAATTTAATATTAAGGGGGGCTCCCATACAACTAACGTGATTTTTTTTGCGGTTTTTTATACATAATTTTTGTACGAGTCTGACTCGCACTTGGCCGGTTATTTACTTGTATTATTGCATTTTGACGCTTTGTTAGCAGCCAATATTTATTTATTTTTGTTGATGTTTCATAGCGTATAATTATTAAAAATAAAAATTATAGTAAATTTATCAAGAAATATTTCGTTCTTGCACATTTTTATGTATCGTATACGGATTTCTGTTAAAATGGAAAATACCGAGCGCCGCCGGGGCATTATCGAGGGCGCGGGGAGGGTGACGCTCGCCCCGGAGGGGGGGGAGTAGATAATATTTAACTTTCCTCTATAACCTATCTATATAACCTATCTATCTATATAATTTTTGCAAAGTTTTCCATGCATTGGAAAATAGTTTTCTTGCATAGGCAGCGCTCCATTTCGTTTGGCGTTATTTATTATCATTTGTAAAACAAACATGACATCTCAAATACATTTACCAGGAGCGGCTGGAGCAAAATAATGTTGCGATTATGCAATGTTGAACTAAGTGCAAGTGACAGGATGCATTATAGTGGAAAAGACTGAAGAAAGACTTCGACGCTACCCGTCTGTCCCCAGCGAAGTGTAAAATGCATGCACCCACTGCTGGATGTATAAATATAATATACCATAAACAAAATTTAAAATTATATACTGAATACTGAAATACAGTTGGTACATTAGAAACAGGGATGTAACAGAAAGGTAAAGTCATATTTTAGAGGGTTATTTATTGGGGACATGCATTCTGAGCAACTTTCACTATAAAACCGATTTGGTCAGAGCTACTTTATTTTTTACTTCTCCATGCAAATCAACTGTCCCCCTGTAGTAAAAGTTGTTAAGAATAATGTCCCTAAATCTTTCTGTTACACCCTTTCATGTCATGTAGCCCACTTAAGTTATCAGCGAGGGGCACAGGTCTTTTGCAGGATACAGGATACGAGTAAGATTTCTCACTGCGGGTTGAGGAATGGGGTTTTACGGCTACTCTTTAAGGGCGGGCCCTAGGCAATCAGAACTTAGAATTTCATCCTTAACTTATTTTTAGAGGTAACTAGCTGACCCGGCAGACTTCGTACTGCCAAATATAGTCTGTCAAAATGATTTGTAATGTGTCATTTTTTGTTCCTACATATTTTATAGTCCGGGCAAAAAATTCTCCTGAACAGAACCGTCACCCTGGTGATAGGGCGTTGTGAATAAGAAATATAATTAAATTAAACATATATAAGCATTTTAAAATAAGTAATCTGTTTAATGTTAATCATATGAATGTTCTTGTATTTTTAAATTTAATTTCATCTATCTTTTTTGCAGCCAATATAGCTCGTTCGCTCAACCAATCATGGTTTCTGTAATTTTGAGAAACATCTGGAAACACCTTCTGAATAAGTTCATCTTTTGATCGAGTTAACTGACAAAAAGTTTGAGGAATGTTAATGCAGCCAATCAACATGTCTATATCTTGCCATTACCAATGTCAATGAGTTATTTAGAGAATATCTTTCCAGATTGGTCATTTTGTAACTCGACACGCATATTCTTGCTTAAATGAAGTACTTTGACATATTTCCACAAATTGGAGGACTTTAGACATGCATTGAGTTCATCAGCTGGTGTTGATCGTGGAATCACTGGCAATGTTTGATGAAAATCTCCTGCTAATAAAATCATTGCACCACCAAATTGGTTATGATTGCCCCGTATATCTTTTAATGTTCTGTCTAAAGCCTCCAATCATCTTTTGAAATATATTGATGCAAATCGGTTCGGTAACAAAAAAGTTCAAGATGGCGGCCACTTTTTTTACTATTTGACTTCAGAATCATGATTGGACTCCAACCGCATCCTCAGATATCGATTTTAAAGCAAATCGGTTGAGTACCAAAAAAGTTCAAGATGGCGGCGACATTTTTAATATTTGACTTCACAATCATGATTGTACTCCAACCGCATCCTCAGATATCGATTTTGATGCAAATCGTTTGGTAACAAAAAAGTTCAAGATGGCGGTGACTTTTTACTATTTGGCTTCAGAATCATGATTAGACTCCAACCGCATTCTCAGATATCGAGTTTGAAGCAAATCGGTTCAGTAACAAAAAAATTCAAGATGGCGGCCAATTTTTTTAATATTTGACTTCAGAATCATGATTGAACTCGAACCGCATCGTCAGATATCGATTTTGAAGCAAATCGGTTGAGTAACAAAAAACTTCAATATGGCGGTGACTTTTTTAATATTTGACTTCAGAATCATGATTGTACTCCAACCGCATCCTCGGATATCGATTTTGAAGCAAATCGGTTGAGTAATAAAAAAGTTCAAGATGGCGGCGACTTTTTTAATATTTGACTTCAGAATCATGAGTGTACTCCAACCGGATCCTCAGATATCGATTTTGAAGCAAATCGGTTCAGTAACAAAAAAGTTCAAGATGGCGGCGACTTTTTTTAATATTTCACTTCAGAATCATGATTGGACTCCAACCCTATCCTCAGATTTTGATTTTGAAGCAAATCGGTTGAGTAACAAAAAAGTTCAAGATGGCGGCGACTTTTTTAATATTTGACTTCAGAATCATGAGTGTACCTCAACCCCATCCTCAGATTTCGAATTTGAAGTAAATCGGTTCGGTAACAAAAATTTCAAGATGGCGGCGACTTTTTTTAATATTTGACTTCAGAATCATGAACATGATTGGACTTCAACCGCATCCTCAGAAATCGATTTTGAAGCAAATCGGTTCATTAACAACATGAGTGTACTCCAACCGGATCCTCAGATATCGATTTTGAAGCAAATCGGAACAAAAAAGTTCAAGATGGCGGCGACTTTTTTAATATTTGACTTCACAATCATGATTGTACTCCAACCGCATCCTCAGATATCGATTTTGAAGCAAATAGGTTTGGTAACAAAAAAGTTCAAGATGGCGGTGACTTTTTTACTATTTGGCTTCAGAATCATGATTGGACTCCAACCGCATCCTCAGATATCGAGTTTGAAGCAAATTGGTTCAGAAACAAAAAATTCAAGATGGCGGCCACTTTTTTAATATTTGACTTCAGAATCATGATTGGACTCCAACCGCATCCTCAGATATCGATTTTGAAGCAAATCGGTTCAGTAACAAAAAGTTCAAGATGGCGGCGACTTTTTTTAATATTTGACTTAGAATCATGAGTGTACTCCAACCGGATCCTCAGATATCGATTTTGAAGCAAATCGGTTCAGTAACAAAAAAGTTCAAGATGGCGGCGACTTTTTTAATATTTGACATCAGAATCATGATTGGACTCCAACCCCATCCTCAGATTTCGATTTTGAAGCGAATCGGTTGAGTAACAAAAAAGTTCAAGATGGCGGCGACTTTTTTAATATTTTACTTCAGAATCATGAGTGTACTCCAACCCCATCCTCAGATTTCGATTTTGAAGCAAATCGGTTCGGTAACAAAAAAGTTCAAGATGGCGGCGACTTTTTTTAATATTTGACTTCAGAATCATGAACATGATTGGACTCCAACCGCATCCTCAGAAATCGATTTTGAAGCAAATAACTTACTTTTTTTTACTTTTTTTTCACAATTTCACAGTGAACACAATACCGGTTTGTCACATGAAATTAACTGAGCAGAGAACAATGAGTAGCTGTCAAACAATGTATCACGCACCGGCGGCGCACATCTACTTAAAATATTGGTTTGTAGTACATGCTATGTATCAGAGATGGCGTTGTATGTGAAAAAAGTCAAAAAAGATTTTCCCGCTTTTCTGATGAATTTTTTCCTGAATTTTCTTTGCTATAAACCTCACGGAGCCCGAGACCTTTCCAACGAATGCAAAACCGTGGAAATCGGTTCGTGCGTTCTGGAGTTATAGCGTCAGGAAGGAAAACCCGACTTATTTTTATATAGTAGATTAAATAAAAAAAAAAACTAAAAAAAGGTTAAAGCCAAGCTAAGCAAGTCTAACTGAGGAACATACTGTGGCATTTTTGTAATGATTAGATAAATAACAAGAACTAGATAATATAGATAAATACCAAATTCAGATGCGGTGCGAGATTGTAAAATAAAACATTGTGACAGACAGATTTTCTGGCAACTTCAGGAGACTTTCCTATCGAGCAAAATTAATAAAATTACGTTTATGGGATAGCAAAGTCACGCTGACACTTGTGATAAACAAGCTAGTGAAAAACGTACAGCAATAACACTCATCATTCCGAGCAAGTTCTTTTTTTGCTAAAGGCTGTGGACCTACAGCTCAACGTGTAATCCAAAACACGGAAGGTGCCTATTATGACCTACTTAAGACAAATGAATTATCCTAATGGTACATGGGTCAGCATCGGAATTGAACCTGGATATCTTGCATGCAAAGCACTCCACTAAAGACCAAGGAGCTCAGTATATAACCGTCTTCTAGGATTCCGTACTACAGGGTGGCAAACGAGACTCTATTACTAAGCCTATTACTACGCTGTCCGTTCGTCTGTCTGTCCGTATGCGAGCTCTATTTCACGAACCGTAATAGGTAGAGATTTGAAAATTTCACAGAATGATTATATCGTGTGCCACTAAATAACGAACAGGGAGCACTTATCCAGTGGAGAGCGCATAGATACATTTTCCTTGGAACTCAACTCACCAATTTACGGGTGGCGGGGGACGAGGTAAGAGAGCTGTGATTGGTCAGCCGCTGCGAAACTATCTGGCGGCCCGTCTTCGTACATAGGTTGCGTATGCGAACGTTTGTTGAATACAACAAACGTTTGGCGAGCCGCATTCCCTCGCAGGCGCAGTCAATTGGATATAAAGTCTCTGATAACGAACGACACAAAATAAAATAATAACCTGCCAAGTGCGAGTCGGACTCGCGCACGAAGGGTTCCGTACCATTATCTATGAAAAACCGCAGAAAAAATCATGTTAGTTGTATGGGAGCCCCCCTTAATATTAAATTTATTTTGTTTTTTAGTATTTTTTGTTATAGCGGCAATAGAAATACGTCATCTGTGAAAATTTCAACTGTCTAGCTACCACGGTTCATGAGATACAGCCTGGTGACAGACAGACGGACGGACAGCGAAGCCTCAGTAATAGGGTCCCGTTTGGCACCCTTCGGGTACGGAACCCTAAAAACGGGTGTCCCCATACAAGAAACGTGTTAAGTTCTACTTGTACTTGACCGTTTTTCTATTCAGGCACCATTTTTTAAGTAAACGAACGAAAACTTAATTTAAACTCAATTTTCACCAAATTGCCTTACGTTAGGTATCGGAATGTTTATCATAGCTCATGATAATTGTGATTAATTTTCTTTCAAAATTCCTTACAAAATAATAACGTTTCTCAGAACTCTGAACGCTCTACATATTCTGTTTGTTTTTGCACAAACTTCGAAATTACACTTAAAGTAAATCAAGAAAATTCTTGGAATTGGACTTGAAATATGTAGATATTTTGGCTCCAAAATACAGTCAGCTAACACCCTGTATATCAGTGGCGTTTGGCTACCCCCTATCACGCACAACTGAGAATTAAAGTTCTAACGTAGTAGGCGCAACAGAAGAAGTGCTTGTACCACCCCGTATAAAAAAAGGCGTGACGCTTGTACCCACCTTGCAGCTCATTGAACACCCCCATCACCATGAGAACCATGACGCACACCCCCAGCCGCAGCCGGTACATCGTCGCACGCCACATGGCTTGCCCGTTAACCGTAGTTCTGCCATATGACGCGGCGCGGGTTCCTGCTGTGTGCGACTTGTCGGCGCATGATCTGGAAAAAGGATAAGAAATAAGAATAAGAGTTATGAATAAGTTATGTGGCATGAAATTAAATGATTATGGGAGTTAACTGTTATATTAAAATTTATTAATGTCTTTGTCTATATTTATACATACTTATATTACTTATATGTACTATAATATATGTATATACCTTCTACGTCTATATACGTAGACAATGTTTTATTATAATTATATAAGTACTTATTTCTATAAGTTTTTTTTTTATCTACTCTTCTTTTTAATATTTTTTTGTAATTGGGTGTACTACTCAGATAATCTTATGTTGTTACTATTTAATTATTTTGTGTTTTAGTGAATTTTGTCTGTATATAAAGATGTAACTTCATGTTTTTATAATTTGGTAACGGCATCCACGAAACAGGCTAGGCCTAGTGTGGGAGCCACGGTTTGAACTTTATCTGTCAATGTCTTTTTAAATAAATATTTTGAATTTTTGATACGAGCATGGCTTCCGGATGAGGACTATTTCACTATGGAACGCGCTTTCCTGCGCCATTAGGGACAGTCCATCTCTCTTTGTTTTTAAGAATCGGTTAAAGGAACATTATTTCTCTCTCTCATCAATATAGAAGGTATTTAAATATGTATTAGTTTATTTATGCTAGGTTTATATTTTGCAGTTACCATTCAATAAATGGGATTGGGTAATTGGTTCTATTATCTCAGCTTCGAAATGGTTTACAGCAATGCTTCCACTTTAAATATAATACATTATGAATTATGATACTGCTACCAAAGAATGATAAAGATATCGGTGGCTGCAAATAAAAAAAAATACGCCAATGGTCCATAATAGGTTACCCAAACCCCTTTGTTTAAAAGTGCACACAATTCTGAGTATACTTGGAATTGTCGGGTAAAAGTATCCTACGAGTAATATGAAGCTAGCTCATAAACTATTGTGTATTATACATTAAAATGCGTTCAGCCGTTTTAGCGTGAAAGAATAACAAACATACACAATAATCGCACACAAACTTTCACGTTTGTGATATAAGTAGGACAACTATATTAGAAAACAAACAAACGTGTAATTTTACTTCAATTGTTCTCGTATTCTTTCAGCGAATCTAATTAAGTTTATGCCTATTTCAAGATCCTGACGTTTGAAATCTTCACAGAAATATACACAAAGTGGAACATGTGGTTTCAATTTTACCGGCAATATTGACACCCTCTTATCTGAGCACAAGGAAAATGGCGGAAGAAAATTAATTTCGCAACAAGATCTTTTAGGTGAGAGATTCGGCGAGCGAACACTTAGGAGTAAAAGGAAAAAATCTTTTGATGTGGCACATAAAAAACTTTGCCGGTTTCTATAGAATAACGACGTATGGTAACCGGAGGTGAAGTGTCATCTACCTTGAGGAACTGTATAGAATATGTAATTGTTAAGATAAAGGAAACAAAAATATCGAAATGCTTTTTCCCATAAGGACAGAGGCGGCAAACATTTGTGCCGAAAAGACGCTAATGATCGTTACCACTCTAAAGCAAAAGAGACTAGTCCGTACGACACAGGGAATCCTAGTGTGGGGTCTAGGGATACTGTAAAAAGTTGCAAACTTATTTTATAATATAGGTACTTTTTTTTTATTTATCAACTTGATTATTCATGCAAGAAAATATAGTGTCTAGTCCACTCAAATTGCACTCGCGCTCGTCGATGTCTTTTGTTTGAGTGTTTTTCTCCAAAGCATTCTAGTGTTTATTCTAAACCGCATCTATTCTTCAACAGTTTGGCGAGCATTCAAGGTCATACCGTCATATCTTCCGACTAGGAAATGACAGCGCAAATATGACTTCAGCCAAGACAAAGAATAATTTAAACCTGATATGTAGGTATACTATAGATATATACATAGGAGGACAATCCACCCGATAGGAATTTTCAGGGTAAATTCCCATAAAGGTGCAAAAATATGTATGTGGTTTAAGGTGTACGAAAAAACCGTTACGCCAATAAAACCACTCAAGCCTCTGGAATTACAGTAGTTGTACATCCTTTATACCTCGAAGAATTTTTCTCCAGCTCCAGCGTTTCCTTAGAAAACTTCTCAATTAGCGCGTTTGCTTCACAAAGAAACTTCCCGAAGTTTCGTCCGGGCATTAAAAGCGCCTTTCGGAATCACCCTGAGTTTCGGAAGTTTTAATGTCTTTCGACGGATTTCCTCTTTGTGTCGCGGCTCTGTTGGGTGAGTGCTGAAAAACAGATTCTGTAGGTTGCTCTTAATAAGGTTTAATCGGCAATCGCTGCAGAATCTACCGTTAGGGTTATTTTCCCATGTAGCCCAATAGATGCTACTTGCTATCTCCAAAGGAAAATGTAAAAAAAGTGGTCTTCCACAAGGACTGCCAATGGGTCAGCATAGAGTGAAGTGACCCCGCAAATGTTAAAACTGTATCATATTTACAATGAATTCACTTAAATGCTGACCATGCAAGCACAATAGCGCTGGCACCGACACAGCTAAAAGTTTGAGTCATGCTGTTTCCTGTCTCCGCTCCGAAATCGACTTTTCATTTTCGCATCCGCTCTGGATGCAAGTCCGACTGATTTGTTGCATGTTCTTCTTAAATCCATCCTTTGGATCTACAGATCAATCCTGCCAAGGAAATCTTTTGTTCACGAAACGCCGCATGATTAGACGAAGAATGGCCGCTTTAGAGCGAATTTTACCAACTCGAGAGTATCTTCTACTTTTTCATAGAATGATCGCATTTTGAACTGTCAATTATCCCCGGGATAGTTATTTTCGGATAACTTTTTATTGGTTAAATCCAGCTTAAGTGATTTAATTTATTTATTTATGTTATTTTTGTATACTTAAATAAATAAATTAAATCACTTAGGTGACCACCTTTAATTTAAAAATAATTTCATTCAACTCAGAGTAACATTGTTTATACTTATGTATGTGTAGATAAGTTGCCGATATGTATGTTTTCACTGAGTTAACCTAAAACTCTTATGAATATTACAAAACCGATATTACTGTGGTTTTAAGTGATATTTCCTTTTATGCACTATAATAGCAGCTCAGAGTGGAAATTCCAACGGAAATTCTAACTCAGATTCAATTCTCTGAATACGAAAGCTGTATAAATCCACCTTGGCAGGTATTAACTGTATGATAGACAGAAGATCGTAAACGTTAGCTCGAGTTGAGACCTACTTTCAGACGTAAACAGCAATGATAAACTACATAGCTTCTGTAGTCAGTATTTGCTTGCAAACATTGTGAGGAAACCTTCCTACCGTCATAAGTCATACATAACTCAGAGCAATTACCATGAGATAGGTCCCGCTGAATGACAGACAAGTGGACGGACCAAAAGCGGACGCTTAGTAGCGGAGGCTCCGTTTGGCACCATTCGGGTAAGAATCGGAAAAGAAGAAGAAACTAAACAAAATCCCAAATCTCTTCTACAAAACTTTGTAATTAATTTAAAAAACTTGATATTCTAGCGGATCATCCAAATATTTGTATAAAAGTAGCTAACGAGCGACCCGGAGGCCTTTACAACAGAAAATCATAATTGTTCCGCCCCCGAAATTGCCCAGGAACTTTACCAGCAAACAGCGATGAAATTCAATAACATTGTTTATGTTTGTGTACTGTTTTGGCCCACTTCCTCTGCCCTGTTTAGTATACATAATACAAGCTGCAGAAAAGCTGAAGGTCGCGCCAAAATTCTTGAACTTTGATAAAGATTTCACGGGAAGGAAACGTGATTTGAAGAAATTTCGATAGACTTTTTAATTTATGGGGTTCACTGTTATAATAATGAATAAATGAAATACGTTTATTGAAAGCTCAAGAGCCCATAGTTTTAGGTGAAATATTACAAGAATAACAGACATACAGTACAATAATAAATACCTTATACACAATCTCATAGATATAAGTAGGTCTATGCTATACGCACGACAGCAAGAATAAATACATATGGCGAAAGGCTAGCCCCCTGACTGACTAATAATGCTTTATTTGCAAAACCTTCGCGCAACCTGTTCCTTTCTCATCCTGTTTTCTTTTTCTTTCTAGCAATATTTTTATTGGTCGCAACCTTAGAGTCAAAAATAAATATAAATATTAATGTTTATACAGGCACATTACTATTACACTACACATACAACAAACAGAACCTGGCAACATCACACATAATTATCCAAGATCCGGATAATTTTGCTTCTTCTTCCCCAGCCAAGATTCGAACCCGGGACCTCTCGCTTTAGAGGTCGGCAATTGGAATAAGTCATAGAACTGCCGAGATCTGATAGAATTTAATATTGAATAAATTTACTTAATACCGAATTTAATACAATTGTTATGAGGGAGTTTTCGATTGATTTAACTCGTAACTTGGGGCAAGTGAGAATGAAAAGACCATACAAACAATTCTTTGGCCATGCTACGTTTTGTGACTTCCCACCAACACGTAGGAATATATTAACTCTAACCACCCCTGAAGGTCTAATGATATCACGCTTGGAAGCGCGCCTGAAAAATTACATATAAATGCGCGTGACAATCTTCCACACACGGTGCTGTCAAATCATTCGTCTTCATCTAGCTGGGTGGAGGGGAGGGGGACTAGTCGAGTGCGAGTTGGTATCATCAGTTAGGGTTCTGTTGCAGTTGAAATATTTGGCGTTATGTCCAGACTTTTAAAGTCTTCACAAAATAAAAGGCCCGTTTTGACAGTTCACGCCCATGAGTTTTAACCCCTAATGCGTAGGTAGTAAAACCCAACTGTTGCGTACAAGCAAAGCGTACAAGTTGCACCTAGGAAAACCGCTTCTATTACCTACGCGTTAGGGGTTAAAACTTCATGGGCGTGAACTGTAAAAACGGGCCTTTAATTTTGTGCAAACTTTAGGTACTTAAACGGGAAAGCAGCGAATCCCGAAGGCAAAAATAACAATATTTTGAAAAATAAAATTCCACACACGGTGCCATCAAAAACATTCATCTTCTCTCCATCTAGCTGGTTGGACCGCAGGACGAGCTAGTCAATTGCAAGTTGGTATCATCAGTAAGGGTTCTGTTGCATTTAAAATCTTTGGCGTTATGCCCATACATTAAGGTTCTTTTATGTGAAACCATGCCGTTTTCGCAGGGCACAAACAAAACTATGAAGATTTGGACGCATTGATACGTGACAGTTTTCTAGCGGTTCTTTAAAGTAAATAAAATAAGAAGATAATAATAATTTGCTTTATTCTTCTTTTTTTTATACTTCACTGTCACTTACAGGTCTTGGATGTTTACATGTTTGTGATGTCGCTGTTTCTGGTTCCCACGACACAGGGTATCCTAGTGTGGGGCCAGAAGCAATGTATGTGCCTGTATGTAAATGTGATGTAAATGTTACGTGACAAGGCTTGCATCTTACTTTAGACCACATCAGACGTGCTCATAGTCAAACTGTAAAAAATATATAAAAAATAGTATTAAAGTTGCCCTAAAAATTTCGAGGAACCCTGCAAAATTACCAGAGAAATGTGGATATTATGTACGGTTGAATGACTCAACTTGAGTCATTTCTGTGATACCACTCCATCACAAGGATACATATTATTCGCCGAGCTGTCAGTGAAAATGAGAGGCAATTTATGACTATCAATTCAGAACAGACGAAAATAAAGAAATTGCTAAATGGAAAAAATACTTCACATCGTTCAGCGTTTAGTTTATACAATATCAACTTGGCGTAAGCGACAATTCACTTGAATTGTGATTTTACTAATTGCATCTCAGTTGGAGTGTATAGCGGAACGAATATGAAGATGTTCAATGCATAGTAATGTATTATTTATTAATCGGTATACTCTCATAAGGTCATAGGCGGAACAAAGTTACAATGGAGAACAAAATAGACGTCGCGAACATACTTATAACCTAGCTTATTATTACATGGTCAATTTAATTTAGCGTAAGTAGGCCAAATGTACGGGAAAAGATGTGGCAATATTTTATGTTAATTTAATAGTTAGTTTAATTTTGAATATCTTTTCGCGAGGAAGCTTTGGTCGCGAATGCAAATTTCGGAAGCAGAACTTACTGATTACAAGTTTCTTAGGAAATCTAATAGAATTGTCGTTTATGATCTTTTATTTATAAGTTTTTTGGGGAAATCTTCGGTTATTTTATAATCTCATCCCCTGATAGATAACACATATTAAATTCCCTTCTTACAATAAACAATGGGGGCAATTTGGGTGGTATCGAACACTAAACTTTAGGCAGTAAACTGACAACCTTTAATCCAACAGCTCTTGCGCGGTGACCACACATTCCATTTTCAGACACACAATTATTATAGATAATCGTTATAGATAAATAAAATAAAATTCTAAAAACGCGATCGCGGAACTGCTGTGTCGTGTATGGCAACCGGTATATTAGGAAGCGCGCGATACAGGTTCGCCTAGTTCGCTTCGCTTCGCAAGCAAGCTGCCGGACAACTACCCTCTTTAATGTTTTGTTAACATCTTTTGTTAAAACTATATATTAGGTACTGTCCAAACATACTGCCAAATAAAGAATTATGAATTATGAATTTTAATTCGTTTGCTTAGTTTAGTTCGTGTCGCCTCCCGAATCGCAGGCCATGTTTATCTTAACGTCAACGATTTAAACAAATCGCCCTTCATTCCCCAAAACTGTAAGCCAACATTCACACGCAGCAATATTGGAAACGACTATCCCTAAAGCCTTCCCCACGGGGTTTATTCATGATATATTCCCGGCGAAATCCGGGGAAATATTTTTTTTTTCTATCCGTGATAGACATGGGATAAAAGTGCGATCAGGCTAGCCCTTTTGCTGGTGCCAGCGGCCGTTGTTTGAGTCTGTGTGGGTTGAATTATTCATACGATTGTTATGCACCAAGAAGATATTCAAATAAGTCCCGTTTTGGGGTGTGATGAAAGCCTGGGCTAGGTGTTGAAACAATTCCGCAAATTAGGTAAGGTGGGTCCGCTACTTTTAGAATATTTTTACTTTGCGGGGTGGGCTTGCTTCCTGACAGTGATGAAAGGAAAATTGAATAAACATGTCGTAAAGGGAAAAGGCGTTTGTTACATTTACGTTAATAAAGTACCGCTTGTATTCATCATTATAAAATAGACAATTACGTGAGCCATATGAGGGCACATGAACGACACCTTCACCAGCCGTAACAATCGCCGTGACTGAACCCAGTCGGAGAACATCATCATCATCATCATCGTCGTCATCATCATCATCACCATCAATAAAGTACCGCTTGTATTCAATACACTTGCACATATTGCTTGTGGCATATTGCTTTGATTGTTCGTATGACTTTCCCATTATAAGTACCGATTTTTCGAACCACGGACTAACTGATTTTAATATAGTCGCTATTTACAGAAAACTGCGTGAAACTCCGTGTATCCGTTTGAGCACTAGAGTGCCACAGACAGGCTGACGCTAGATGCTTTAAGCTTATAACAACCCTCGTTTATGTAGTCAGAGGATAAAAATTTATCATATTTTTCATATTTAAAGCGGTAAAGATTGTCTTAAGCCAGATAACCGCACTGTTGTTTCGATATAAGGTGCTTTAAACGGTTTTCAGAGAATATAAATCATAAACGTTGGTATAACTGTCGGTCTACTATTGTTAAATAACAAACTTAAAGCTTTGTAAGTCGAGCGCTTTGATTGTGATAAGTAAATAGTGAAAAGTCTTCTTTTTGTTCACGATTTCCCCATTTTAATTTTTCTACTTCAATACAAAAGCATGGTCGTACGAAATTAATTATTTGGTAATGAAATTAACTTCGTACGATCATGCTTTTGTATTCCCTGACCTTTTTAGTAGGTTAGTAAGTAGGCACATTTTAAAAGTTATATATATGTTATGTATTCTATAACATCTAATGTAAAGTATAATAAGAAAAATGCATTGCAAAATACATACTTGACTTGATTGTTGCTGTCAAAGCAATCAACACTGCAGTTCTCTCAAACACCTTTTTCATAAGCTTTTTTTAAAAAAAAAACTAAGTGCTTTTTCATTACAACTTCACAGAAGTGAGTAGCAGCAACTTGATGGAGTGGTTAATTTTAAAACCTTTACAGTTGTTCTCGCGAATTGAAATAAATAAAAAGTGTTGCGGACGTTGCGGCGGCTGTCAGCTCAGCCATTGTACTACAAGTACAGTCGCGCACAAAGTCAGAGTCAAAGTTTTTTTATTTTTGTAGATTTTATCAAATGACCACGTTTTATTACCTTTTTTCTACCCTGGACCCCCACTGTTATAGAAGAAGGGCAAAGAAACTCCCAGCACTTCCAGCTACCCTATCTCGACTTTGTGCAGAGCTCGTTTCGTGTACTTAGCGTCGCGTCTTTTTCCATATTATTATGTGATGGTAGAGACACAGAATGCTTTGTCATATCGTTTTGTTATATGTATGTACCGTACACAAAGGTTCATAATAGATAACATTACATAAATTATTTATCAATGCACAAATGCTAGCTTATTTCCAAATGGACCGTTAAGAATCAATAAATATTAATTAATATGATTATATTGTACCACCTTACATACCTACTTGTAATATGGTTTAATATTAATTTTGTTTCTCAAATTTTGCCCACGACTGTACCAAACCGACACTAGGCAAACAGGACACCGCGTAACTGAGAATAACTGGCATATTTTTACCGTATTTATTCATATTTGGAAAGTTTCCAAATAGGTTTCTCTTCGCTCATAGGGGCCCATATTTATGACGACGCATATTTCTGCCGTAAAGTTAACGGTATGCGGGAATTATTATGCTGGGGACTCGGGGTGGGTGCGAACCGGTAGTTCTGTATCTTATTTGGCACTACCTATGTAAATGCATCGGTTATAGGGAGCCATTTTCGGTTTCGATGGTAAATGGTTTGCTGCCGATGGTCTGTAAAATTGCTTGAAATGTTTGGCGACCTCTGAGGCGTTGTGGATTGACACGGACACGTCACGGACACTGACAAGTATGACTACGCTCATAGAGAATGCATGAAAGAATATTTTTCACTGACACGTACCTGTGCTGGACCTGTGCCGGATCGGTGGGATCACTGATATTTGTGAATCGACCTTGAGGCTTTGCCGTTTATTAACCGACTTCCCAAAGGAGGAGGTTTACAATTCGTCCGGATGTTTGTTTTTTTATGTATGTTTCCCGATAGCGCCTAAATGGGTGGACCGATTTGGAAAATTATTTTTTTGTTTGGAAGGGTTTACCTTCCCATTGGTACCATTGACACCAGGTCAGTATCTGATGATGGGATCCTGGAGAAATCGAGGGAACTCTTCAAATATTATAGGCAGACCTATAGTGATTTTTGTGTTTTTCATAATAACTCGTGCAAATGCACATGGTAAGCATAATATTGTGATGCGGAACTGCTGATGAAGACCACATATGGCCACCAGATCTGCTCAATACTAGGTACAAATACAATGCGTGGCTGACGGGCAGGCAACGCATAGCCTAAACCGGTGGACCTAGAGCCATGAAACTTTGTACAGGGGTTCTTTAGTAGCGTGGGGTAGCACTGATGTGGGATTTGACAAAATTAATTCCCCAAGGGGGGGGGGGGGATAAGGGGTTACAGTTTGTATTAAACTCAATCTAATCAAATAGGGTTTGTGGAAGTCGGTTTTTTCTAAAGTTTACTTTTTGTTTCAATTATGCAAGAGTTACCGGTTTTGCATTATACGGCTGGGGAGACAATAAACACAGGACTTCTTTAAGTTGATCAGAACCACCGAACTGTTCGGTCTGCTGGTCGCAACAGACGATCGAACAAACCGATCAGTTCAGTCGCATTTTAAGCGTGATAGAAGACGATCGTCCTAGACCGTTAATTAAAGATCGACATTTAACCAAGTCGCTAGAGTTCCGTCAGACAAGTGAGTGAACGAAACGTTTAACGAGTTATCTAAACGTTCCTAGGCAACGAGACGCATTTCATGTTTGGTAGGGTAATAAACAACAATTCGGTTTTGTGAAACTACATGTGGTCGCCTCGCTCCTCTCCGCTTCACTCGGCTCCGGGTGGTTCATAAAGTTGTGACCTACACAACCTATCGTTAGTATTGGCACAGAAAGTGACCTAAAGCAACCAATTCGGTTTTGTGTAACTACTAATCGTGAAATAATGGCGGAGTCGACAACAATTTCACCAAAGAACTAACTGCGACATGTCTACTTGCTGTGTCTGGTTCCCACTTCCCACGAGACAGAGTATCCTAGTGTAGGGTCATTCCAATTTACTAATCCATAGAAAACTTCATGGCAATAAGCAAGTATGTGCGTGCCTGTATATTAATGTTTATGTATGCTATTTGGTTGTTGCGGTGCTAATGCGTTTTTATTTTATTTATTGAACAAAAAAAAAATTATAAATTAATATTATAATTGACATTCCACACACTAAAGCTTATTTTCTTGCTTTCATAACTGTGGCAATGGGCGAGTCTCTTGTCAAGCAAATCTGCCATCTCCTATGACATAACGTTAGCACACAGCTGACTTAAATCAATTGACATCAGAAAACTCTGTCATACAGAGCGTGTCCTGTCAATTTGAGACGAACACACATTTATGTCGAGGAAAGTTAATTTCCTAAACAGACAGTGAAAAATTGTCGAATGAAAAAATGATTGATGACGAAACATCGTTTAAAAGCGATTCAGCCCTTAATTTTTCTGTCGTCAGATGTCACTTGGTGATAGATTGGTAACATCGGCTTGTTATGGAAACTGCTATGGGCTTGTCTTTCGTCACGCTGTAAAAGTGTTGAAGTACTGAAATACATACAACATTTGTTATGAATTTGAATATGGCATTACAAGTAGTGGTGGTCAATTGGTCATAACGGCTATATTTTGTTAACATGCTAAATGGAATATGCTAAATTTATTTAGCTGAACTAGTTGAGCAAGTTGAGCAGAAAGACAAAGATTGTATTACCATGTTCTTGTATGCTCCATAGCTCAACTACATCAGTATTTTAATATTTAAAGAAGGAGAGAAGAAAGAATGAAGAAGAAGTAATATAGCAATATTTTGTTTTATACAGAAAGTTTTTTTTTTGCATTTGTCGTTTTATCGTTTTGTAACTGAATAACATGATTCAAAAAATCTTGGATTGTCAATTTCGCCTACGCCTTGGCTCCAATAAACTTTGACTACTTTGTCACACCATGTGTGTGGGTGGAGCTTTTCGCGAGCTAGCTTTTAACAAACAAAGCTACGGGAGCTTTGCTAAGCCGGACGCAAACATTCCGTGGAAGTGTGCAGCGGAGAAACAAAAATGCAAACTTCAATAGAATGTGAATAAATAATGATGTTGTGGAAATGGGACTAACTACTTTTTCCGCATTTCGTATCGTATCGGATTATTGCACATAAAAGACAAAACACAAAAATATACAGAGAAGGAATGTACAAAGGCAAGCTTATCTATGAAAAGAGCGTTTCGTTCGTTACTGTAGACTAACTGTGAGGGTTCTGATATATTTTTCTGTTTTTATGTTCGCACAGGTATTTACAGCATAGATCTTCCGTCTCTAGCAGACTTACCATTACTTGATTGATAAAGGCTGAATCAGGGGGCACGGTAATGCCCCCGCCAAGAAGAGCGCGAAGCACTGGGGCACTACCCACCTTTTCTCGTTACGTATATCGGGATACCTTTGAAATTGACACATTCCTCAAAATGGCTGTCACAATACCACCTTTTAATGGTAACGATCTAGAGCTAGAGCTAGAGCTTATCATGAGATGCAAAATGTAGCTACCAGATAATATAACATAGCGTCACGCCTTTTCCCATACGGAATGACAGAGCCACAACTGCGCCCACTTTTAGCCAGTCATTGATAAGTGCGTGACCATAAAACAAAAACATAGTTTGACGCGTCTGTGGACATACTCCAATTAATAAATCTTAATCTGGATGTCTCCAAAATTTCCTCGATAACAAGTCCCCAACAGCGATGCATGAAAAACAGTATCAAAGGATTTCTGTTTCATGCATATTCATAATATTCATGCGGGTGACACCGATCAGTAGCATGAGCCGAACCCATAATAGACTTATTGCCTTCTGGTATAATGTAGGCCTTTGTACCTTCATCTTTTGGTACATTTTAGGATGCATAATTGGTCAGGGCGTTGCGTTGGGGGACTGTTCTAAGATTAAGAATATAATATATCTAGAGACCCTGCTATGCAAATATCATGTGGGTACAACTATGCGACGACCTCTGTGGCGCAGTGGTCGTAGCTCTGTCTACCATGCGAGAGGTCCCAGGTTCGATTACTATCTGGGGATAAAGAAAAAAAAAACCCCAGGACTTGGATGTTTACATGTTTGTAATGTCGCTATCTGGTTCCCAAGACACAGGGTATCCTGGTGTCTGGCCAGAAGAAATGTATGTGCCTGTATGTAAATGTTTTTGTTTATGCATTTACCACTCTGTGTGGGAAAAAGGTGTTAATTATAGTTTAATTGACACTCGAAGCCATGTGATCGCAAATAGGGAGACAAAAGCGCGAGTATTAAATCTTAAAGTTACACTTAACTTGCGTATCAGTTTGCGCATTCAACTTTACTTAAAGTCAGTCACTAACATAGATTCAAGACACACTTAATGATAATAGATTGGGCTGTAATAACCGTGCAGAAGTTTCTCGTAGCGCGAGCTATCACTCCTGACAAACTTCTCTCTAGATAAATAGTTCTCCAAATGTTCCCAGAAGTGTTGCCTTGCTCTATGAAATACCTCAAGTCTTACTTGTTAAAGTTCCCTTCGAAACGCCGCTGAGGAAATCTTTTGGTTACGAGCTCTCGAGGTAAGTGTAGATAAGAAGTTCAAATTATACTCTGTCAACTTTCTGGAATCCGTAGGTACGAAAAGGGATTTTATTGGGTCTGTACGCTCAGACAGATTTGGATGATTTGTGTCCGTGGTCTAGTTATTATACAATCGCCTGTTACACAGAAGACCATTTATCAATGAGCCTGTTTAGGATAGCATAAATATCAATATTTAACAGACACATACATTGTTATTGGCACCACACCAGGATGCCCAGGATGAGATAAGCTCGCCTTTGTCATGTGTTGTCCACTTTCCATTGTAAAATGTATTATTTTGTGCAGTAAAATATATATGAGTTATATGAGTTATGCCCGATGTTATGGGAACCAGAAACAAGGAGGTCACCCAGATCTGGGGACTTTTCTTCCTTTCTACCCGGCCAGGATTAAGATTTAAGATATATGTTTTTCTCAAAAAGAAAACTAATATTCACTCACTTGAGAAACAACACAAATAAATCATTACACAAACAGATTTCTTCACAAACAGGGTTCGAACCCGGAACCTCCTATAATTTGCCAAACCCTTAAATCGCAAAACTCCAGAATTCGTCAAAGACCTTTGTATTATGTGTATTTGTTGTAAATGCTTAATTGAAAGTCAACACACGCTCTTCGGTGGTCACTAACAAAGGATTTTCAGGTATCAAAGCTTTGCCATTGTTCCTGTGATATCAGGCGCAGGCGAGCAGCGGAGACGATAGGATTTATGAAATATTTATAAAAGATCGCCCGGCCGAAAATAGAACGGTGTGTCAGAATGCTCAAAATCAAAATTTAAGCTGAAGTAAGCTGAAAAAGGAGAAGGGAAAAATAAAGTTAGGTTATTTGTACAATGACAGCATAATTAACATTTTTTTTCACATCTCCTTACTCGGATAGAGACAAAAATGAAATAATTAAAAAAGTAATTGGTCAAACCAGCATTTGTGGTGTGTAACTTGTAACAATCTATAAAAGAGCTTATCAGCCATCTAATAATAATGATTTGGATCTACGTTGTGTGAGAAACATCCCGCATTATATCAGTTTTGCAATAAAAAATAAGTTTATGACGATTAAGGCTTAGGCACAAACATCACCGGAGGCTTAAAAGCAGGGCGGGTGTAAAAGCAGGGCGGGTGTAAAAGCAGGGCGGGTGTAAAAGCAGGGTGGGTGTAAAAGCAGGGCGGGTGTAAAAGCAGGGCGGGTGTAAAATCAGGGCGGGTGTAAAAGCAGGGCGGGTGTAAAAGCAGGGCGGGTGTAAAATAAACTCCGAAGCTTTTTGAAGCATTTCCTCGGATCAATGAAACGCGTGTCACACCAAGCTTCAATTCTTTATTTAAATTGATTTATGAGTGCTTTTAGTTCTATATAGTCTGTGTCAAAATATAAACATACACCATCATACACCAATTTTACATGTTAGTTCTGTATTTATGTATCGATTGTATATTTAAGTATAAGTATACAAGTATTTACGTACACAACCTTAGCAGATGGCACGCGCGATCACTACTGGCACTAACTGAAAACCAGCGCTGAGGGCCCCCGCCCTCAGCACATTGCTGAGTTAAGGCCTTTTGCACAGCAGAGGGAAAGTACACACCGCGGCACTCACTACCTATGGTCTGTTGTGTAATAAACGCCATTTCTTTCTTTCTTTCTCAAGCGGGGGCAGAGCGGTTTGATAGCGGGCGCACGCCGATAATGTCAGTGTGGCGGCTATTTGATCATACTGACAACCTCAGCTGACAACCACCCCGCCCGCCACTTGGGCGGTTCTCGACCAAAACGGCACAGCCCGGCACGACACGACATAATGTGATATAAGTGGAGGCATAAATCGGATCGTGCCGGGCCGTGCCGAGCCGGTCAGGAAGCGTGCAGCACAATTCTGTAAAATTAGATTGTTTCTGGGACAGTTTCCCTAAAAATCCAACAGAGGACTCTGAAAGTGAACAGATTTTTAGAATATCCTATACTCTGTGGTAATTGTCAAAGTCAGCTCTCTAATTGTGTCACTGCTCTGTGGTTCTTGTAACAAGAACCACAGAGCAGAGAAACAATCAGAGTCGCGTTCTGTGTCTCTGTTCTCAACTACTGTTGTGAAACAATTAGAGAGCTGACTTTGACAATTACCACAGAGTATAGGATATTCTAAAAATCTGTTCACTTTCAGAGTCCTCTGTTGGAATTTTAGGGAAACTGTCCCAGAAACAATCTAATTATGCCTCCACTGATGTCGTGAGTTGTGTCGTGCCGGGCCGTGCCGTTTTGGTCAAGAACTGCACTGCTCCGTCCAGACCCGCCGCTGCTGTTAGCCGCGCCAAACTGTCATATTTACATAACATTTTAAGACGCCGCCGCCTCAAGTGTATCAATTTAAGGGTGCTATTCCATCAATCGTTCGACGGTCGATCGATTGGTGTAATAGATACTGTCGATCGACGTCGACTGATTGGTGGAAAAGCACCCTAATACAGGCATAAAACAATTTTCGCAGACTGTTAGCCATAATGAGAACAAAGCCTAAGGCTCCAACCGTGCAGTGCAAATGACTGAAGCGTTCGTCATCAAACCATTGACGATTCACTGCTGATCGGGCGGAATTACGCTCGGCGGGCGGTCTGACGTTACATTTGCCAGTGAAATCTATAATCTCTGCAAACTGAATTGAGGCTGCAGTCATATTACGTTATTACTCGTAGTTATATGAATGCCCAAACACGGCGATCATGCACAGACTCAACGTTTGTTTGCCCTGTCACTAAAGTTGTCTTTAGAGATTGTCTGGGTAAAACGTACAAGAATATGACTAAAGTACGTTTGGTTGGAAGCAATATAGCTCATAATGTCTTTGATGTAATCAGACCACTAACAAGATATTTATTGTTTCATTTCATCCCTTTGTTGTCATCGCAATGTTATTTATTATGTATATACGGTTCTAACCTCCTTACAAGCACCGTTCCAGTTTCTTTGAATAACTTTTAGAAAATGACACGGAATAGCATAAACTCTTCTGCTAAAAGAAATTACTTCATTGGTGCCACGGAAGCAACGCGGGCATTGGAAAATTACTACATTGGTGCCACGGATGCAACGCAGGGCATTGAAAAATTACTTCTTTGGTGCCACGGATGCAACGCAGGGCATTGGAAAATTACTTCATTGGTGCCACGGATGCAACGCAGGGCATTGGAAAATTACTTCCTTGGTGCCACGGATGCAACGCAGGGCATTGAAAAATTACTTCTTTGGTGCCACGGATGCAACGCAGGGCATTGGAAAATTACTTCATTGGTGCCACGGATGCAACGCAGGTCATTGGAAAATTACTTCATTGGTGCCACGGGTGCAACGCAGGGCATTGGAAAATTACTTCACTGGTGCCACGGATGCAACGCAGGGCATTGGAAAATTCAAATTGTACCGGTTATTTACGAAAACCGTTTGGCGGTTTAGTTTAATCATTGGGAACAACAAAGTAAACATTACATAATTATCTACGATATTACTTAATTTCCCATCAAAGATACAACTCAAAGAAAACATACTCAACTTCAAGGAAAAGTGAGATAAACAGCAATATTTTTCTCATTTCTCCACATCAAAGAGAAAGCCGCCGCTTACATACTTATCACTGGATCTGTGCAAACCAATCTCACTTCTACTGCCCTTAATATAGATGTGAATTTAAGTGCAAAGTAAAGTTGAGGAGCTGGTATAATAAAACATTGGCGAAGTGCTCTGCGAATCTCATTTTATAACACAAATATTGAACAATGCAGTGTACAGAGTAACCTTTTCTATGAAAATACTCGATAAAATTATGTCCTTCGGATTGACTTTCCTTGAAACGTAGCGAAAGAAGGGTCTTTCAAGCGCTTGAATGCTCAAGAGTGTTTCATTGTTATATTTTCCTAAAATATTTTATTTGATACGTATCCAACGCAAACCGATGAATGACATAGTTTCGGGATGGCAGAGGCACAATAGGCTTGTGGCCTGTCAAGTCAAAAGAGATACTCTTTATGAACTGTCAAAGCGGAACTTTAATTCCTGAGTTCTATGCTGCCCCCGATAGTAAGAAGGGCGCATCTAACATTTTTTCCGAAATTGAGTTGAATATAGGGCCGTGATCAGCAAAAAAAGACGCATCTGCTCATATTTTTTTTATTTGTCTAGCTCGTCCGTACACGGAGTTCTGTAACGTATAAGGGCGCATTTGTCAATGCATGATGTACGAGTACTAAGCCAAAAGGGCGCATTGGATATAAACTTAAATGAAAAGGCTTATTTGCGTACATGTGTCCTTTTCTTTCGGAAAATTTCAATCACTTCAGAAATTGAAAAGACACATTTTCTTCTGAACGAAGCAGGTAAGACGTAAGTGATCACATGCGCCTTTGCAATCTATTAATTCACTTAGTTATTTAAACGCATGTGGCAAATGGGCCTATTCTATCTAGTATATCAATTAAATTTTTAGACGCATGTGCGGTAAATGCGTCCTACTTTGCTGTGAACTTTTTTTGTCGTCGCTGGAATACTACATTGGAAAGACGCTAGTGCACATGAGTACTATTATCTCTTCTGTGCTTTAAGCTAAGCACTGGAGTCCCGATCGGGGCGGGAGGGGGTGGCGTGTTCGACGATCGATCAGTTGCGCCCGAGTAGTCGTGCAGAGAGCCTGTGCTGCTAAGTTTAAAGGACGTAAATGGCTATTTGCGACTTTTCAACCTGATATTGACTATTTTTCTAACATTTTTTTGCTAAGAAGAAAAGGAAAATTCTTAATAATTCAATAAATAATTAAAATATAGAAAAATTATCGATTACACATGATAACATAATAGCAAACCCATTTTATTGTATCGAATATGTTTATAGTTTTCCTTTGTGAGACAGCCAGGCATTAAAATATTTTTTACATAAAACATTTTTATCTCGGTTTGAACATGATGCTACATGCGCCTTTCTTATTATCGGGGGCAGTATGAAATAACAACAGAATGACGTCATGTAAAAGTGTCTTTTTTTCTAGTCTTTTTTTGCACAAAATTGACTTTATAAAATATATCTGCTGGAAATATACAATTCTGAGAATGTCAAGCCATTTTGTACATAATGCTTCAACTTAAGACTTGTTCCTAGATTTGTTGGATTACCTTAGCCACAAGCCTAATTGTGCCTATGCCGCCCCGTATGGGAATATAGTGATTAGATCTATGTTAATAACTTGACATATCAATTTAGATCTAATAAGTAATTAATTACTTTAAACGTGTCTAGTCTATTATACTAAAATCAAGAAATCTATGTTAGCACTATCATCATATTTCTATGGGTCAATATGTTTCCGCCGCCGCTCGCTGGTCCGATTTGCACTCATAGCACTAAAAGTGGAACTCGGACCGCAAACGACCTCAACTCAGGTTGTAACTGCTTACAATAAAAAGAGGAAATGAAAGTTCTTAGTGCGGGCGGTGATAGCTGAATTAAACTTCTTATTTTACAACCCGAAAATGTGGCCCTAAGGATTTCCTTCTGACTAACGCTCCGAGGCTTTTCTACACGCCTAAACAAAGTTAATAATAATAATGCTACGTAAACGAATAGAAACAAAAACTCAAAATAAATGCGATGTCACGTAGCGTAATGTACTGTCAAATCACATACATTTTCTTAGCGTTTCGTGCGAACGATAATAGCGTTTTGTATCTTGTCAAGGGGGTTGGTCCAGAGAATCTCACTCGCTGTGTGTGTAGCATAGTAACGCTGCCAGTGGTCACCCACCTTTGGGCAGGGAGATTCTTGGGGCGATTTTTTGCGTATTTTTTTTGTGTCTGTTGTATTATGCGTTTTCTTTTTATATGTGGATGTTTGACAATAATTTTACTGATTTAATTTGTATTTTATAATTGTAATTTGATAATGTAATGTAATTGATTATGATATTAAAGACATGATTTTAGTATGAAAAAAATGATTTCGTTATCGCAATAGTTTCCCAATATAACGAAGTTCATATTTTCTTACGAGTTAATTTATCAATCAAACAAGACAATTATTAAATTATGTAGTACATATAATATAACACAACAAAAGAGTATTTGTGGCGAATACACCAACGACCAAACGCAAAATAAATAACTGTGCGAGTGCAACATTCTTTCTTTATTCTTTATTTATTTATTTATAGTATAGTATAGTATTAGTATAGTATATTTATTGCCATAAATGTACATGTAGGTAATCTTACAATGTCATTTTGCCCTTTGGGCATAGCAATCACAGACATCTTATAAACTAAAAATAGTAAAACAGTTTCACACAGTCACAGGGCTAAGATATATATTTATTAGTTGTTTCACAGCAGTTTACAACGTAAAATGAAAACATATTAAAACAAATTGTGAAATGCCAATAACGAAACAAGACCCTTCAAACTTTATTGCACAGAAAACATAATACAGACACTTAATATTAGAAAAAACATGTACAAAGGCGAGCTTTTCTCTAATAAGAGATCTCTTCCAGCAAACCTAGGATGGAGAGGATAATTTAATAAAAGGTAGACCTACATGAGTGCACAACGATAAATACGTTGTGTTAGTTTCGAGTACAACCATAATTAAAGTTTTGTAATCTGCTGTACGCATATAATACCATCTTGTTTTATGGCTAATACT
This sequence comes from Argyresthia albistria, assembly GCA_963457715.1. NCBI lineage: Eukaryota > Metazoa > Arthropoda > Insecta > Lepidoptera > Argyresthiidae > Argyresthia > Argyresthia albistria. The sequence goes on along the minus strand of OY735276.1, from coordinate 5,134,823 downwards.
TGGCACACCAAGTGGGGACTTGCTAGTTTAGACAAGTGTATTTGTCCCAATTTTTCGGTGACCACTAGTTTTGGGGAGATGTGAATTCGGTAATTTATACTGACTGGAAGCTTGTGGTATTTATTGATTTCATTTGCTACCGTCGTCTGTTTCTTTAGAAAAACGTAAGTCTGTCATAAATCTTTAAATTTTTAAACAAACTACTTTGTAATAGTATAATAACTGTATGTTTCGCTGATTGTCTTACCTGAGTTGCACTTAACGATTTCGAAGTTATAAACCTATAATAAATAGCTACTAACTTCGAGGTCCTCTAACTCAGTCCAGACTGAGTGAAGTGGTTACATGTATTATTAAGTTTTGTTCGTTACAGCACTAGAAAAATAAGATTTTGTTACTAGCTGCGCGAAAAAAATAATCAAGCATAGGCTTTATATCGAATTTCGATAGCCTATAAAAACTAGTCAAGTCCGAGTCACACTCGCGCACGAAGGGTTCCATACCATTATCTATAAAAAACGGCAAAAACTCATGTCTGTATTATGAGAGCCCCTTTAAATACTTATTTTATTTTATTTTTTATTAGTATTTGTTGTTATAGCGGCAACAGAAATACATCATCTGTGAAAATTTCAAGTGTCTAACTATCACGGTTCATGAGATACAGCCTGGTAACAGACGGACAGACAGACGGACGGACAGCGGAGTCTTAGTAATAGGGTCCCTTTTTACCATTTGTGTACGGAGCCCTTGAAACATAACCATGGTACCCTCAGTGTTTATGTGTCATAGTAAGAAAAATAGGATTGTGTTTTCTAACTGAATCTTAAACCTTTTTTTTCTGGCCGGCGCGGCGGCACTTTCACTTTTAGCCCAAAATGAATGATATCCTTTAAAGTTGTTAGGTATTTTCTCTAATTTATTGGTGAGAATCTCATGGGATTGTCATTTGTTTCATAAGCTAAGGGTATGCTAAAAATTTTAATTTGTATCGTGCAATTTGTTACTAGGAACTTTAATGTAAATGCTAGTCATAAGGTAACATAAGAGTCCTACTCAGAGAAGTCTATTTAGAGATAAGCTTACCTTTCTAAATTACTTCTCTGTATTTTCTGTTTTTTGTCTTTTATGTGCAATAAATATATACGAAATATATACGAAGTCCCAGTTACGTCAATAATATAATGCTTGTGGAATTACAACACTATAAATAAATTATTCAACGTTTTAACGTAAAATACCCAATTCAATCCATCTCACCGAAGTCACCCCAGTGTACAGCATTGTTGCCTTGTTGGCTAGTGTCCATTTCCTTGTACACAGTACCCTAAAACTGGTGGGTCGACGTTATGTAGTTCACTGGGACGCGATATGTCTTCCCCAATCTTGCTAACACCCCGCCAGATATGAAATTACGTAACGTGGAGAGCTGGATTCGGGGAAGGCCAGATAAATAACTCGCCCAAGAACTTTAGAGCTTCAATCGCTATTTGACGGAAATGCTTGTGAAGTATCAAAGCGTACTTAGTGCCTTTTATTTATGGGGTGGGCAGAAAAGCAGTTGAGCTAAAACTAGTTATTTATTAAGCCCTTTTGCGTGGGAGGGGCGAGTTCATTTCCACAGATGGATATATGAAGGCATAAGAAGTTACAATTATTATTATTATCGTTTATTTTTGTTTTTCACTCCTAGGAGGTGTAGTTTCTTAAGCCGTAGCCAAGTATTAGCCTATAGCATCCCACTGCTGCTGGGCAAAGGCCTCTCTTTGCCCATAAGAACTTAACTAATATTTTTATAGACTACCCTATACGAGCAACAATACTCTTATTTTACCATCCCGCATATAAATTCCGATCCTCTAGCGCGGATAACGATTTATCATGCTCCGGGGCAGTCCGAAGCGAAAAATTTAATTCTGTAACGTTGCATATCCCTTGCATGAGCACAAAACCGGCTGACCCAGATAAGTGATTTTTTAATATTATACGAGTCATGTCAGAGAAACATAGAGTGCAGTCTTGGACCAAGTCCGGAATAGAGAATTGCTGGAACATACAAATTATGGACATAGCTCAGAGAGCCCAACTGAAGTGGGACTGGGCCACGTCGTTGCTTGAATGTATCCGAGCATTTGGGCCAAAAGAGAAACTTTGAATGGATTCCAAAAAATGCAAAAACCCAGGAAGAGATTGATGGATGAACTAGGTTTTTGAACGTAATGAGTGTTAGATGGGAGAGAGTCGTTTGGCGTTTGTTGGGACATGATGGGCTTACACGATAAAACTTTTGAGAGCTTTCGTGGTCTAGTGTTCACATGCTTGTCTGTGGATCCGGGTTCGCAGCCCAGTCCTAATTTGCCAAGTACATTATGTAGGTGCGGACTTTCTCACGGTGTGCATGAAAAACATACGGTACACAACACAAGATTACTTGGCCCGGTTTCTCGTAGACCTTTTTTACGTAGATTTTTTTCCTCAAAATTGCGCGACAGATTAACAAACTCCGTTCATATGTAATTTAGGTTGCTGGAGATTCAACTGACAGACTGTCAGCAGCCTGTCAAGATCTCAAATTTATTGCCGTTTAGAGCCTTTTTGGGTTTTTGGGTTTCTCGTAGACATTTTTTCCTCAAAATTGCGCAACAGATTGTCAAACCCCGTTTAAATGTAGTTTGGGTTGGTTGATGCAGGGCTCATCACGTGACATTGGCGAAATTATTGTGGCAACACACGATAGAAGCCACAGATCAAAAACTTAACTTAAGATTCAACTGACAGACTGTCAGCAGTTTGTAAAGATCTCCAATTCAAACCTCAGATCAATGAAACTCTTTGTTCCTCCTTCCTCCAAGTTTTCAACAAACTGTCAGTATCAACAACAGACCGAAAAAATCTCTTGTTAGAGATAAGCTCGCCGTTGTACATTGTCTACATATTATAAGTTTTCTGTATGTCTGCATTGTATAGTACAACGAAGAAATTACAATTCATGAACACTTAGTATTATGGTGGGTTAGTTAATTCCGTATGGTATGCCGTGAATCCTGCTTTGGTAGTCATAGTGTGAAATGGTTGACTGACTATACATAGAGAACTAATTTAGATTGAACACCTATAGAATACTGAGTGGTACTAAGATGAACCGATTATACCTCTGAGATATACGCTACATCGTCGTACGCCCTTTGTACTTATGTATATCTATTCCTCTTTGAACTTGTAAGACAAACCTGTGGAGTTGTGGTTTCCAAGTTAGAGGTGTCGGGTTCAAATCCCGAATGGAGAGGGAAAAACAATTCCTCGGTCGAGAGTGTGACGTCACTACCACTGGTTACTAGTCGCTTCTATTGAGCCAAATGTGTGCGATTACGTACCTGAAAAAAGGAAAGTTTAAGTTTACATTGAATCATCAATAGATCATTCAACAAAAATATTACAGAGTTTAACGCAACGTCAGTTGTTATTTTGAACAGCATTTATTTTGTATCCGCATATATATCCTAAGATCCGAAGAGAGCTCGACCTTCACCCATCTGTTAGTGAGATGAAAGTTGGTTTTTATCAAATTTTGTATGTTAGACAATAGTACTTTTATACTTTACTTGATACTTTATACTTTATTGCACAAAAACAGAATACAGACACTTAATAATAAAAAAAAAAACTTGTATAAAGGCGAGCTTATCTCTAATAAGAGATCTCTTCCAGCAAACCATAGTACATTGCGAGTGGGTTGCCTAGCAAAATCCTGACAAGGCTATGATTAAATTAACATTTGAAGTACCTTTATATCAAGGACCAAGAACGCGAAGACTTATCAAGCTTAAATTTAATACCAAATACTCAAGTCTAATGGTCCCGCAAAGTTGTGAAAAAATTTCAAAAATCAACCTTAGCTCTCTTCACATCTTAAGACCAATAGCTTTCAAATGAATGTTTTGAGAGATGTTCGCCAACATTAAATTGATGATGGAACACGAGCTGTCATTTCACGCGGTTTATAAATAAACGGGATATGTAAATAGATTAACCCTGAGTAGCATGAAATTATTTTGAAAAACGTTGTCACCTTAGTGATTTAAGGATGAGAATCTAATAGGATTGTCATTTGTTTCTAATGCTAAGGATAATAAGATTAGGTTTTTTTATTCAAAAATACTTAAATATATACAGATTATTTTATGATTAACTTAACCTAATTTACAAAAAAAAATGTACAGCACACACACTAACACAACAATAAACCACCCGGACCATAAATTATAGTCTTGAGAATGTTTTTTGCTCTTTAGCAATACGCAGAAAAGACATGAAGGGCTGAAGAAATATAACAACTAATACTACCCAAAATGAACCACACTGAACTGTAAAATGTGCTAATCTTCCTGACTAATCTCTGCTTTCCAAATGACTAAAAATAACTCTACTTCCTTGCTCTCGACTTCGGAGTCAGGTCTTTGCCACCTCTTGTGGAAAAAAGGCGTGACGCTTTGTTATGTTATGTTTTATTTACCTATATCATGTCATGTCTGTTTATCGACATATGCCATGTAATTGAAGTAAAGCTTAAAATTTTGAATTTTTCTCGCGCGGGTCTTTTGACACTTTGACAAGTCCTTAGACCCTCCACCATAGAGATATTATTTTTGAAATTAAATGACGTATAAAAGCGAGCGACGACGGCGCTTTTAAATTGTGTCAATCAAACGTTTTAAGGACCTCATTGTAATGCTTAGTTAGTTATTGTTAAAAAAAAAACGGTATAAATATAGCAAGGATTAATGAACCGGCGCAGCTAGATGGGTCGACGACATTACGCATACTGCGGGGAAGACCTGGATTTGATTGGCACAGGACCGTCTAAGTTGGCACAAAAGGGAGGAGGCTTATATCCAGCAGTGGGGGGGAAACAAGCTGCCGATGATGATGAATGAACCTTACTTTGAAGAAGGATTTTAACTTTGTTTTAGCGAACCCCATTTGGATAAAAAAAAAATAAACAATGTAGGATCGAAGAGGAATCAATTCGCGAGCGGAACCCACCTGATGCTTGTCCAAGACATGGTTTACCGCATCCGTTTTCATTTCATAAAACAAACTATGAAATTACAAAATAAACATATTTTATCAATAATGAACCGTACCAGCATCCGGCACAATTTTCAACAGTATTCAAAATATTAAGTTGTTGTTGTAAAACAACTCAAAGCGTTCGTGCAAATATTTACTGAATAGAAAACGCAATCCTGAAAAGCATACGAAATAAGTAAGGACCTCGTTGTATACAATCGAGAACGTCTCTTCCAAATAATTTTATGAGATCACAAAATCAATAGAACATTATTTGCAAACATCTTACATGATGTCAAGATCAAAAGGATATCAGTGATATTACGGCCATTACGGAATGTTTACAAAACAGAAATTGACTTTGTTTACTCACTCATGGCACGTGAGTATTTTTAGCGGACGGGAGGGAGTCATGTGATATTGCTATGACACGCAGACTCTGATTAATTGATTATGACTAAAGTGTGAGCCTGGGGAACAGGAAGAATAGCAATTTTGGCTAGGTATGTGTAAATGAGTACTATATAATGAAATAGACCCCAAATGCTCCACTTCATCCGCACATCCGCGACCTGGCGCCGTACCTGGCTGACGCCGCCTGCCACTAAACCTGGTTGCACAGCCGGCGACCACCTAATGTGAAGACCCCCGCCAACCCGAAGACCACCGCCCGTAAGGGCCACCCAGGAGTGGACACAGGTGGATTCCCCACGCCACAGAAGAGGTGCGTGAGATGCTTTGTCACATTACACGGTGCAGCGGGGCGGAGCGGTTGTGCAATGTATGGTCAAAAGGCCGCAACACTGACAAAACAGTTTTGTGTGCTCAAAGCATGCCAGTCTTTGTCTCTCGGTCGACGTTCGGGAGGACTACTTGCCATTTGTCAAACAAGACTCGGTCGTCTCAATCTCTGACAAATTATAACAGCTTGCTCGGTTAACGTAGAGACATCTCTTGCCTGATAAGAGAAATAGTATTTTGTTTCCACTAAGTATATATACCAATGTACCCTTCGGTTCTGAGGTATCTATATCAAGATATCTATAAAATATCAAAATTCTAAACTACAATCGACCGTAATCTTTGAAATCTACAATATTTGAAACGCCATTCCCAACAGATAAGTCTTGTACCTACACAAACTGGCATTATGACATAGCTGAGCCTCTCTGGTTGCGAGATACTTCTTGCCATAAATAATAATCTCAGGATTCTTGTTGATCTAGATTAGACATACTGAACTACAGAGTGCCACTAACTTAATTGACCCAGTGGCTATAACGTGAACTAAATTTAGCATCACAATAGCTGATCAATGTCATAAACGCTCCGCTAGCGTCGTTGCCCCGTCAACACCGGGCCAATAAAGACCAGGCCAGGGGGCCCGCCGGCTATTGGCTGTCGTCATCGGCTTCGTGTTTGACTTGCCGTGTTGTCATGACAAAGTTCATTCTTGAGCGTTTAAACACGAAGCCAATGACGACAGCTAATAGCCGGTAGGCCACCTCCACCTGTACGTACGCTTAGTATGCCACACTCGAGAAAGGCCCTTGTCTATGCAAAAATGTCATTTTATCTGTCGAGCCCGAGATGTCTCGACGTGTCTCGCTCTTGCTGCGACGCAGAAGAGGGAGATGGACAACCACATAATAGACATGGCAAGTACTTGTAAGTCTCTCTTTCGAAAAAGTGCCATGCTAAGCGTCCTGCGTGCGACCTCTATATTTCGTTCTAGGTACTGTATTCGATTATTATTTAACTTCTCTGCTATCCGAAATAGTCCGCGAAAAGTTGGATTGTCAGAAAAATGCCCAGTTAATATTTCAGATGCTCACTGGTAGCGCATGCGTGAATGTGTCAAATTATTGTACTTTTATCGAGCTGACGTCTTATTCAGAATTCTCGGGTTCATGTATCTCATGTTTTTTTGTGCCACAGAGCATGAAAACTCGCATGAGACACATGTCACACATGACACTAGTTCTGTATTGTAGCCGTTATTATTATTATTTTTTGTTTAATTTATCCCTGTTAGGAAAGGCAACGGTGCTATGCCAGACCACCTCGTATTAGATGTCGTCATCTAAAAAGAACGCTAAAAGCGTTAAGCGGTGGTAGTTGATTTACGCCAGTGTGCCCATGTACGTAAGGCCGCTATTGCCATGCGTAACACCACATCCTTTTACGCGAATCACGCCAGTGTACCCATGCACATAAGGACGCTATTGCCATGCGCCGCTCCTTCGCCTCCATCGTTCTTTTTACGTGACGATTTCTATACTATGTTGTCTTCGTAAATGTTGTCATCTGGTAATATCAGTCTCTTGAAGGTAACAATGGCTATTTTTTATTTGTTCTAATATCTCTTTTCTATAGCATTAATATCTTCTGATATCTTCTTTCGAAAATCTGTTTAAACTAGCTTGTCAGCAGGTGTTTGTGGTAGTTTTATGTCAAGGCGTCCACAAATAATTCAATTTACATGTAATTTTTGACAAAAACCTAGAGTTAGGGTAGGGTATTTTGAGGGCAAATATAGTATAGAAAATGACTAAGCAATCTAAGTATACAGCCGTATGCTATATGTAATTCAGCTATAAATTGTGACAATAACAAAATAAATAAATAAATTGGTTAAATAAATGAGGATCATAATGTAATTTGACGTCTGTCTGTCTAATCATGAGTGACGAGTTTAAGTGAAAGGCAAAAATCAGACAAATAAAAAGCATAAATCAGACAAATTAAAAGCACAAATCAGACAAAAATTACAAAAAAAAAACTAGAAACTTTGATTTTTTCCCTAAATTTCCCTAAAGAGAATAATCCACTCGTCATGATTACTAAGAACAACTCTAGGTTATGTTGAGAAAAATATTATTTTATTGCTCTGTACCATCATTTTTACATGTACCTGGTATGTCATCTTTTTCTCCGCTATTGCGACTGCCTGCCAGTTATATTTAATGGTACTGCCAGACGATGTCAAGAACTCATGTTGCTTATCACTCGTATTCTTTGTATCGATTCTGTATCGAAACGGAATCGCTGCTTATGATTTTAGGATCAAACTTATATAATAAATTCCGAGATGTACTAAACGAGCTTGGTTAAGAACAAATTAATACTTACCCTAGACTAGGTGTTTATGAATAGAGTAACTTTCTTTTAATTTTTTCTGCGTACGTAAAGTACAAAATCGTAAAACAAAATCTACGAGTTGCAAAGCATTGTGTAAACCAAATGAGTTACGTGAAACAGAAGAATTTGTTACAGCAAAAATAAACACAATGTTTGACTTATAATTTTAGTCAAACATTTAATATTATTACAAAAACGGACAAAATCCTGTGACAGGATTTAAAATCCCCTCTATAGATACCTTTGCACTATTCGAATCTCAGTTTTAAGCTGATAGAAATAGTGTTTAAAAGTTTAGTTCTATGCGTTTCGTTCGGATCATGCATCTACCTACAAACAATATAATTTTGCACCCACCCGCAAATATCTCGCAGTTGACTGATGTGATGAAACTGATGAATGAGTGATGGATGACAGGCGTGTTACGATCATGCCCGAAAAATCCCGTGAAAGGGTGATACATATCTGACTGAACTAATCCAGAAATCCCAGTGTTCCTCAAATATACCACGCCTGAACGTGGAGAAGCACAAGAAGAAGGAGTGCAGGTAACAAATTGACTTTTGACCCCCTTTTTCTCTCAAATAAATAGCAACATTCCACAGTGACAATAACAATTATAACACCCGGTTTCTAAAAGGAAAATAAGCTATGGAAACTTTTTAAATTCATTTCAGTAATCCCGCGCCGCCATTTTTAATTAATCTCCGAATTACCGCCTGTTAATATATGTGTTTATATTTAGTAACATTATTTTAATGTATAGATTAATGTTTGTCTTTAAGTGAACTATTGTTGTTCTTTTGAGAAATAAAATCTAACCTTTTTATTTTGTTAACTCTTTCAGAAATTTGAGGTAACATCTTCATCTCAAAATCCGTTTGTTTCCGCTTTTCACACCTCTACCGAGGAGTTACCCCACATGGGATCGGGCGAAGAATACACGCCCGAATAGAGTATGTCCCGTAATCGTATCAATCCATTCGTCTGTAAGACCTCGCATCATTGGTCGGGGGTACGAAATGAGTTCGACCGTGATGAGATGATGCTTCAAGGAAGGAAGGCCAGAATAAGCCTGGTATCTATGTAGCAAACTAGCAACTGAATCTACATATGTTACGGTGACAAATAATATTAAATCGGTAATAAGCTTGTTGAGAATAGAATTTAATAGAATATACTTTTATTGCATAATAAAATCTTATAGGCATAATAAAATCTTATAGGTATATAATCTTCATCCCACATAATTGAAACAAAAAGTAAACTTTAGAAAAAACCGACTTCCACAAACCCTATTTAATTAGATTGAGTTTAATAAAAACTGTAACCCCTTATCCCCCCACCCTTGGGGAATTAATTTTGTCAAATCCCATCTCAGTGCTACCCCACGCTACTAAGGAACCTCTGTACAAAGTTTCATGGCTCTAGGTCCACCGGTTTAGGCTATGCGTTGCCTGCCCGTCAGCCACGCGTTGTATTTGTAAGTACCTAGTATTGAGCAGATCTGGTGGCCATATGTGGTCTTCATCAGCAGTTCCGCATCACAATATTATGCTTACCATGTGCATTTGCACGAGTTATTATGAAAAACACAAAAATTACTATAGGTCTGCCTATAATATTTGAAGAGTTCCCTCAATTTCTCCAGGATCCCATCATCAGATCCTGACCTGGTATCAATGGGACCACCCTTGAGGTATTACCTATACGCCGAAAAAAGATTTGTTCAAATCGGTTCATAATTGGCGGAGTTATCGCGTAACAAACATAGAAAAAAAAAACATACGGGTCGAATTGAGAACCTCCTCCTTTTTTGAAGTCGGTTGAAAACCAAAAGATTTGTCTGTGGGTCGGGAGTCGCACTTCATATATTAACTTAACGATCCAGTATGCTATACATACATCATAGCAAAGTAGGAACAAATTGTTGAATGCTGAATTTGGTATGTCTGCAACCTAGATATCGTACAAATAATTGTATTTTGACCAAAAAACCACAGTATATTAAAGAAACTAGTAGTAAAGCATTAGCAGCAAGTATACAAACAATGATACACAAAGGAAAGGCGTATTTGCGAATATTAAAACATAAAGAAAATATTTAAAAACACATATATTTTTTTAAGTTTTTTCCTCCCCCTCCAAAATTACGCACTTTGGCGGCGCGGCGCGGCGCTGCAGCGGAGCGACGCGGCCTCTTCTAAACGCACTACAGAACAGAGGCGCGGCCGGCACTATTCTCGTCGCGCCGCGCCGCCGCCGGTACGCGCCGCGGCGGCGCTCCGCACCGCTCCGCTGTGGTGCGGTTTGAATCATAGTAATTAGTAGAAATAATATTTGGCCGCTTCCTGCCGCGCTGCGCCTCTCCGCGCCGCGCCGCCGAAGTCCGGTTTTTCACACACAATTTAAACCGTATTTTTGTTCAAGAAATTGAATTTATTTATCGAAAGATCATAGAATACAAACCTCATTTTAAGTATGTACAAATAGTAAAACAAACTAAAATATTTTTAAGTAGGTACATATTTTTTCAATAATTAAATCCGGGTGTGTTTACACCCATTTTGTGGACTTAATAGTATACAAATTCTCTGTAGCCTTTAAAAGGGTTAATGAACCATTAAATTACCTACTCTGGGTACGGCGGCGGTGAGTTATTATTAAATATTGCTGCATGACGAATCCTTATACTTAGATAAATCTAAAAGAACTATTTACGTCTCATCAGAATTCACCGACGATTCAACATAAGCAAAGTTACACAAACAACAACGAATAGCCGAATAAACAACAAGGCTATCAAAAGAATAATAAATATCACAAAGCCGGTGAGTGCGTGTTGAATGATTTGGTGATCCGTAGATTTCGCAGGAAATGTTGAAAATATGTACAAGTATAGGTAACGCCAAACAACTTGAACAAATGACCTTGCATGCGCAGAAACCATCTGATATATGAAACTGCGCACCACGGTATGGGGTGCGGGACGCGGCGTGCGGAAGGAGCATCGCATCGAGCGCGCCTAGCCACGCTATTGGTAGATCATTCAACCATCGTTTCCCGCTTTGAGTTCACACTTGCGTGCAGTTAAATCACGGATAAAAAATGCCTCGACGTCCTAACGTAGTTTTAAAAAGGCAAGCCAGAAAGATGGTATATGATGAGTTTTCTATCGATGGAGATATTATTATGTTTTATAGGTGTACGTGGAAAAACGTAATTTTAAGGAATTTCAATCGTAGGTATCCCATAAAAATCTTGTCTTTTGTCAAATCATTATTCTTTGTTAATAGACACCAATAAAGACGACATATGTCGCTAAATAATTTACAGTTTTATTTTGATAGTCATATCCACAGACAATTAAATCTGTATAGTTTGCAGCAAATGTACCTACCTACTTCGCGTGTCTCAGTTATTGTGCACCTGTTACCGCTCAGTCCCTCATGCAAATGGTACAGTATATTTTCTCATTTTCTATCGATTGAACTAAGTAAGTATATAGTATTGTGCACTAAGATTCATGCAGTATACTGTAGATACGATTTGTTTTGAGAATTTTAAGTGCGTCGTTTTTTTGGCACGTAAGTGTACATGCGCAAACTTTCCCCCACCACGTCACATTTTGCTCAAGTTGTTTGGCGTCTATTATAAGTACCTAGGTAAAGTAAATCTAATCGTTGTAAGCAGAACTATGCTTCTCCTTCTCTACTTGTATGGGAAATAGCGTGACGCTATCTTTGTTTAATGTTATTTTGTGATTAGTAATGATTTATTTTTTATTGTTGTAAACCTATCGTTATACAAAGAGATAAATGCTTATACTGCACCTTTTTGAGTCTTTTAAAAGTATTCATTAGCAAATTTCAAATATACTACAAAAACATTATAGCGACACGCCTTTTCTACACGTAGTGGCATTAGAAACAATTATTTATTATTAGTGACAACTTAATGTAAGTAATGTATTAAAATGATAATAATGGACGTAGATAGAGATGAACGATTCTAAAATTTTAAAGTTGCAGTCATTCGGCTTGGGCTAAAATGGTCATGAACAGAACACCATGTCCAACAATGGACACGATTTTCAAAATGGCGGCGTAAAATTGAGTCGACACTGTGAACTTTAACACCAACATTAGGTTATAGAAATACGGGATCGGCAAACAGCAAGGAATAAACAAGCACATTTAACAACGGACATTGTGTGCCAAACAACAACATTCAAGACGAAATACAGTTTTGTTTTCTCAAGTTTATTCTTGCTTTCAAGGATTGTTTACTATCACTTCGGCGGATCTTGAGGAATAAATCCTTCGTTGCGTGTCTTTCTGGCTGCTGAATGGCGCGAAAGAAAAGACTTCGAAAAAAGCATTGGAACTTCAATAAGCCGAATGACTAAAGAAATGAATCACGTCATTGAAATGAAATACTTTATTGTTTTATCAATAATGGTTTTACATTTCTTCCTATCCTTTGCCCATTTCCCAACGGCTGGTGGAAGTAGCTGCGTCCACGTCATAATAAAGTCACGAAGTATATTATACTTCGTGACTTTTCGCTCAGAAAAAACTGCCTATTGAATGTTAAATCTGTTGTTGAATCAAATGTATTTATTTATATCTGTAGATATTTTCAAATAAACATTTCACACGTATTTTTTTGCCTCTTCTTTACGTTGAACCACTGCTATACTCTTGTTTATCACAAAATAGGGCTACGTATCACACCTGCAAAATAAATTGACCCAATAAAAATTATATTTCTCAGTAGATTTACCTGTATCCTCAGAAAGATAAGAAATATTTTCTAACTCCTTTCTATCTTCACGATACTTAACTTGAATGTCAACGGGACTATTCTCGGGATAAGTTGTCTTTTTTTCACCCGTGGTTTAGGGTTCCGTACCATAAAAGAAAAAAGTAACCCTATGTAGGATTACTTCTTGGTCCGCTTATCCGTCAGTGCGTCCGTCTTTCAATTAGATACTCTTTTCTCAGGAACTGTGTCTCAGGAACAAAATGCACTTGTGTGAAGCTATGTAATACACTATTTTACGGCGTTTATGCCGCGATTTTTGTTGAATTCCCTTCACCTTTCTCGTGCCAAAGACAGGCCTATTTATATGAATTAGATTAGGATTAGAATTAAGTAAATAACATAGATTAATTACCTAATTTTGTTTGTTACTAACAAAATATGGATCCGTATGTGTTCTGCAATAAAAGATATATTATTATTATTATTATTATTATTTATGGTACTTTCCATTGACCTACGTCACGAAGTATAGTAGCACAAGTAAAGTAGGTGATAAAATCCGAAAACCGTAGATCTAAATTGAAGATCCATCGTAAAATATTGTACGCAATTGTGCTATTTTTACGGAACCCTTGGTGCGCGAGTCCAACACGCACTTTTTTAACCAAGGATTTTTCGCGTCTCTTTGTTGTGATGATATGATAGTAGATTATAGTGTTCCCAAAGAAAATGTTTGAGCAAATCCACGGCGCTTCGGATTACCCTTTTTATGGACAGTATTTTGTGCTATCTATTGTCCGTTTTGTTAGAGACGTGCGACCTCGAAAACAAATATAGGGTACAGTATTCCTAAAAAAGTCTTAACACCTTGAAAGGAATTAGATAATTTTAAAATGAACTGAATTTATAGCTCTTTTATAATTCTTGCTAGCTCATCGCCGAAGCCATAGAAAAATATTTGTCTATGCCGAAGCCATGGAGAATATTCGTCACAATTTTTTCAATCACTAGAACGTATATTAACTTGTTATTAGATAATTTATCTATGAAACTAAACTAGTACCTAAACTGTTTTTGTCACAATTTTGATAATTTCTTTATTGCACACAAAAAAAGTTAACAAACACGGTATGATATAAAGTGTACAATGGCGAGCTTATCTTTTGTCTTTCGAAGTTAGTGCAGAGTATACCGGGTGTTTGGAGTATGGAGCGACAAAAATCGCTTTCATAGTGAAAGTTGTTCAGAATGATGTCCTCTACTCTCCACAAAATTTTGTATTTGTATTTTATCTATTTATTTGCATCAGCGCACACACACACAGCATAAAACATAGAAGATACTTAGCGCTAAACAAGATAATTTGAACTAAAATAGATAGGTACCAAAGTACCTATATCGCACTAGAACTGAGGGTGGTGTGGCATCTGCAAAAGGGTTCTGACTCAGCATGTGCCTGAGAAGTAGACTCCTAGATTTTGTCGCTCCATAGGCACTACAAACAATATTTCTCTCTTTCGCAAATAACAAGCGATAAAATACGATGTTCATACACAAATGTTGTTATTATATTGAAATACCACATTGTATTGAAATGTACACAGTTAATATTATATCCTTTGGCAAGTGTTGTTACGTTCCGAGGCGAGGCGAGACGTTATTTCAGCTCATTAACTCTGTAGAACTGACTGTAGTTAGTCTTGTATAATACCGTATCATCACTACTCATTACATAGTTATTATTATTATTATTATTATTATTATTATGGATTTCTTTATTTTTTCTCTCCTAGGAGGTTCTTTTACGGCACGGGCCTAAGCCAAGTGCATAGTGATGAATGAATGATTATGATAATGATGAATTTCCCATGAATTTGCGGACGATCCGGCAAGTGTTTAAAATAACGGCCTTTTGCAGTAGTGTAAATGTGGATCATTACATAGTTATTATTATTATTATTATTATTATTATTATTATTATTATTATGAGCCTGTCATATCCCACTGCTGGGCAAAGGTCTCTTTCCCCCTCTTCCACTCCATTCGATCCTGAGCGGTCTCCTTCCAGTCTTTATCCCATAGACCCAACTCATCACTCCATCTCTTCCTGGGTCGGCCACGCTTTCTCTTTGCATTTACTGGGAGCCAGTCTGTGGTTCTCTTAGCCCAACGATTTGGCAGCATTCGAGCAACGTGACCGGCCCAGTCCCACTTTAATTGGGCAGCCTTCTGAGCTACATCTATAATCTTTGCGGGAGCGCAGCTCGGAATTCCGGATCCGGTCTAAAAGCCGAACACCGAGAATGCTGCGCTCCATGTTTCTCTGACAAACCCCGAGTCTGAACCTTTGCGGGGGAATGCGGCTCGCCAAACGTTTGTTGTATGTACGAGATGACGGGCCACCAGACAGTTTCCCAGCGGCTGACCAATCACAGCTCTCTCACCTCGTCCCCCGCCGTCCGTAAATTGGCGAGTTGTGTTTCAAAGGAAAATGGCGCTCTCCACTGGATAAGTGCTCCCTGATATAGTATAAAACAAAGTCGCTTCCCGCGGTCTGTCACTATGTATGCTTAGATCTTAAAAAATACGCAACGGATTTTGAGGTGTTTTTTTTTATAGATAGAGTGAAGAGTAAGGTTTATAATATATATATGCATAATATAGTGCGTCGTGCATTGCACCCGTGCGAAGCCGGGGCGGGTCGCTAGTTATTAATAAACACAGACCAAAACAGTAGTGTCTTTACTCCAAGCATTAAGCCAGTATTAATTAACGAATGTCAATTAAG
This sequence comes from Argyresthia albistria, assembly GCA_963457715.1. Classification (NCBI taxonomy): domain Eukaryota; kingdom Metazoa; phylum Arthropoda; class Insecta; order Lepidoptera; family Argyresthiidae; genus Argyresthia; species Argyresthia albistria. The sequence continues at coordinate 5,119,057 of OY735276.1, read as the reverse complement.
GCGCCTCATGAATAAATTAGGGGTGCTTTTTTCATGTGTATTTCAGGAAATACTAGGCAAATCGTAATCAATTTCTGGTATATGTAATTTGACTGTATAATCTAGGGATTTCATGAAGGAAAACGTGTTTGGATAAAATTTTCTCGATAGAAAATAAATCCAAAGTCAACCCTTTTTTCCAATATTTTTTCCTTTTTTACCGCAGTAGTAGTAAATATGATCTTTCTATTAATTTTAATATGTGGGTAATTGTTGTTATTAGCGATTTGAAGATTGAAATGTAATTCCCTGGAATAGCTTATTTTGATGTTTTTTTTCCGTTTTGGCGCTTACGTTGATTCAGATTAGGCGCGAGCGCACAATTGCCATCCCACTTATTCCTGTTCCCGAGTTATATTTGCTTCTCGCTTCCGCAATCTTCGTTGACCTTGGTTTGTAATTATTCGTACCTCGTCTTAATGAACGTTGCACCCCTTCTCTCTCAGGAGCACATCGCTCGAACGACCGAACAATGGCGAACTATTGTTATATAAGATGTGTTGGCTAACCAGTTACGGAATGAGTAGCACATCTGATTCTCCACTCGGAGTAAAAATGTATCTTATTCTGAGTTCAACCTGTGAGTAACTAGTCTCAGAGTAAGGATTTATAACCCCTCACTTGCCAACCTGTCTATGGGATAACAACAGAGTAGTGTGTTTTTATTGATAAGAAGGACTGTTAAGTATTCCGAGCCGTACCAAGGGTTCCGATCACACTTGGAGAGCTGAAACGTGTTATTAGGTTTCCACATAAAAAAAAAAACTATAGCATGATGTCATCCATGTAAACCAAATTAAATATTTTCTTTTTCCTACAATCCGATCCTACAATTTTACAGCATAATCAGTCGTAGCGTTTGATTGCGTTGACTTAGAAGGCTGATTTTTTCACAGCTATATGCGACCCTAAAAAATAATTTAAATTTCAGCTAGATACGTCCACGCGTTATTGGTATAAAAGTTCTTGACACAGACCAGACAGACAGACGGACGGACGGACAACAAAGATTATTTATAAGTGTAAGTTCGAACACCTGTTTTGCTGATGTTACCAACATCAATCCTGTTTATTCAGACGATCCCTAGTTAATTAAATTTCAGCAACTAATAAGCTCACAATGCGAGCTCAGAAAGCCTTTCACCGAATATCTCGCGTTTTCTTCAAGTCATTCAAGGTCTTTAGAGAGTCTAGATCACGTTATTAAGGTCACAAAATATCACGTCCTTTTTACAGTTGGGTCTACGCAGGGAGCACTTATCCAGTGGAGAGCGCATAAAAACCCTTTCCTTTGAAACACAACTCACTAATTTACGGGTGGCGGGGGACGAGGTGAGAGAGCTGTGATTGGTCAGCCGCTGCGAAACTGTCTGGCGGCCCGTCATCGTACATAGGTTGCGTATGCGAACGTTTGTTGAATACAATAAACGTTTGCCGAGCCGCTTTTCCACGCAGGCGCAGTCAATTGGATCTATATGTATATGTAGTCTCTGGGTCTACGGTTAGTCGAACAGCCGTTTGTAAAATCAAGTTTTCAGGTATCCGTACCGAAAATAAAGAAAATAGAACAATTACAGGAACACTTCGTATGTCTGTCTGTCAAGACTCTTTTTCCCAGGAACGCGTAAAGGTATAAAATTTAAATATTATATCAATTACTAAAGTCGACCTCAACGATCCTCCGAAGCTGTAAAATCAAACTTTAAGCTCAACGCGATTAAAACATAACCTTTCTATAAGCAGTTAATTCGCTGAATTTGCTTGATTCTCGCGAGGAAATTAAACCTATAGGTGCTCTCTGTTGCCCTAAAATCATAAGATGTGTCAAAACGAAAGATTTTATGGCAAAAGTAAAGGAAAGAATCTTAAAACCATTTTGTAGTACCTTCATGAAAATAAATGCGATTGGTGGAATCCCAGCGCGTGAGTCCGATTCGCACTTTAAAAAAATATAGTTTAATTGATAACCCAGTCAATTACCGAATTGGGTAAATAATAAACATTAGGGAAATCTTCTTGTCTCGGCTCAAATCAATCGACCGAGGCAACCTAACCTAAAAGTTGTAAACTTTGCCCGCAGCTATACAATTTGTCAAATTTACCCTTATTCTAAGACACATTGCGAAGTTTAGGGTAAATAGGCTACCACAATGAGAAACTGTACGGCCCTTTGATAACGCTACCCGAAGCACTATGTGAGGTAAGTGCGGTTGTTGCCATTATAATGGTACAAGACAATAATAACTATTAATTAAAATTAATTTATTTGTTTTGATGAAGATGATGATTTGATTTCAAAAAAGTTTGAAGCTGTGTCTTCTGGATGCTTAATACCAACTAAACATTGTTTTTGTTTTTCAAAAGTCGTTTATTGACATAAAACACCATAAATGGTTAAACAAAAACAACGTGATTGACAAGCAAAACATAACGTTAATAAGTTTGCAGGCTCATTTGCCTTTAGAAACTATAAAACATGTATTTTGGAACTGGCGGGTCTAACGTGTAATACGTACCTACATGTAAACTTTGACTAGTTACATTTTACTGCAGCACTACTTCACTTAAAACACTAACAACATTATACAATACTAACAAGATACTCAATGTATCTAAACATTACGGCCCTTCTGTACGTCTGTATGTGTAGACTCGGACTGACTGAGGGTCCATACTTTACCTTCTAATTTACATTATAATTGTAAATCTTGCCCCAGGGGGGCAATTCTGGCGCTAGCGAGATCATGCCCATGGTCGAAATATCGATTTTGAGACGGAAAACAAGAAAACAAGAAAAAGCTATTCTTACGACTAGCCTTTCGACCAACCGAGATATCTCTACCCGTTTTCGATCGAAATAAATATAAATCGACATCGTTTTCGACGAATCAAGGCGGTATTCAAACCGATATCTCGACTGGGGAGATGATCTCGATAGCGCGAGAATCGGGGGCCTGCTCAAAACACGTGTTGGTGTGATTCGACATCGCTTCAAGTAACACAACTTACGCGACCGGTTTCAAAGGCTTAAACTTTTGCGTACTAAGTTTTGGAATATGCGTGTGACGGGCTGATATCAAAACTACAAACCTACCGAGTTATCTGTGAAATGTCAGAATTCAGAACTACGATTCAGAATACGAACCTATGCTCGGACGCAATTCCCAAATTGGTAATACCTAGAAAGCCACTAGGCAGTGTTCGCGTAATGTCCAATGTCTGGGGACCGAGCTTTGCTCGGCGGCTGGTGGTACAAACACATAAAATATTAAAATTTATATTTATCAGACTGCATTATTATCAATCATTATGCTGCTTGTTTTAAAACAGCCTATGCCTATGCTGTAGCAAGCAAAGCGGTTGAATAGCAGATGATGAATTTTCGACCTTATTTGAATGAAACTTTCTTTTGAAAATTCTCCGACGACACGAAAAAATAAAGGTGGCCCCATACAAGAAACATTTTATTTTTTACTTTTTTGGTACGCGATTGGTGCGGAACCCTCCTTGAGAGAGTCTGACTCGTACTTGGCTCCTTGTTTTTTAGAGATAAGCTAGAAGCTCGCCTTTGTAAATGTTTTTTTTTTCCATTATTGTAAGTGTCTGTATTCTGTTTTTCTACAATAAAGTAAAGTAAAGTAACTGTCAAAACGGTACTTTTGTTCATGAGTTCTGTAAAATAGCAAAAACTGACGTCATACTCAAATGCTGTCTTTTTCACACAAAAAGTTGATAAAATACAATAACTGCTAGAAATATACAGCTCTGAGATTGTCGAGCCATTCTGTACATAATGCCTCAGCTTCAGACATGTTCCTGGATTTATTTGATTATCTTGGACATGCCGAATTACATATCACGTTAAGCGCCATGGAGCTCAACGGTGATCTCACCCTGCTTAAAAAAACTTTAAGAAAAAATCTTTTTAGAAAATTGGCGTTTAACGTTTAAAGTCACCTAGAGCACAGATACTATAAATATTATACTAATACCTAGAATAAACGTCTGGAATCATTATGACTATTACGTCAATACACGGTGAAATTAAATTAGCTGACCATATTTTGAGGAATGATAGTACCCATCATTGTGAACAACTTTCCCTATGAAACATATGGTCGCAAATGAAAAACATTTTTCGTCCCCCAGTACATTGCCCGGATCAGCTGATTTCAAGTTAATATGGGATACCCAAAATTTTTTTTCGTTTGCGACTATATGTTTCATAGGGAAAGTTGTTCACAATGATGGGCACTATCATACCCCGAAATATGGTCAGCTAATTAAATGTCACCCTGTAATTACTACTCGACAGAGGGTTACAGAAAGTTATATGAAGAGGAATCCAGATAAACTACGCCACATAACACAGCACACAAGGTTTACACTAAATATATCGTTATTGTTTATTTGGTCTTATATAATAAATATTGTTTCTTAATGCATGGACAGTTTTACCCAATACCTAAGACTTATTGGGTAAAGTTGACCTCTCGTCGTCGTGTCATTGTCATTGAGTTCATTTGTTAGCGGAATTGGGCCCCAGTATTTGTTCACTGTTCACTTGTTCAGCTAACTTGTTAGGTAGTTGTTGCAAAGTTAAATGTCTTCATAACTTCAAGGGTTTAGATTTTACTTTGAACCTTAACTGCAGAACTTTGTGCTACACATTCAAACACATTATTGTCACAGTCTCTATGTATAGTATGTATGAGTACAGAAGAATATAAACTCACATACGCACGAGTCCTTTGAAACAGTAATTTAACTTTGAAACAAACCTTGAGGCTTGCGTTAGCATAATTGAATTCTAAATTATTTAATCCTTAACGTATACTTATCTCCAAAACTGCAGCAACAATTTTACTTCATTTATTAATCTCGTAGCAAGAGGTAAACAATGCTCAGTTATATTCTCTGTACTGAACAATTGTTTACTTTTTTGCTACAAAACAAGTGATTTGAGTTTAACACCCTATCACGCTAAATGGATTTTAGCTCGGCTACCCCGCATGAGAAAAAACTTGACTCTACTGAAGTTTATACAAGGTGTAAATTAATTAACGCAAAATGAGAAACTACTTTGTTAGGGACATCATTCTGAGCAACTTTCAGTATGAAACCTATTTTATCAGAGCAACTTTATTTTTGTCTTTTCCATACAAATCAGCTGACCTACCCAGGCCAAAATGTACTGGTAAGTGAAAAATAAAGTTGCTCTGATCAAATTGGTTTCATAGCAAAAGTTGCTCAGATTGATGTCCCTAACAGAGTAGTTTCTCATTTTGCATTAATGCATTTACACCTTGTAGATCAACGATCGATATGGTTCAGTCACCAATAGATATATTGTAGCGGTGAATGAACTCAAATATTTCTGAGCAGCATTAATTTTCAATAAATTCGAAACACAATAAACCACTGAAACATCAGAACATCCAATTCGTCATAAATATCAGAGCAGCCAGGGTGATCATAAAGATCTGAACATGTTGGAAAACATACCGTAAGTCGGTGTTATACCACACCTCGGACACTCCATAGAACGCTCGTAAAATAATCACCTATTACTACTACATAACCAAATGATGTTTGTATACGTGCAAATGTGTGCCTAAACTTTGCTAGGGCTGGTGGCGCGGCAAATGCTGCGATATTAAGTATACGCGTCGTCAATCGTCAGGCGTTCAGCCCTGTCTAAGATCCTTTAAACCAATCCTTTGACGCCAGGGGTGGGGTGCGGTATCTGAATCAGCGCGGGGAAGGGAGTGGCCGTTCTGTACGGAGTACTATTATCTCTTCTGTACCAGTTGTTCCATGCAAAGACGGTTGCTGGATGTATTTAACACGGAAGGATGCGTAACGAATTTTAACTGTATGTCACCGAATTATGGTATGGTTTCCTTAAATTTTCAGATCTTTATGACAACCCTGGCTGCTCTTATCGAATTGGATGTTCTGATGTTTTAATGGTTCATAGTGTGCCTTTATTGAAATAATGCTGCTCAGAAATATTTTGAGTTCCTCCACCGCTACGATATATTTGATGGTGAGTGTACCATATACATTATCTAAGATCATTGAAATACTGACTTTAAAAATATTAGAAAATAATCAGACTAAAGAAATAAATTAACATTACAAGACAAATAGAGTTTTTAGGATGAGAAAACCTTGAAGTGAGAATTTAACAGTAAATTAACGTTACTAACTCAGTTTTATTCGAGGGTCCAGTTATTTCAGCTGGTCTTTTATTGACATTGGGATGGTACCTACTGTAATGTTAACTTAGAAAGGGGCTCTAGTCAATTGGTATAATTAAATTTGTTTCGGCCCGGCCAGAGACTATATATCCAATTGACTGCGCCTGCGGGGGAGTGCGGCTCGCCAAACGTTTGTTGTATTCAACAAACGTTCGCACACGCAACCTATGTACGATGACGGGCCGCTAGACAGTTTCGCAGCGGCTAACCAATCACAGCTCTCTTACCTCGTCCCCCGCCACCCGAAAATTGGTGAGTTATGTTTCAAAGGAAAATGTATCTATGCTCTCTCCACTGGATAAGTGCTCCCTGGGCCCGGTCCACCATAGACGACCTTAAAGTAAATGGTTTAAGTAACTGGTCGGAAACGGACAAAAAGGGTTTTGAGTGATGTTGTAAGTTTGTGTCTGTGAAATATACTAATGGGTTTTCCGTCAGTGACCCGTTGGGTCTGATGGGTTAAATTCATAATCTTTAGAGCAGCGGCAAATATCTGGAGACCTTTTCTGGTGGACAATGACGGTTCAGGCCCTCAATTCTCGCGCTGTTGAGGTCATTTTCATAGACGAAATATCGGTTTAGATCTGAACATCTCCGTTGAAAACAATCTCGATTCTTATTTATTTCGATCAAGAACGGGTCGAGGTATCTCGGTTGGTCGTAAGTCGTAAGGCGGATCATGAGACCAGTTTTTTTTGTTTTCGATGGGGATATTCGATTCGGTATCTTGATATCGATATTTCGACCCAGGGGCAATGACACGACCGATGATGGTTAACTTTAGGTGTTCATTATTTTGCGGTCGGATAGTCCTTTTTACGGCAACGTACGGCAGAAATTAATGTTGATAATCTTATAAATTAGGTAATTAGGTAGGTACTTATCAAAGAGAAACTGATTAAAAAAACAAATACCTAAAGTTGACCGTTGTTGTCCTTCTACTGACAGAGTCGTCTTTGTCAGCCCTTAGCTAAATGTGTGATTTGATTACTTAGCAAGTGAGTGAGACAGGGCCTTCTCTCGCTCGCTGTCTCGGTCATACGATCGCGCCACCCATCGTCTGCAGTAGCGGCTACGAAAGAATATCTTTCTTTGAAAACTTCGTTGTCCGACGCTCCACCATCAACCCCACTGAGCCAGCGTGGTACTCGACGCTGGCTCAGTGATGGTTGATGGTGGGGCGTCGTCGTCGGACTTAAACCAACCCAATTGTCAGAAATTACTTATATCAGACCTCTGACATAGCTTTAGTAGCCCGGACAAGCAGCTTTACGTGTAATCTGAAACACGAAAGCGTCTAATGCCACATAGAAATGGAAACCCCAATATCCATCTCGGACAGAGTTTGCTACTCATACAATCGTTTTTAAAGTGTGCCCATATTACTATGCCACAGACGCCATATGATTACTAAAACTGTATGTAATACCTACATCAGTACTCGTTTTTCGTCCTACTGAATTTTCTGATTTCCCTATGTTAAAATCTGCATCAACAACACAACATTCAAGCAACAAACTTGAATTGCATCAATTTTATTCTCCGGCAACCAGACAAAATCCGGGCTAATTTTCCTGTAAAATCTCGCTACCGGCGGTTGACAAAGGGCGCCAGTTGTCATAATGCAAAACAAGACAGTGGCGTTTTGCCAAATTGCGTTAATTCGTGTTGCCTTTCCCGAAAAAAAATTTTAGAGCGCAATGGAGGACACTGGGAATTTGAATAGACGAAATATTTTATTTGTGGAAAATACTCGATGAATTTCGTATAACATAGTGTGTCATGGACTGGACATGTGAATATTTTTAATGATGGATGTGTGACAAGTAAAAATAACGTACTATTACTTCCCGGTTATGAAATAAAAACATTATTTTGGAACCTACGTAGCTGTGTCTTTTTGATTTGATGGCACAAGTTACTACTGAAACACATAGAAAATCATTTAGGTACCTATATGGATAACAAAGTGATCCTACATACAAGGATTCCTTTTATTGATAAGGGACGGAGCCGAAACCTTAAAATATTAAATAAGTTTCTTCAGATCTGAAAAAATAACCCATAATAAATATATGATAATATTATGTTAATAGATTAAGACATGTAAAACATAGGCAGCATTATTCTCAAAGTGTTATCAAATATTATACAATACATAATACAAACTTTGTATTATTAGTTCGTGAACTAGCTCCGCAAGTTTTGATGAATTCAGACAAAACAACACCTTTGCGGCACAAAATATTAAATTAGAACACTTGGGACCAGAATTCTGAGAAACTTACAAGGTTCTGAAGGGACTACGGGCCTAATGATCGTTTAATGTTTGATTCGGTGAAGTTATTTACACAGATGAAGTGATAGATATATAGATAGATAGATAGATAGATAACTCATTTATTCATTGGACATGGTACACACACATAATTAATAACAACAAACACAGTAAGTACCTACAGCTGTGTGGTTATGTGACTGTACCACGGCAGTGAAATGGCCCTGACTCAGCAATGTCACAGACGAATCTGTGACGCTGGTATTCTGCCATAATTATCTTGAATCTTATACCTTTGTGTATAGGTAGGTAGTTTTAGGTTCACATGATCTGGAAAAGATTTCCCTGCTGTCGTTAAATATAGCTTAAGCAGAACTCAATAAGCGTTAGCTATTTCCATCCGATCAAGTTGGTTCATATAAACAAACCACCCTGTTTCAACAACAAAGAAAGGTGAAAATATCTGTAACAAGAGAGACAAGCAAATCATAGTTGAAAAGTAAAATGCAAATCTCTCCGCTGAGATAAAATGCAAGTTTCAGCCTAAAAATTGGCCAGTGAAACCAGCTGGGGGTTTATTACTTGAAACTAAAACAACGCTGGTATAACTGTCCACCTCTATGTTTTGTCCCCAGAACTTGGCTGCAACACTGGCCCACTTGGCAGCCAAACTGGATGCTTGTTGTGCTTTTTTATTTAGCCCATATCTCAATTCAATAGCGCTGCGTCGGTATCGCGGCGTTGGCTTGGAGCGCTTGGAGTGATTAAGATTGGAAGCTCATTCCGAATGAAATGCCAGACCGGTAAAAGTAAAGCCTCACTTACACTAGTGGTCGCAGACATGACGTTGCCCCGTGGCACAGTGTCCCGAAACTCAGATTCATAAACACTAGAGACATAATGTCTCCCAGCATATCGTGCTTCATGACAATAATAAACTCTACTAGTAAAATGTCGCGGTTCAACATTTTACTATAGTAGAGAATAATTATTATTGTCATGAAGCAGCGATAGGTTGGGAGACATTATGTCTCTAGTGTTATGTATCTGAGGCTTAAATCTATCATTACTTGTTACCGGGTACAAAACGAGGTTAAGGAAATACATTTAGGAATAAAACAATGAAAATGGCTTTAAGAACTTATTCTCACTGACACTACAAGGCTGACCATAAAAATTACAAAAAGCAAACTTGGTATTTAAATAACATCAACAACACATGCATCTTCCCAAATAGGTTACAGAAACACGTTATGTCAACATTAAGCCAACCATTGATTTTTCCATTTTGCTTTCTATTAAATTTTACATGTGGCAGAGCCACAATATTTACTTTCTTGTGGCACGGGCGGGCGTCTCCATTTTTTGGCATCAGCTTGGGCAAATGCCGAACTCTGGGCGTTGTATGACAGATTGATTGGGGAAGGCCTTGGCCGATTTTCTGATGGGAAGGCTGTTTGCGAAACGACGTGACATATGGCTCCTGTCCTTCGATCTTTCCGGTAGGTTGAAACCGAATAGGGTTATTTCGTGCCTTTTTGTAATGGCGGGCTAAAAAGTTTAAATGAATTTCTACCACCTAAAAGTATCATACTAGATAGAAAAAAATCGTCAAAATTTTATTCTAGGCTTCACCTAGTATAACCGAAATTTATACCAAAAGCTTGTATTGGAGAATTACTATGCTAGTTGAATTAGTTGTATCCGGGAATCTAAATAAGTAAGTAATTATTTATGTCTGTGTTTCTGTCTGGACTGTATTTTGTTCCATTTGTAAGAAACCTTTATTTTGGAAATATAGGGTTTATCAACGACGCAAAAAAGGAAAATATTAGCGAAATATTTGATATTTGACCCAATTCTCAGTTGACAGAACCAGATACAATAAAATATGTTCTATCGCAAGGCCTTAAAAGCTCCACATTGGGCAGATGATAAACAGTTCATATTTCCTGGCAGAAATACCGCTGAGTCATGCAACTCCGTGATTGTAATGTGCGGTTGCGGGATCGTACAGTCTGTGTTGCGGGAGTTGATAAATATTATGAAAATTAACATTTTGTAGTGACTGTTGCACTAACCTACCGTAACTTTTTTTTCAACAAAGTAAAGTAAAAATTGTAAGTACTTACCTAACAGCTACTTCGCCATGATATTTTAGAAAAGAGTATCTAAATATGAAGAAATAATAAAAAAAAACAAGATGGCGTCCAATAAAACTTAAATAGATAAACGGCATGTAGAATTGTAGACAAAAAACAACGAAATCATACGCCAACATATGTATTTTTTTCGAGCCACATATCAATCTCTATGCTCCTAGACGGATCATATTGTCACTGCGATATGTGGCCGGCAACTATTGGTGTCTTTTTCTAACATGTGAGTAAGAGAGGGACACCAATAGTTGCCGGCCACATTTTTCAGCAAAACCTGGCCCGTTTAGGAGCACCATAAACTAAACCATTATTTTTTAACTACTATCCCCGAACAAATAATACCAGTCTCTGTGTTTTGTTCGACTCCAGATATTCGAGAATGCGATCCATTATTGTTCTTTCCTTTACACAATCTCTTATTTCCTGCGAGATGTTTTTCGGAGATTACACGCGGCATAATAAATAAAATAGGAGTGTTTACTTTACGAGAGATTTTTGTCGAGGCTCAGGAAACGGGGTGGTAAAGTGCGATTTAGAATAATGAGATCGTAACTTCTTATGTAAGGTGAAAAAAAGCGGTCAAGTCTAGTCGAAATCTCACACGAAGCACCAACCATCGTACAAGAATAAGTACAAAAAACACGTTTTCACTTCTCATGCTCGTAAAGTTCGTCTTTATGTCGGGTATAGCCAGCATAAAATCAAATTTTATGTTCTAGAGCATAAAGTAAAATCTTTGTCTAAATCTCAGACTCTGACAGTCAGGTAAACAGCCACATACACCTATGCTAAGTGCCACTGCCGGTTATTTTTTCTCGGTAATTTCAATTTGCAATTATTTCATAATATTTACTTTTTTTGCAATATTTCTGTTTAATTTCCTCACAATCGAAGTGAAAAGCAGAGTGTATAACTCGTACATGAAACCCGCGTGCGTTTTATGCCCTTGTTGTACAATCTACTATTGTCGTAAGGGGACACCATTAAATTATTTGATTTGGTGTATTTGTGTGACTATTTGTTGCTGTAGCAACAACTTCTTTTAATTTTTATGGTTCGTGAGATACATTAGCTGACAGATGGACGGACATACAGACGGACAGACAGCGGAGGCTTAGGCAATGCAACGCGACACGTATCGTCAGTCGTCACTGTTAACAGAATCGCACCAACATAAACAGTTAAAGTTGTAGCGATGGTCTTACCTAGTCACGAAGAATGAAGTAACTTTTAAATTACCGGCAGGCGTGGTCACAATTTTGCAACTGAAAACATATATGGAAAACAGCGGACGCTATGTTATGTTATATTCATACAAGCACAAACGTTGCTTCTTGCCCCACACTACTTGGTCACCCTGATTAGTGAGCTGGGTATGGGATAAAGTTAGTGTCGTCTCAAACATTTTGCATTAGTCATTCCCATGTAATGTACTATTACTTACATGTCTATATATACATTGAAGTATTTTAGCCAACCCATCCCCGTTGCTATGAAAATTATGTTTGTTGAAAATTATGTTCTGCGATAGAACGTTCGTAAAAAAATAGTATTCAGTAGTCCTCATATGTTTAGGGCTCCTCCCATGCGTTAAAATATATTGTCCTGAGATTTATCTTCTCCCATATTATTTCAGAAGTTTGCGTGCGTAGGTGTTGAGAATTTACTGACAAATAAGAATGAAATAGGTAAACAGGCTTTTCCGAAGGTGTGATAATGAGAATGAAGAATGGTCTTCTTTATATCAGGTTTTTGCTAGATTGATCGATATTTTGATCGAGAATATTAGAAAAAAATTGCATGAATCTCTCATTATTGTGCAGATACAATTAAAATTTCATTATACTCATTTATATATTAAAGTATATAATAGCCTCCCTCTAGATATTAAAAACTTGTCGGGGAGTAAATTTTTTAATAAGCTCAAGGATTATTTAATAACTATATCTCCTTACGATCTGACTGAGTTCTATAATTACAAATAAGTGTTTTTTTATATGTTGCCGTTATATTTTTGTTATTTTTTCTGTATTATATAAATTTTATTAACCAATTTAACAATTAGTGAGTAGGTATAAAATACCTAGTAAACGTGCAATTTATCTTAGCCCTGTGACTGTGTGAAACTGTTTTACTATTTTTAGTTTATAAGATGTCTGTGATTGCTATGCCCAAAGGGCAAAATGACATTGTAAGATTACCTACATGTACATTTATGGCAATAAATATACTATACCTAATATACTATACTATACCTCTAACTAACTAAATACAAATCTTACGACCTCTATGCGGGGCCTTTGCGTTTCATAACATTTTTTTTTGGTTTTCGCATAGTTCCCTTCAAAAAACTACTATACCTAGCTATAGGCGCGTTCCCACTATGATGACACGATTATATTTGTTATTTAAATAATTGAATAAATAATCGTTGGACAACAACCGTCGTATCAATCCTATTGGGAAAACCTCAATAGAAATACCTATACAAGCCACGATAAAATAAACGAAACGACTATCTGTCGTGTCGTAGTGAAAACATGCCCTAACCAACACACAGTGCTTTCATTCTCCGAAGTATAGACAACTTTGGATTTAACATGAAAGCTATTGAATATCGCTCCATTTTGGGGCGTTATTTATTTAATTTCGGTGGAAGCGAGTTTCAATCTTATTATTATCCTGCCTGTCAGATATCGACTGTAATGAGATTCCTCTACTCGTATTCAGAAACGGATACGAGAAGAAAAGCGAATAAACAAATAACTTTAAAAGGCGTTGTAGTAGTACATTATGAAACAAGTGAGCATACGACTTTTTTCAACACACTTGTGAGGAAAAATATATAATTATCTTCATCGGTACTCGACATTTTCGCAATAAAAACAATGAATGAAAACTGAAAATGGCGCGCACATTTTTTTTGTTTTCGTTCGTTGACTCTGACTCCAGAGGCAATGCCAAAAGCCAAAACAAACAGTCAAATATTAAATTTCATCATAGTAAACGAAATACTTCTCTGTTTTCTTTGCTTGTAATTTGATGAAAATAAATGTTTAGCATCTCATTTTGACAATAACATGTAGGTATTAATTGATAAATTAAAGTCCTAACATTTTTCCAGCATAAAAATCTTTGCTGTCATTACTTGTCCAAAAACTACATCCAATACCACACACGTGTATAAAAGCAGCATTTTGATTCTAAAACCCACGTCATAAGGGTCACTTTACGAACAGGGTGCTAAAAATATTCCAACTTTATTAGAACGAGAGTTGGAACCTGAGCAGACTTGTTTTATGTATTATGTATTGTATGTATCGTATACATAGAGTAGTACTCAACCGAAGCAGCAAAACTACCGATGATTCTCTACATTGTATCCCACCCAACGCTATAAACTTAGTTCTAACCATGTTCTAACTACCCTGTTAAACCTTGCTTAAACCTATCAATTGTCGAGTTGCACTCTCATTCAAAGACGAGGGACTTACAGGTCAGGAAATAAGGATCAATTTCAGTCAGCAACACGGCCATTATTGTAAAGACTTCAGATAGAAACAATAGTTTCTGAAAGTCGTTTAACTCTGTCGGTCGATGTTATGAATTTCTTGGTAGGTAATTGGTTATGAAACTTTCCCTTTGTTTGGTATATTTACGGTCACAGGGTTATTTTTAAATCAGTTAACAAACTTTATTATAAGAATATCTCAAATTCCAATTATTCTTGTTAAGTGATCCTGTATATTGTGGAAAATTATTTCGACGTACAGCAAAAATGTTTGAATGAATCTACCTTTGTTTCAAGGTACCTAACAAAGTAACAGACAAACAAAACCATATACGTTAGTAGACAAATTGCTACAATTGAATACAAACCATTCTTCTGTGAAATGTCAAAATGCTTCATGCATTTATTGCCAATTCAATAAATCCATGACTTTATCTTGTTTTTGATCTTTTAGATAGGGTTTCATCTTCAACTCTTCAATTCAATTCAGTGTGTTTCCAGGAAATCACTGTATTTGGATTTCCCTGAGTTCCACATAACTTTTTCCGTTTACGCAAATGAAATGAATGACTTTTCTTTAGGATATATATTTTTTGTTTCGATAAATATATATCCTAAAGGAATGCTTTTTTGAAAACGAAAACCATTTTATAGTTGATTTGTTACTTGTTAGCACGTTTCCACAATACCTTTCTGGACTTGCGTCTCGCTTTTGTGCTTGCCTTTTGTGTCCGCTTCTCGCGCGCGACATAATTCCATCCAATGTTTTCCTCGCCGCACTGGACAGACCTTTGTGCTTTAAAACAGAGAGGTTTAGAATGGAGACGCTGTCTTTGCTTTTACTCCTCCACCGAATAATACAAAAATGCATTAATTATCATTTCACAATTTGAACTCGAAGGCGGCGGTGACCTCAGAGACATTTTTTATTTAGTTTAGTAGTTTTGTATTAGTAGGTTAAGTTGTAAAATAATTTACTGTAATTAGTTTAGGTGTTGTCTGAAATAAATGTCATATTTAAACTTCATTGCACAAAAAACAATACATTTTGCAATCAAAAATGGAGAATATCTACATGTAGAAAGGCAAGATTATCTATAAACTCGCTAATAACAATACGACGATATTTATACATTTTTTGCCAACATCATTTTTAAGTAAGTGAAACTGTGTTGACCTGTCTTGAAATGTATGCGTTTTTTGCGACGTGAATTATTTATGTTAAGTTGGGGCATGTCTTAGTAGATTTTTATTTATGTAGGTCATAAAATAGTTTTTATGACAAAGAATTATAAAAACATGGATGGATGTAAACACGTTTTAATATTTCATTTTTATAGTTAGTCAGAGCAGGCGTTAAATATTGGTCCTTCGACCTTAAAACAAATTACAGAAATTATCTGTTAACATCAGGCGCATCCAGTGAAACTATTCTAAGTTTGAAAAGATTTCCCGATAAATCTGTTGCGCTAAGCCTCTTTTTAACTGTCATCTTTTCCACAAACAACAGCGGCCTTTTCCTTATCATTCGCAACTTTACAAAACACGGCATTTATCACACAATCTTTACACTCGTGGCCCTACCTTCACAAATTTTCGCTTCAGTTTTCCCCAGAGACAAAAACTCCCTGAGTTTATGATACTGACTTTATCGTGCCAACTTTGCGGCAAATTGATCTTACCCCGTTCTTTAGAACGTGACATAACTTGTCCTTAGGGTTTTAAGTGATATAGATTTTCGTACAAACTACACAATGTTAAGAGCTCCGTGGTCTAGTGGGTTTTACGCTTGCTTCTCACACAGGAGATGCAGGTTCAAATCCCGGTGCTAAACCATGTATTAATGAGATAAACTGCTATCGCGAAACCATAACTTTACCAACGGAGGAGTAAGAAAGATTATTTGGTTACTGTGACCTAGTTTAAGTTCTATGATTTGCATGCCTGTGTTCCGCTTAGTTCTTATTCAGTCTGATCGGAACATAAATAAACAAAATTCCCGACATTGGAACTTGGACACCTTCAGCTTACTTTAGAGGAATAGGAATTCAATTGTTAAAATAGTTGACAGTCAATTTACAAAACAAGAGCAATAAAACTTTATAAATAAGCAACTTATGATAACAACAGACAAAATACTCATCATGGGCCGACCTATATTATATACTAAAAACATATTCATATTCATATTCATATTCATTTATTCATTGCACTCCTCATAAATTTACCTATGCCAAGATCATTTCTTTTGTACGAATATTCACATCACTTGTTGCTGACAATAGTTAAACAGTCAACCTGCTTCCAAAATGTTCAGACAAGCATCCACCACAGAACATTCCTCCCGAAATTGATGATACGGGAGATTACCACGCATTGCTGTTGTATTGGTTTAATTGCTGTAATCAATTTGCGTAGGAGTACACTCACACTAACATAAATGGTTCGTTTAATGCCTCATCACATTGTTCCTAAGCCCTCTGAAACAGATAATTTTAGAGACAATCTTTGTTGGATGTAGAGTATCGCGTCGAGAAATTTGGGCTATTTCAAATCAGCCCCCCTAGACAAGATGCAAAACGCTATTATCGTTCGCATGAAACGCTAAGAATTTGTATGCGATTTGACGTTTGGTGCCTAGACAAAGTTAATACGAAAATGAAACGAAAACTGAAAATGTATGCGATTTGACATTTAGTGACGCTACGTCACTAAATTAACTTTGTCTAGGCCTACTGCTTCTTATATTCATGATGAAGAAAAAAACATCAGTCCTTTTCCTTTACGGAATGGCAGAAGCACATTGTAATTCAATACTACATTTTGCATGGGGACTAGCCCAGGCATGGAGATTTAAGGTTTTCGCCATGTTTTTCCATTATTATATCAGTATTTTTCAGTAACGGTCGGTGTGAGTGATACATGATATGATATGTCAAGGTTATTTTGTCTGTAGTTCACCGAGGTTTTGTGTAATATATGGGCGAGTCGTGGAACTCTTACTATGCCCATAGGCACTCGACATTTGAGTCTATCTTACAGATTCAAATAGACGAATCTTTCAATAAACCTTCGAAATAAAATTCACTACATTGCCGTGGAACAGTAACAGGCTGTTTTTCATTGATCCAGTAGCTGGATCCAATATCACTGGATTGACACTGGATCTACGTAAACATGTTTCAGCGGACACTGTACTGGATTAAAACATATTTACATTGATCCATTGTCAATCCAGTGCTGGAATCCAGTGATACTGCATCCAGCTATTGGATCAATGAAAATCAGCCAGTTGAACGTAGGTACTTGTTGATTATTTATATCTGATAGATAATATAGACAATGTTCTGTATTATTCATTAGATTTTTGTTGTTCTTAATTTTTGCCATACGCAATACGTTTCTGTTAATGTGCGTGTACCATGTTAGATGAATAAA
The DNA here is from genome assembly GCA_963457715.1 of Argyresthia albistria. Taxonomy (NCBI): domain Eukaryota; kingdom Metazoa; phylum Arthropoda; class Insecta; order Lepidoptera; family Argyresthiidae; genus Argyresthia; species Argyresthia albistria. The sequence goes on along the minus strand of OY735276.1, from coordinate 5,101,369 downwards.
TGTCTTATGTATCTATTTAATAAGAAAATACTGATTTACCGTCCTCTAGATTAGGCTAATCAAAATGTCTTTATACCCGCCGCCTGCCTATTACGTAACCCAATAAAACTGAAAAGCCCTACGATTTCTTAAATCAATTTTCTATTTGACACAAACTCAATTTGATAGGAAAGGACTATTGTGCTACTACAATGTTTCTGCGTGTGGCATAAATTAGCTGTTAGGCAAATCAAAGGAATCTTAAAAATTTCAATTCTAAATGAATGAAGGTATAACATAGTTTAGATTCTTCAATGTCACGTGTTTTTATAGATTTCACTACATTAGGAAAGATTCTCTTTGGGGAATCTGGAAGTTATAGTATTAAATTTTTGCCCGTCAGCATCACCCAGGGAGACTGTGCAGGGAGGTGGGATTTAAGTATTTCCCTTTTATAAGTTATTAGTAGGTACTAGAGTTATCAATGAAGTTATCAATGCCAGGATCGTAAGTGAAAATCTGCAGGGGTGACAAAAAAGTTTATCATATTTATAGGGGAGGTAACATAGGGGGTTGTTAGGGACGTATGGAGGAGTGAAAAATCAGCTGCCTAATGAGAGTTGTTCAGAATTATGTCCACCACCTCCTGAAATATCACTTCACCTTTCTGTTACACCCTGCATGGTACCCAGCCTACCCTCTTCCGGGAATAAGGCATAAGCATCATATGTGGTAATGTATATTTGTATGAATTTATTGAAACTTTGAGGTTGTGCTTCGTACCCTGTCAAGCAAAATGGAGTATCAAAGAACTGGCATTCGAATAACACGTGAAGCTATACAGTTTTAAATACAGAAAGGGGAGTGTATCGCTCCATGGCTTGCTCACTTGTATTCCGCATCTGTCTACTCCACAAATATCAAAACAGATTTGACATTGGCGGCAAAAATGAGAGCATCTTCCAATAGAGTGATTTCTTTTGGCCCACCTTGTACCTATGTGTAATAAATAATAATATCTGTGTATTATAGGTACTAGAATAGTTTTATTGTACGCGCAATTCTTCCTCTTACCTATCATCTCCGTCTCCTACCCAACATGATTTTCTGGAATAAATCTCTTATTAGAGATAAGCTCGCCTTTGTATTTATTTTTTCTATGTTAAGCTATTTTTACTGTCACGTGAGTACAATAAAGAAATTACGAAATTACGAAAGTCAGTAGCCACACTGTCAGTAAATACCTATCTAAGTTAATTTTCTGTTCCACGATCTCAAGTCTGATAAGGGTCTCATTCGCGTCTGTCTCAAGTCAAAATAGAAGACAATTTGATTTTAATAGCACTTGAAGATACTTCGAACGTAAATCCGATGAGGTCTCTTTCAGCTGTGTTACTGTTTATTAGTTTTTGTTATTTGCGTATTTTAAACCGACTTCAAAAAAGGAGTTCTCAATTCGGTTGTTTGTATTTTTTATATTTTTTTATATTTGAAGTCGAAACTGGTACTATTTATGATCCAATTTCAAAAATTCTTTCTTCGTTCTAAAGGCCAGTCCAATAGTTTGGTTCCATATTTTGAAAATCAGAAATCGGTCCGGTTAGGTTGCTATATGAAAAAAATGGGGAATTTAAATTAGTTTTTACCTGGATGACATTATACATCCAGCCTTTCCGTGACTTTTTTTCGGTGTTTGCAGTCATTGTCACGAGATAAATTCTGGCTGTTAGAATTTTATATTCGTTTATAGGTAGTATGTAATACGTATGGACTTCACTATCAGGAGACAGATTTTGAAGGTCGTATTCGAGTGCATAGACGACATTTGTATACCTACCGCGCGGGGATGACTAAGTAATAGGTCATGAAGTCGGTTTTTTTAAGTTTTTAACTTAGTGAATCACCATTTCTGGCGTAGATAATTAATTTGGCCCACGGCTGTGAAGTTCTTCTACGCAGAGCTCCGCGACCCAATATTTTACTGTTATAAATGAAGGAGCGGACTCTTCTAGACTCTTCTTCCTATGATCCAGCTCAACTTTAATATGAGTTGAACAGGGAGCACTTATCTTATAGTGGAGAGCGCATAGATACATTTTCCTTTAAACACAACTCACTAATTTACGGGCGGCGGGGAACGAGCTGAGATTGGTCAGCCGCTGCGAAACTGTCTGGCGGCCCGTCATCGTACGTAGGTTGCATACGTTGAATACAACAAATGTTAGGCGAGGCGCATTCCCCGCGCAGGCGCAGTCAATTGGATATGTAAAGTCTCTGAAGTTGAACGTTTTAAAATTATTATTAACGTATTGCATCAATGTATCGATGAACAATTTTGTTCACGTTTGCGAAATCACTCATGATAATCTCTATTATTGACTATGAAACAAAAACAACAACAACAACAACAACAACAACTTACCGTACTCGTATTTTCAAATTACTAATTGGGAAAATATTGCTTTGTTTAATAAGCCAGGCTATTTTCGGGACCGCCTACGTACTTCGGACGTACAGCTATCCAACAATAATTTGGCTTGCGGTGACAGGTGGAACTAACGGTTTTTGACAGGTTCGTTTTAGTGTAGAAGTGGCGCCCTCTGTAAAAGTCACTTACGCGCCAAAATATCGTTGAAAGACTGTAACGTTAGGTAATTTGATGAGGTCTGTTTCAGGGGTCTTTGTTACTCGTATATTCGTTTAAGTAATATTTCCATTTTAGTAAAATAATCCGTGATATTTGCTAATTGGATATTAAGAACAGGCTAGAGGGTATTAATTATGGCAACATTATACCAAGTTTCAAAGACCCTCATCCTTATTTCCAATAAATTGTTATGAATTTTGAAAATACATCAGTATTATTATTATAGCAATATGAAACCATGTTTCAATGGCGCTCGTCCTAAATTCCAAGTATATCCATTATCCAATAATATTATGAATTCTGGTTACATACTTTTATGCAAAAAATTAGCTTATAGCTGAAAGTAGACAAAACTGTAGGTACCTCTGCCATACGGTATGAGAAAGTCGTGAAAAGATGTGATGCCTCTTCAGAAGGACAGATAATTTCCTACATATCCATTAAACGCATATCCTATATTCTCCATTAACCGTTCGTGTAACATAGGCCTAGCCCGCCGACATTGTACAGTCAAGATCTACATCCATGCAAGCTTGCATAAGGTCAGGTCATTCTGATTTTTTTATAAATGTTGTTAGGGCTTAAACCAGCATTAAAATGCCAGATTTGCCCAATCATAAAATAAATATAGAAGGTATTTTAATATGTATTAGTTTATTTATGTTAGGTTTATTTATTTTATTTTATGTAATATTCATGTACTTCTTTATGTAGTATATTCAGTAGATTAGTAATATTATGATTTATTTATGTTTTATTTTTCACTTACTTGAGCACATAGGCCTGCCTGTTCTGTATTTTATTTTTGTCTGTCCATCCTGGGTTTGCTGGAAGAGATCTCTTTTTAGAGATAAGCTTGCCTTTGTAAATTACTTTTCTGTATTTTCTTTGTTATGTCTTTTATGTGCAATAAATATATACGAAATACGAGGTTTGCTCGCGAAATTTTTCATCACATACACAATAGGCTACGCAACTCATACAAAAAGCAGGGCAAAAACGTCTGATGAATGATACCCCCCTAGAAAGAAATCACGAAAATAGGTCGTGTCTTAAGTACGAAAACAAAGGGAGTAAATACGGGAAGAGGAGAAGTTTTGATGGGGAGAAAGAGGGGGGAAGAGGGGGAAAAAAGATTTATTTTCTTTCAGTGACGTAGCAAGTAAACAAGAACCTCCTAACGAGGTGCTCAACTTGTTTTAAGCGAAATTATTATATCTATTCAGGTTTTATGATGATGTTAAACTGTGAAAACATTGGCTGAGTTGGCTTCTTTTAAAAATAAATGAAGTTTGCTTTGGTTTATGGATGGTTTTGATTTACTGACTGATAATTAATTGACCTTTGGTACAATTAGCTGTATTTCTTGACACACATCGTAGGGATCTCCAGCAGTGTGATTCTGTAAGATCTCATTTTAAACTTCGAACCTGAATTCGCTATGATTTTCTAATTGGCATTCTAAAAACTCGGTGGCAAATTGTGGCAGTGAGAAATAATTTGACCGTGAGATTTTGACAGATAAAGATGACGGAGAATTTCAATACATTATTATAGGACAATAAAAAACGTGTACAAAGACGAGCTTATCTCTAATAAGAGATCTCTTCCAGCAAACCAAATAGGGATGAGACAGGTGGATTGCTGAGTAGGAGTAGACCCATGTGTACAATACATATAATTATTACTTACAAATCAATATACTACATAAACCAGCGCATACTTACAAGAAGTTACAATCGGTAAAATAATTCTCCCGTCTCCCGCTCACTTCGTACTTGAACACGATTCAAAGTGTCTATCTAATGCGAAGTGAGAGTGATAGCGGTGAAAGATGCAAGTTGTTGTTTAAATACACAATCATCAATATCATCATACAGTCCCGATGCCCATCACCTACTCAAAGTCTACAGAGAGGATGGTTACGACTTACTTATAGTAACGGTTGGTTATAAGTTGCTTATCATAGACAGACTAAATTTACAAACTTTATAGTGAGGCGGTCAAGTGTGCGTCGCACTCAATCACGAAGGGTTCCGTAACATCGTATAAGGAAAACGCAATAAAAAAAATATCTGGATGGGGCCCTTTCATTTTCAAAATTGCATGTAGTTCAATATTTGTTTCTGGGACAACAGAAACACTTTCTGTTCTGTGAATCAATTAATTTATCTACCTGTTTCGGTTTGTGAGATCCAACTTTCAGCGGAGGCTAAACAAGTGTCCCGTTTGGCACCCGGAACTCTTAAATCAGTTATAGGGTCCCGTTTGGCACCCTAAAAAGGATAAAGCCACCTAAGCAAGTCTAACTGGGGAACATTCTGTGCCATTTTTAAGTAAGTACATGCCCGTTTTCACCACCAACCCCTATCTTAAGGGGATACTTTATTTCCTTTCAGGGGGCACCTACCAGTTGTTTCGCTTTGACCTAAGTATAATTGTCATCTAGGCTACTAGGGGACCCCCTAAATTTAAGACGCCGCCCTCTAAACCAGTCGCTAGATAGCTAAGAAAAAAAGCTAAGTGTCCCCTAACCATGGGTGAAATCGGGCATTATTCTCTGCCTTCCCTTCTTGGAAAGAGCGTGAAAATATGGTATCTGTGTCCAGTATCGGAAAGCTATTAAATGGGTCCTCAGATTAAATTAGTTGTATGTTAACAGGTTTATTGGCACTAAACCGTCTATAAGGCGGATTTTATTACTAGAGTAAATAAAGGGGATATCACAGGGTCTCGATTCCTCTGACGAAATCACGGCTCACTCACGACATAGGTGAGTGAATTTCAACAACTGCGCTTTTTTATGTCTGCCGAATTTTGGTGGCTGTTTTATAAAATGTCCATTTTTGGACAAACTAATATATTAATCTGTAATAATACAGCATTACATCGTAGGTGATGCAAAAGAAATTTAGAAAATTCATTTAAATTGAGAAATATTTAAGCCACACTGAATTTCAAGACACCAAAATTAACTGCTTACACCAAAATTTTATAATCTAGCACTAAAATTTAACCGAAATACCTAGGAATTATAAAAAGTTTAAATATGATAAAAAATATGTTTATTTTAATAAAAGTGGCCAATTAGTTACACTTATACATTACAGGGATCAGTAATAAATTTTATACACCTATTATACACCCAAGTCCAAATAACCCGCGTTATGCGTAGTTTGCACTGCTGGACGGATCACAGTCTTTTAGTCACTGAACACGAATTTGAAAACGGAATAATAAAAACAGTTTTTATTATGTTTACTGATTGTATTCTTCCGTGGTTTATGCCCCCTTATTATACAGTCTTGTGTTGATCGAATATGAATATAAATACCTTACGCCTTACATAGGTATTTTTATGAGCAGATGAAATTAAGAATTACGTATTAGCATTGGCAAATGACGATATTTTGAAAAGTTTGATGCGGTGGATACCGTTACAGTTGCAATAAAATCTGTATTATAATTTAGTTGTTTATTTTTTATGAAGTCTTATTTGATTTTTCGTCATCATATTTTTTATCTGACATTTGAAATTGGTACTAGTCAGGTCACTATATGATTGCATATCACAAGATGGCGATACTCTCAGAGATGTCATTTTATAAGCGCAATCGAGATCCGGATGGATGACCTTTTCGTAAATAAATACCAATTGGCGACAGCTCGTATATTTCGAATATGTATTTATTTTTATTGGACATAATAGTGAAAATCACAAATAATAAAAAGAGATGTACAACATCGATAAATCTAACATTATCATTTGTTAGTTATATTATCTAATTTGTTAGTAGTTAGTAGGAATCTAATTAGAATTGACTTTTTTATTTATCTTCTTAGCTAAATCTGGACCCGTTATGTGAGAAACATTTAATAACACATACACATAGAAAGAACTAATAACAAAAAAAATAAGACCAAACTGATTCCTCAATCCTGCCTTAATCCGATGCATATCGCGATTATGTCTTGGATTAGAAAGTTCTTATATGAACAGTCTAGACTAGCTATCCAAAATCCAACGGAACGTTTCTTATCTGTCACTCAGACGACCTCTGTGTCTTTGCGGTTCAAGGTTCAGCCTCCCACGTCCAAGATCCCGGGTTCGATTCCCGGCCGGGAAAAAAAAACGCAGATTGGTTATTTGTGTGTGACGTCGCTGTTTTTGGTTCCACGTAGAATCGTTGTGTGGGGCAAAAAAAAATTTAACTTTGTTTTTGTTAAAGTAATGCTATTTAGGAAGGTATTAAAATCTGCAGAATACCAGCGTCACAGATTCGTCTGTGACATTGCTGAGTCAGGGCCATTTCACTGCCGTGGTACAGTCACATAACCACACAGCTGTGTAGGTACCTACTGTTAATTGCATAGTGCGTGCTATTATGTGCCGTCTATTTAAATTGATTTTTTTGTAATTAATTTATGTGTGTGTACCATGTCCTTTGAATAAATGATTTATCTATCTATCTTTCTATTAAGGTATACAGGATGCTCATCCTATACAAATTAGAATTAGTTACCCTTCGTAAAAAAGAGATGGCGTGAGGAGTAAGATTTGTACTTTAAGCGCCATGGTTTCAGTTAACATACTTCTAGGGGGCGCTATACTTAGAATAAATCCTAATATCTTAGCGCCATCTCGTGGTATTTGCAATTTTTCGATGGTGCTGCACCTAGCGATAATGGCCTCGAACTAAAGAAGCTTCCGTAGCATATCAGTTTACACCGGTGTCATATTTTGTTCTAGGTGGTCTATCTGTAGTAGTATAATAATAATGTGGTATTACAAAACAAATCTCGAGTCTCCAATATTTCTAGGGGAAAGGGGGAAGATTAGGCACAGGTAGCCAGAAGCAAAGTGCCTATTATATTTTGTGTGCCTAAAAAGTTATCCCACCTTTACGTAACACAGAATGTTCCCTATATTTCCTGAAATTCAGCAGCCGCTTCCTGATTTTTGTCAGTGATTTATTCGGCCTCGTACATTGTTGCCATATTATTGCCCAGTTAGCGGGCTGCTATTGATTATTTCGGGATGAAAAATGGCTCTTTTCTTTTCCTTTCAGAATGATATTTCGGGAAAAATCACCATCGCTGTAGTGGTACAGTCAGCATCAGTGCCTGAAGACAATGTTTAACGCTAAGGATAGCGAAACCAAAGGATAACTTTTTATTTAAATGCGATTTCACGTTTGGAATCGCTACGTGACGTCACTTTAGCGAAGCCAAATGTCAAATCGCATACATAAATAGTTATCGTTTCGTTTCGCAACGGTTAGCGTTTCACATTGTCTAGGGGGGCAGATATACCTATGTGAGACAAACAGAAATAACTACATAGCCAAAGTGTAAAAGTTATGTCAATAATTATGTGCTTCCTGACTGGATATTGACATTATTATTGAAACTTTCGCTGTTTTGATCTTTCTATAGTTGTGAGGATGTAGAATAGACAAACAAGAATAAACTTACCATCCAGACTCCCTATCCAGTTACCTACCAGTTACTTTTCTCCTCGTCTCTGACTGTTAATAGACAGAAAGATAGATTTTATTCACTGTTTTAATACACACAAATACAAACAACCTGTTGTACGATACTTCACGAAATGTCCACGAGTGCCCACGTATATTTAACAATTACTGTACCCTGCTCGCATGAATTCCAGCATCACGCACAAACCTCCGTGGTTTATGTGATGTAAATGCACATAATTAAGACGGTTACCTCCATTTGTTATATAATTAAAAAATAAATATAAAAAGATCTTTACGACTAGCTTGCGTGTTATAAATGCTAACATTTATTTCTGATGCTGATTGTACCGGTATTGTAAAATGTATTGTACTTGTCACTTTCTCCTTTATTATTAAGTATTCCCTTTTTTCAATTCGGCAATGGAGTATTAATGTTGTTTTGGTTTTGGATATTATTCATAACCTCTGTGGCTATGTGGCCCAAATTCATTTACACAAGTCAGAATACCTGGGTTAGACAGCCAGCCAGGAAAAAAATCCTTTACCAAACTTGGTTTATTTTGTGTCAGAAGTGCATACTTTCTTACAAAGAAGAGTTTAATAACTTTGCATGAGCTCTATACTATTTTGTGTTACAATTTTTATCATCACAATTCCGTGATTTTATATCCAACACCGACTGATATTTACGAGCTTGGTTCGATAACCAATAACCTCATACAAAGCCGACGAAAACAATAAATCCAGGAGAAAAACACTGCGACTTACGTCTCTGAGAAAAGTGTCCAGTATATTTGTGACTAAGATCAGTAAAACAAAATGGACTTTCGCAGGCGATTTAGACATTTTTCGGAGACCGAAATATTCTGGTTAGGGAACGCAAGATTGATATCCGGCCAGTATTTCTATAGATCACTATGCGTCGCTATCTATCGCACTTGGATTATTCGTTTGTGAGTAAAGAAAGAAAATTAACTGAGCCAGTTTACTCAACCTACAAACTTGTATGCGATCCGTCCCAGCTATGATTTTTTATTTTCAAATTTATTTTGTTTGCTTTTCACGGATTATGAAAGAATAGAGTATACTAAGAACTACAGAAAAACACTCAAGGTTATAAATCAATGAAAGGAAGTATGAAAAGTATTAAATGACCAATATTTTAAAAAAAATGTTGTTATAAGTTGCATATTAAGTGAATGTGAATGTGCATGTGTATGTGTAGATAACTTATGTGTGTAAAATTAACTCTTATTCCGAGATACGAATAGGTAACCAACCATTACATGTATAATGCATCACTGTTGTTTTTGGTAATACTGGTAATATGACATGCAAAATGACGGCGACTAGGATAACTCATCATTTATTGTCAATAACAACAGAGAATACGTACACGTAATATGAAAAATATTGAAATGATGTTAGGTAATAGGTACATTACTTATGAACCATAGAATAAATTATCTTATCGATTACGCTGATGTCTGTTCGGTCAGCGCTAACGAAGAACAACTGAACAAACTCGAGCGACTTCAAAATCTCGGGATTCGGTTTGTCTTCGGTCTGCGCAAGTATGACCATGTCTCGGAGTATCGCAGGGAGCTGAAGTAGCTACCTATCCGTCTTTGTCGGGATTTCCACATCCCAATTTGCCTCTTTAACATCTTATTTAATCCACGCTACCCTTGCTTCTTACGAGATCGGTTTGAATTTCTGTCTTCAGATAGGCTCAGGAGATCTCACACTCGGTCAATGCTTATAACTCCGCAACACAACACAGCCGCTTATGAACATGGGTTCCGACTTCGTGCTATCAGTCTCTGGAACAAACTTCCCAGTGCTATCAGGGACAGTCCTTCACTCAACATTTTTAAAAATCGCTTAAAAGAACACTATCTTTCTCTACCTTAATATATTTAAGTTTATATTATTTATGTATTTTTTATATATATATTTTTAAATATTATGTATGGTTTTTATGTATGTATGTATCTACTTATTAGTAAGTAGTCTATTAATTTAATATTTATCGTTGTGCACATATGTAGGTCTATCTTTTGTTAATTAATCCTGTCCATCCTAGGTTTGCTGGAAGAGATCTCTTATTAGAGATAAGCTCGCCTTTGTACATGTTTTTTTCTTGTGTCTGTATTCTGTTTTTGTGCAATAAAGTATAAAGTAAAGTATAAAGTAAAGTATAACCCCGTTACCACAAAAAATATTAAACGTTGTTTAACCTCAAAACAAACGTCAAATCTCATACATTTTGGTTTTTAAACAGTTGTTGAACGGGAGTTTATGTTTTTGTAGTAAGACCCTCAATCTCTCTGTCCATCTAACACTATGCACTCACTAATGTAGTAAAAACATCTCTTTATAACGTCATTTATACCGATCATACGCGTCGCGTCGGTCGAATGAAAAAGCAAAACCAATATTTTAAATCCCTGCAACCCGAAGATCTTATGGAATTGTAAAATTTTGCCTAACTAGTGCTAAGTGAGGTACACCTAAGCACTAGTTAGGCAAAATTTTACAATTCCAATACCTACGTACTACTACCTGATGTGCCATTGCCGGCAATATTGCAAATAGTAGGAATGTAATGTATGGAGCAACATTGCCGGGCAAATGCCAATATTGCCGGTAACGGCACATCAGTATGTGTGTGTACTGCTCCCTTATTCGCTGACTCAGTGATGATACTGATGATCACTCAATGATGATCCGTAAAAATTAAGAAGCTATTGGTGTCATTCAATTATCGTGTAACCAAAGGATATCAAAATAAGTCGGCTAAATCAGTCGACTTATTTTGATATCCTTGAGTGATCATCACTGAGTTAGCGAATAAGGGGGCTGCTCTTTTGCTGGCCTGTCACTATGGACCTCCTGCCTAAAATGTCTTTATCATATCTTAACATAGTGCTGGAATTTTTTTATGGGGTGGCAGAGGAAGTTTACCTACATTTAGGCAGATATTCATTTTGCGTGGTACAGGAGATTATGTAGTTCTTAGCAGCACCTGCGGTGGTTGATGATTTCTTCACGATGTTTTCCGTCACCGTTGAAATGTCTGTATAATTTACTTCTCATGGGAACATGGTTAGCACCAAAATCATACCACTACAGTCTATTCGTGATAAGTTTGCAGTAAAATTTAAATTTAAATCTGTTAACACACACTACCAAGACATGACACAACCCTCGCGTTCGAAAGTTTGCCTTCAACTGGTCACTGTGGACTTGGTTTGATAATTGGAAGCGATTTGATTGGTTACGGGGCGTGGCTAGGCCGCCGGACAGTGATGACTCTACTGAATTCTTATCACGAATAGACTATAGATCACAGAGCTCTTAAAATGTATCCCCCTTACCAATCAAAAACCGTGCATGGTGTATACGGGTGGCAGTATATGTAGCTGTCCTTCTCCTTCACCGGTGTTCACCCTGCTCAAGTTTTATTAGTAAGGGGTTGAATGTTTACCGACAGTTTAGAGATAGGGCATTACTTAGAAATTGGGGGCAAGAAAACTTTATTTCTACTATAGTCTATACTCTACATATACATTCTATACAGTATACGTTACGTTCTATTAGTATTGATAGCAAGGACAAGGGCCTGGGAAGGGCCCAACTGATTCAACTCTCGCCAAACTTCTCAAGTAACTACAAGGTACCAGGAGGATTAGGTATCTAATGGCCTGGATAAAACAAAGGGGAAGCCGGCCCACAATAGATCCACGCAAATAAATTGCCCGAAGAATCTTTCTAAGCCACTGGAAACTTTTCACTGGTTTGCGGTGAAGGGCATAAATCTGTTTATGGATTGTGGAAGTTAATTCTGCACAGGTCACCGGGGAAATTCATAGTTAGCTGCCAAGGAATGTTCTGAAACTTGTTTGGGACTGTTGCGACGGTAAGTTTCATGAATTGCGGTTTCTAAAATACACCTTTGTTATAAGTTTTTGAACAGATGTCAATATAATAACATCCGACAGTCTTCCAATGATAGTTGGCATTTGAGTGAAGTTTACAGGGGGCGCTAGTTCTAGGCAACTTGAAAATGAAAATGAAAAAGAAAAATTATTTATTTAAAATCGCACAGTTATAGTATGTACAGTTTAACATTAAAGGTGAGTACATTTTTCTTAAATAACTTAGCGCAACGAACCTGTCATCAATTGGTCCCAAATGTCACTGCGTGCCAAAGATCGTTGAAAGATCTGTACGCGTATGCATTGTGAGAATCAATGACTAGTCGCCCCGAAGTAGATTATCTAATAATCTAATCGTCAAGTGCTTGTCGGAATCGCACAAGAAGGGTACCGTACCATCGTAGGTACAACAAAACTCAAGCACTCGAAACAATAAAAAAAATGTTTATTATTTGTTTATTTGAGAACTGAGTCCACAGCACGATTAGTACATTATCATAACTTAAAAATACGATTGAATATAGGCCAATTAATGACTCTTATTTTGTGACCTTATCATGAAAATGGGTAAAAATAATCAATAAACTCAGTTCCCAAATAAACAAAAAAAAAACAAAAAAACACGTCTCTTGTATGGGAACCCCCTATAATTTGTAATATCTCTCGTATTACAGTATTTTTTGTTGTTGTGGCAACAGATATACACATTCTGTGAAAATTTCAACTTTCTAGCTATTACGGTTCGTGCTCTAGGACCCGCTGACGGACGGACGGACGGACGGCGGACAGACGGACAGCGGAGCCTTAGTAATAGGGTCCCGTTTGGCACCCTTCGGGTACAGTACCCTAAAGAGTACTAGATGCCAGTAGCGTGCGTGTGCGAGCCTATATTCAATAGGAGATACCTATACCACGAAGCGAGTGTTAAAGAGTCTTGTAGCAATCTCGTCACTTGCTTATCGTAATAGGAGAAGGGCCTTACTTAATTCAATGTACTAAGCTACGGATTAATAGGCCCTTTATCAAGCTGACCCTTAAGGCTACGTATTAACTTTTCATTGCTTAGCCAGTGAACGACTGACTGTTTTATCTTCAATTAAAATAACATCGCTAGTTAGCGGCGTTTCTATTTTCTTTCTATATAACAGCTTAATATCAGCCATAGTGAAAACAAAGCAATCTGTGGTATGATTCTTGCGCATTCGATATACGATATCTACACCTATATCGAGTGATTTTGTATGGGAATCTGTCAATATTGGTCTCGATATCCGTATATTGAAGGCGCGAGAATCGACCCGCTGTAGTCGAACTGTCACATAAACGCCGTTCGTTTGATATATTTGTCTATTCCCAGATAAACAGGGGCTCAATTCTTATAACACTGTTATAATCTCTGTTTGCATTCTCTTGTACTGGTTATTCGTTTAATTAAATTTCTTCCAGAATTTTATCATCGTCCGCATCATTAAGCCCATATTCACCCACTGCTGAGATAAGCCTATTATCCACTCCAGTCCAGAACCTATTTATTGTCCTTAAAAACCCAAACGCCTAATAAATAATACCAAAAGCGGGCGCGGTCTGTCTCACCATCACAGTCAATGAGCCGCCAATTTGAAGCGCAATTGGGTTGCAGATCATTCTGCATGAACACTAGATGGTTTATCACAACAAAGCTACCTATCACAGTTGACTTAACCCCATTTGATATCGATCCGCCTCTAATTGACCTGATAGATGAAGTTATTGGAACAGGGGAAGATAAACATATTACCTATATTAAGTTGTTGCCGATAGTACTGATGTTCTTCTTTTTAGGATTTCGTACGGATATAGGTGGCAAACGGGACCCTATTAATAAGCCTCCGCTGTCCGTCCGTCCGACTGTCCGTCTTTCCGTGCGATATATTAGTTTCGGAATTTAAATCCGTCGTATTCGGGCGCCAGCGCTTTCGACAGTTTTTCGACATTTAAGATAAGATAAGATAAGATAAGATAAGATAAGATAAGTTTATTTCGTACTTTCTACTACTTCTAACTTAAAGATTACAGTGAAATTGTTGTACATGGTGTCATCAATATAATTACGACTTCAAATCCCTAAACTAGGTAATGAACCTGTATTTTAGGGATTTTGGGTCTTCCGGTTGTCAGAAATTTATTTACAACAATAACAATGCAGGTAATTAGAAAAATTTACTACTACAATAACTAGGATTAAACGGTAACCTATTTTTTAGAAATTAAATTATAAGATATTGCTAACTTTAAAAATAATTTTAGTTAATTAATTAATTTGTTTTCATTAGAGATAGATCATGCATGGCAAATTATGGCACTATCAGCGGGTCGATTCTCGCGCCTTCGATATACGGATATCGAGACCAATATTGAATCTGTCAATTTTGGTCCCGGTAACCGTATATCGAAGGCGCGAGAATCGACCCGCAGGGGTATGATTCTGGCGCATTCGATATACGGATATCGACTCGTACATCAGGTGATTCCCATACAAAATAATTCGATATAGACACATCAATATCCGTTTATCGAATGTGCGAGAATCGTACCCCAGGAATTTCACAGGTCGTGTATTGTATAGTGAGAGCGAGCGCCGGCGCTCTGGGCCATAAGCAGATCATTACGTAGATCATAGAGATATTCTAGAAGGGTAACACACCGGAATCATAGCGTGTTTACACCTGTAGACTGTAATTCAACTTTTGCGTGACAAGGGAAAGGCCTATCGTCCTCCGCAATGCTCGCATAAAATTATCGTTTATCAAGTAAATTAATAACAAAAAATCATTTCACAATATTTTGCGACGGTACGGTTTTATTCATAATTTCATAATTTCTTTATTGCACACAATTAATTGCAATGACACAAAGTAAATAAAAACAGTGTACAAAAGCGAGCTTATCTCTAAAAAGAGATCTCTTCCAGCAAACCAAGTTCCGATGAGAGAGTTTGATATATCAGCAAGGGTAGACCTTTGTGTACAACAATATACCTACGAGTACCTACAAAGCTAGAATATACTTACATCCAAATACATCCTAAAATTAACATCCTAATTTATTCGTTCTAATAGTTTTATTAAGAAACCAGTCATAAGTTTAACTGTTTCAATCCAGTATTCATTACAAAGTCCAGTAAAAGCTCCATTTGAAAGCTCCTTTAAAAATGAAAATAAAATAAGTATGCCAGTTTTATTTCGTCGTAAAGTGTTTATTACGTCGATTTTACGTGATCAAGTTTAATCTTTACAGATTAAATGATCAGCCTCCGAGCAAGGAACGTTGGGATTGGTGGTCTGTGGCTTAGGTATAAAAGAAATTGCAAAAATCTAGAAAATAATGAGGAATCTCTCCTACAGTAGTGTAGTAGCCTGCCTGTTTCAATAAAGGGCAAACTCCTGTCATGAAAAATGGAATATTGACTACCTGGATAAATGTCACAAATGTGTCTCTGCCACCCCGTATGGGTTAAGGCGTGACACTATTATTATTATAATAATTATTTATATTAAACAAAGCATCCGTTTAAACCGCTTCGTTCCTGGTGTCCATTTAGATGGACATACTTTTGTGATGCGTTTAACATAAATATTGTTCATTATAAAACAAATATTAATTTATCATTGTGTATCTGACATATCAAAAATGTAGGTAGGCTTTATTTATTTATTTATTAAGGTTTACCAACAGATCTTACACAATAATACATATAATTAAAGTCTTAATCAAGCAATAAAAATATTTTAGGGGTAGTTCGAAATATTGAGTCAAGTGTCGATCGCAGTCATGGATTCACGCAGAGCTATTAAGTGAAATTCTTATTGTGTTTTATGAAGGATAAATGATATAGTTCCATGATGAAAAATACTTTTCTTGTAGGCAAGACTTATGTGATCACATCTCAAGTAAAAAAGAGGAAAGATTTTTGTTTTTTCCACAAAAAAATATAAATTAATTCATATGTCCATTTTAGTGGACAGCAGGTCGTTATATATTTGCACAGTTACTACCTACATATGATTGCTTGGTTTGTTTTAGTGTTAATTTTTTCCAAACGTCTGGATGTTGATAATTTGGTTGACATACTTGAAAATGGAATGATATCTGACTTTGATGACGAAATTAATGACGAGATTATACCGGCAGAATCAAAAAATATAGTTCATGTGGGTAGCGATATTGTACGTCCTGCTGAATGGCTGGTAGTCATTGACAATGATTCCGAAGATCAGCAAGAAGTTGTGGAACAGGTCGAGACGAGACCTGAAACTACAAATAAAACTAACAGACGTCTACTTATTGCAACACCAGTCCAGTAACAACACCAAATACTACATCAAAACTACATCTTTGTGGTACTGAAACTAGACCAGCAAGTGAAATTCAGCACGATAGTATTGACCACTTGCCAGAATTTGATAAGGAAAAGGAAGCCACCAGTGTAAAAGACCCGGGAGCAAGGGTAAAACTCAGTAGGTACATTTTGGCCTGAGTGGGTCAGCTGATTTATATGGAAAAGTGAAAATAAAGTTGCTCTGATCAAATCGGTCTCTTAATGAAAGTTGCTCAGAATGATGTTCCTAACAAATTAGTTTCTAATTTTGCGTTAATTCATTTACACCTTTGTTTATAAGTAATAATCTAGAAGGTAAAGTCTAGACCCATATTGTTTGTGAAAGTAAGCTCATAATCGGAGATTGTAAATTATTCTCAAGAGCGTAACTTCCGAAAAAGGGATGAATATCTACGTTCTCAACGTATATCTATCTATTTATATCCCAAACAAAGTAGTTTCTTATTTTGCGTTCAATCAATCACACCTTGTATAGTACCTATACCTAAAGAATTTTCTTTATCAATGCTTAACTTTACCAGTATTCAGTAATTTTAGAATGGAAACTACATGCATTTTCCCACTTAATATCTACGTAATTTAATTATCATTTCTGAGTTGTCCATTTCAATGGACATAGAATTTTCAAATAATGAATAATGGAAAATTTAGTTTTTCACTGATTTTACCTTAATTACACCTGAAATAAGCCCTCTAGCCCATTCAATATTTTTTATTATGAAAACGTTTAATGCAGGTTCGAAGGGGTCAAGAAGCGTCCGTGGCCGAGCGGTATCCGCGCGTCGGAAACGATCGTGAGGGTACAGCAACATCTGGCCGAGATAGGTACTGGATGGGTGACCCGTTTCTATGTGCCAGTTGTTTCGGGTGTTTTCGTGTTTCAGATGACACGTAGGTCTCGGCTACTATCGCTACTCGGTGTATTCGTAAAGCTGTGTCAGAGGCCCTGAAGGGCAGCGGAAGCGTGAACTAAAGAAAATAAATTAGAAAGAAATTATTTCTTCTTGTCTGCAATAAAGAAAGTATGAAATTATGAATTATGAACTAGCCCGACTCCCCTCCATCGCTCCGCTCAATCTAATCTTATTTGTATCTGAGTAAAGGCCCGTGCCCCTCGGTGGGGTCATTAAAGAGCTATATTTGTTATTCCAACCTATAGAGGTACGATTGGTAATAAATAAATAAACTACTGGTTTGTCGTTATTTCGTCAAACATGTATGAATTTGGGTATGAAATATGTGATAGCGAAAACTGAAAATATGTCTCAGTAATTCTTAGGGTAAGCCAACATTCTTCCTAGCTAACACAATGTGTGAAATTATTTTGCCCCGCGCTTTTAGCTCAGAAACAAAGCCATTGCGTTACACAATGGGATATAATAAAATAGCTTAATTAAAATTTCATTGTGGCTGCCATGTCAGATGGAAACTTTTTGGGCCTCTGAATATTATTTTAGGGAGTCGTAAAAATATAATAGTCCTGCTTCCGACAACGAAAAGAACTGCTTTTCTTGGAAACTGTCCACTTGGTTGAGGTATTAGACAGATTAATGTCGGTGAGTAACGAAATATCATGAATGTTTTTCCCATACTGGATGGCAGAGGCCTTAGTGTGCCCACTTTTCGCTGGATATTCTTGACAGGGGGCTACACAAATCCCGTTGCTATGGAGTCACGAAAGTTTCCTCACGATATTTTCCATCGCCATTAGAAAGTCCGTATAACGTACTCAAGATGAATGACTTATCTGTACATGTTCAGAAGCCCAATCACGAATAAAGATTCGATAGGAAATTATCGAAACGTGAAATGTCAGTGATTCTTTATCTTTACGACATTAAATATAATTTCCTGCGTTCTGAAAAACGTTAACACTCACGAAAACATTCGTGATCGAGGCTCAGTGGCATGATTCTCGCGCCTTCGATATACGGATATCGAGACCTTTAAATGTATTAACAGATTCCCGTACAAAATCACTCGATATAGGTTTAGATATCGTATATCAAATGCGCGAGAATAATGCACCAGCACCGGGATTTGAACCGCATCTCCTGCGTGTGAAGCAAGCGCAAAACTCACTAGACCACGGAGCTCAAAAAACTTCTTGCACGATTTATCAAGATGATCGCAAACAACCCTCGAAAATCTCTGGCCACTCTACAACGAAAACACCTGAGCTAAGACTCCTATCAGTCAAGCAGCTTGAAATATAAAGCTACATCTGTCACTATCAGGATTTATTTCTTGTGATATTTACTAAGATTGATCGAAGGACTCGCGGTGAGAAATCGAACGAATCGATTCTGCGGCGCAATGCGAACTCGCACAATGGCGATGGATTACTGAAATAAGTTTAGCTGTTTGTGTTCTTATTTATAATGGCATTCTGTTATGATAATTGTTTAGGTGGATCGTAAAATATGGCTCTACTTACTTATACCTACTTGGCACAAAAACGAAATACAGACACTTACTAATAGGAAAAACACATGTTTTTACAAGATCTTTCATTAGTGAAAAACACAGATCTTGTCAAGCTACAAAAGTAGGATAGACAGGATTATTTAACTAAAGATGGACCTACATAGTTATGTGCATGAATATTATGCACAACGATTTTTAGGGTACCGTGCCCGAAGAGTGCCAAACGGGACCCTATCACTAAGGCTGCGCTGTCCGTCTGTCCGTCCGTCCGTCCGTACGTCCGTCCGACAGCGGGTCCTAGAGCACGAACCGTAGTAGCTAGAAAGTTGAAATTTTCACGGAATGTGTATATCTGTTGCCACAACAACAAAAAATACTGAAATGCGAGAGATATTACAAATTAAAGGGGGTCTCTCTGTGAGACGTGTATTTTTATTTTGTTTTTGTTTTTTATTTATTGTTTTGAGTGCTTAAGTTGTATTGTACGATGGTACGGTACCCTTCTTGTGTGATTCCAACTCGCAATTGAACGTTTTTTTTTCTCTCTACATGCTTTATGTTGGCTCTATGTTTTTAATGGTTTGGTTAGTATTTGAACCGACCGGATTTACATGTTAGTAGAACACCACAACGAGACTTTTACCAAAAAGTCGGACAATGCTATTTTTGAGCCAAAAGCCGTGGGTCAGAAAACAAAAAAAACACGAAAAGAACTTTGAGAACTTCACAAAAAGCCATTACCTGCAACGGCGATTTCGATAAAGATTGCTTCACATAGTTGCAAAAAAATCTTTATCAAAATTGGTCCTATTTAGAGAGATGCCACAGACATACACATAATTCTCCAATGTGGAATGAGCGGTCTCCCCTAACACAGGTTTTTATTAACTTAAAAGGGGAGTCCCACGACCTGTGCTGCTGTACTTACTGAAATAAACTAATTTTGAATTTTGAATTTGAATTTCGTAGTTCTGCGTGGGGCTCAAAGTAAGCGTTGTAAGCAATACCCCTAATGATACAACCAGTTTCACAAAATTACATTCAGCAGTCAGAGCTTACGTCGATACGTAAGCAATAAAAATTGCGAGCTTCTTTATTTTGTTGCCAACTGCCAGACTTTTGTGGAAAGCTCCGAAATGAGCAAACGTTGTCTTTTCACAAACGAGTATTCACGAGATATACAAGGTGCAATTGAAGCTCCTAGCTATATTGTAAGGGGTTATTAGGGACAACTTTCTGAGAAACTTCCACTGTAAAACCGCTTTCTGTTAGTCTTCTTTACATTAAATCAGAGTTGTTTGACATTGGAATTCCTATTCCTATAAAAGTAAATCTGTAGGTGAAAATTATTAACGATTGACCAACCTTAATTTATCTTGTGTTAAATAGGTTGATACCTAATATTCCCGGTTTTCTCGCCTTTATTATTAAAGCACCACATTTTGATCTGGGTCACGAAATATGAATATGAATTCTAACAAGCGGATAAACTAATGTTTCATACACAAGATATTACAATATGTTTGTTTGGAACATGAATACGCAAAAGCTTCATAAAACGAGAGATTTTATTTAGCGTAGCTTTTTTCAGCCAAATTATTTCAGTACCTATATAAATATACCTAGTCAGAGAGCAATATAAACAACAGGAAAATACCTTTTAGCAATGTTTCGTAGTCAATAACGTTACCTTTTCACGTAATAAATTATTAATTTAAGCAAATGCCTGGCAACTGAAACAAATGACCATCCTATGAGATTCTCGTGATTAAATTAGTTAAGTGACAACATAAATTTCAATTTTTTTTCTTAAGTTTCTTGAAACTAAGGGTTAAATTCAAAATTGAGAGAGATATAATTTAACGGAATCCGAATTTTATTTTCGCCGAATCTCACGATCGCTGAAATTAGAAACAGGTCATTCGTTTTTGCTATTTCGTATGCGGCGGCGGCGGCGATTGGCCTCAATTTGTGAGCAATGTTGCAGCTAGTACGACTTAGATATAACAATAACATACATACATTGCTTGTGGGCCCCATAAGGATAACCTGTGTCATGGGAACTAGAAACAGCGTCATCACAAAGAGTAAACATCCAAGAGCTGGGGATTTATTATTTGTCCTCCCAATGCCTGGATTTGAACCAGCAGGGACCTCTGGCCTGGGCACCTGTTCCCTTAATAATAAATAACATTTGTAGTAACTTTAATAAGACATGACTAAGAAAAATCGCAGGGAAGTCCTACTAATATTCGCAGAAAGCCGCATTAAAATCCGTCTACCCTTTTGACCGCTATGATGCTACGGACAAACACCAGATACAAACGCAGACAGGCGCTTGACACTTATAAGAAACCTCTCATTTAGTGTGGTTTAAAATACTTACCCGAATCCAAAAGTAGAATCCAAAACTGTTCACTAATTAATGCCTTTTTTACGTCACTCAAAGTTACACTTAAACAGTTTGTACCTTCACTTAAATCTTACACAAACATACACTCCCGTGAAATTCGCTAACACTTGTAGGTATCCTTATTTATTTAATAAATTACACCACATTCACACTTAAACTCCGTCTGAAAGTTCCGAAACTCGCTTAGAAGCGCTAAGTCACTCACAGAATTCCACAAAGCGAATCCATAATCAACTGTCGCGAAAGGAATTCAATTTCCCTCATTTCATTTCGCATACCTTACGTCGCGGGACCACGTTTTCGGAACATCGCCGGAAAATCCTCACGAAAAGAACCGCCCTTTCCTGCACCTTTCGGTTAACTGACATACCCTATCGCAGGGGTAGCCTGCGCGCCTGTGTGCGTCTATACAAACATAGATCCGCAACACAGATTTTGCACTAGTATGTATGATTTTATATATGTGTGCGTGATTTCAGGCGATTTTCCTGTATAGCCGTTTACGCCGCGAATGATTATGTGTTGGTGGTCTCCGATCACGTAAAAGTGTTGCGTGTGTGTGTGTGTCTGCAACTTTTGGTCCGGTTTCCCCGGTCCGTGGAAACTGTGAGCGCATGCGCGAACCGTTACTCAAGACGTTGGGTTCGTAATTCGCGCGCTATTACAATAATCTTTAAGGGCTGCTTAATTTAATTTAATTTCAATGGAAGGTCTGTTGCGATAAACTTTAGCTTCTCATTAGTGATTCCCAAACAGTCCATAGCAAACCAAGAGATTCTGTCATAGAGACGCATAATCTTCGTTATGCAGTTTTTGTTTTCAATGACTGAAATACATTTTAATATTATGGTAAAATCGAAATTGTAAATATTTATTATAGAGCTCCGTGGTCTCAAGATCGTCTAGAGGTTTCACGTTGGCTTCTTTCGTAGATTCGGGTTCAAATCCGGTGTTAACCAACGACATAAGTAATTTATCTAAAGTAGACTATACGAATGTTTTAACGGAAAACATCGTAAATAAAGGAGAATGTTAAAAAAAAACCCAGGCCCGGCGCAAACGAAACTTAACTCAAATAATTGGTATAATTGAGTAATAAAATAACCCATGGGAGACATGATCGAAATCGATGGCTAAGTGCGCGAAATTGCTATTCGAGTTTTTACAGGCGTCATACTAATATTTATTTAATTAATATATTATTGCAGTTTAAAAGCGTAAAGTAGCCCTTCTATGAAGTGATTATTACTATCGCAAGCTGTAAGTTTCTATATGTCTCGCTCATACATTTTTAGAGCTCGTAAATGTCTCTCGCTCTGTTCTAGGTAGACTCGGTCTATTTGTCGTAAGGTTACTATTACTATTACGTCGGTCTAATAGGTACGGGAGCAGGGGGCAAGGTATGATTCGTACAATAATTGATGCCCACTCTACCGCCCAATGACGAAAAGACCCATATTCCTTACTTATGTTTTTTCATACCTTCATCTTGATGTGGGAATATTGAAAATCGCGGGCCGTGGACTTTGACTTAACGACATGGTTTTAGGTGAGTGTTTTTTTTTATCAGAGCACGACATGTGAAAACTGCACTAACCTAATCAGAGCTGATTTTTAATATAATTATGGTAAAAGTATTGTTAGTTCTATTAAAATATTAGTATGACTCCTGTGAAAATTCGAATAGCAATTTCGCGCACTTAGCCATCGATTTCGATCATGTCTCCCAAGGATTATTTTATTACTCAATTATACCAGTTATTTGAGTTAATTTTCGTTTGCGCCGGGCCTGGGTTTTTTTTCATACATTCGTAACATTGTCCTTTCCCCATCATGCAAACTGCAGTTTAGAATATTTTGCTAAACGTGGGTACAATTGTCACTCTACTATCCGGTATGGGAAAAAGCGTGACGATTTAATATTACGTTGCGTAATATTTTATCACTGCGTTTAAAGGTTTTGCTTTTTATAGGGAATATGTTTACGTGTCTCAAGCCTCTCAGAATGAACGAATGAAGAATGTTTTTTTTTATTTATTCAAAATACATGATGATTCAAGATAGATGTTATCTTGAATCATCATGTATTTTGAATAAATAAAAAAAAACATTCTTCATTCGTTAGCGGAAACCTAATCAGGTTTATCTGCTGAATGTGAGCCGCTATAAATAGTAATGTAACTTAATTATATTATATTATAAGCTAATTTAGAACATAAGACAGGACCAGGTATCGAGCA
Source organism: Argyresthia albistria (assembly GCA_963457715.1). Lineage (NCBI taxonomy): Eukaryota > Metazoa > Arthropoda > Insecta > Lepidoptera > Argyresthiidae > Argyresthia > Argyresthia albistria. Next base: position 5,077,864 of record OY735276.1, on the reverse strand, counting down.
GTTAACTTCTCTATTTTATACAAATCAATTAGGTATTTTTTAAGATAGTTTTTGTATTTATGTGATAAAACTGACAACTGAATCACTAAATGAATAAATGAAAACGGTTTATTTCAGGTTTGTTACACCAATATAAAATTTTAAATAATAATTTTCATGAATAGGTACTTAATAATAATAACTGCTTTGAATTTTTACACCCTTGTATAATAAAAACGCTGAACGAAAAGAACCTCTTGAGTCATCTATCAGCTATCGATTGCTTAAATTGTCTTTATTAAACTCAAGGGGCTTTGTCTTTGAGCACCACTCAAGGTTTGGGAGAGATTTGATCAGCCCTGTAACTCTAAAGCTAGCACACACACTTTCCAATAAAATTATCGCTCTACTAAATTGAAAATATAAGAAATTGTTTATGGACAGTTGGCCCACCATCCTGTACTTATTTTAAAGGTTGTGCTATATCTAAAGCAAATGGTGTCCAAGGAGGAAACGGAAAAAAAGTCGCCCCAAAACATCGTGGAGACTTCATAATCGGGGAGCTTCATAATAAGGTACACATATTAGCTATAATCAAACTGAACTATTAGGCGTTGTGGAAAGGAAAAAGGGTAAAGAATTCTATTAGTTTTTTTTTATTTCTTTATTGCACACAAATCGTAATTAGTAATTTATTTATTGTACTCACATGACAGTAAAAATAGCTTAACATAGAAAAAATATGCAATTCATTGAAAATACAAAAAAGTAAATATAAAAATAATGTACAAAGGCAAGCTTATCTCTAAAAAGAGATCCCTTCCAGCAAACCAAATTCCGATGAGAGACGGATGATGATGACCTTCAACGGAGAATGAGGCCGTCATTGTGAACTCTGATTGGGTGGAGCTAGAGCAGATGGCTCAAGATTGGAACAAATGGAAATCTGTGTTATCACGAATTAAGATGAAATTATGTAATTGAACAAATGAGTCACTGTTTTGAAGCGTAATTATTCGTGATACCGCACTTTACTACAGCCCTATACCCCTGATGAAGGGTGACAGGATGCGATGATTGTGATCTTAATTATCATAGATGCAGTAGATCAGAACAAAAGATGTTTTGAACCTTATTTTCTATTTGGCTATATGATTTAGTCCATTGTATTCTTTGCATTACACAAGGTTGCTTCATCTAGCTATAATATATTTTAAATTATTGCATAATGATTGGCCGGTCAAAGCTGAGTGAAAGATATAACATATCGATTACTTTATCGGTTGGAAGTCAAGTGCCTTGAATAAAGGCCCTTACTTTCAAAGCTTGCTTCAGCAGATTTAAATTTTTATTAATGATGAAAATTGAAAAACGATTAGGAAAGAGACTCGATTTATTCGCAACTTTATTCTGTTTTGGATATGGTCGCCTATTTCCCTATAACCAAATCTAAATCGACTTTATGTCAAATTGAAGTTTGATGTCGAAGTAGATATCAATAATATTCTAACGATTTTTAAGGTTCAACACCTAGGAAAAATTCCGAAATCTGTGAAAATTAAATAGTCTTTCATCACAATAAAAAAGTGACTTGTTCGAAACCCTCGTTGCAAAGTGTCTAATTCGCACTTAGCTGTTTTTTTTTATCGATTTCACTGAGTGAATTGAGTTTATCTAGAGTTTTCTTCGGTAATACAGATATCTGTATTATTTATTTTTCTGCATGTACTTACTACTTATTTATATGTGACGTATGTAAGTACATATATGGGTGATTTTCAATTTATAATTTTATTATCCAATAAGAGGAACGACATTTCTTGTGTTATATCATCCGTGAATGACCTAACCTAATCCCTGCTGATTAGCCGTTACAGTCGGTCGAAGGAGAAACCGTAAAATAGAGGTAGATTTTAATCAAATCGAACCGGATTTAGGCGGATTTGTGGCTGACCATTGTGACCTAAATCCGAAATACTGCTATTCCGGACATTTCATGTAACATAACTTGTAAACTTGTTGAGAAGGTGATTTGAAGCTCTCTCGCAAATGTTTAGCAGTCATGATACATGTTAATGCTCGCGCCGTTTTCTCCAAAAGAGGGGGTATAGGCAGATATTAAAGTACTCTATTTTCTTCGATCTTCATCATCATCATCATCATCCTCAGCCCACATCGACCCACTGCATAGGCCTCTTCTCTATAGCGCCAATCTTTCCGGTCCTGTGCCAATCGCACCCAGTGGGATCTCGACCTTCGATCTTAGCAAAAAATAATCTTATGAAGCTGAATGGAATAGGCCTTGATAATAAAATGAATAATAATAAATGTTGCCTCACCGAAGAGTACGGGCCTTTACCCGGATTTCGAGCAAGAGCGGCGAGACATACACCACCACGCTGGCTCAGTGATGCGGTTTGACCCTCCAGGGTGTCGGGTTAGTGGACAATTTGACTGTCAGAAATTATCTAGCGGCCATATTAGGGCCTCTGACACAGCTTTACGACTACTACCACCGAGTACCGATAGTAGCAGGAGCATGATTCTCACGCATTCGATATACGAAACTACACCTTCCTATATCGAGTGATTTTGTAGGGGAATCTGTCAATATTGGTCTCGATATCCGTATATCGAAGGCGCGAGAATCGACCCACTGGGTTCTACAGTATAACGTATCATCCGAAAAGGTGATGATAGAAGATCTGAGTTAAGTCTAATCTGAAATGACCAAAGAGTTTGCATCCTCCTTTCTGTTATATCTAAGGAAATGACGCGCCCGCTCGCTCCTTCATTTGCGATATGCGTGTGTGTGCGTCGTAGCCATATCGTAGAATTGATTATGATGTGGTTGGCCGTTATTTTAATGACATTTATATAATTCACGTAACTTGGTGTAGTATCGATATTTTGCACCACTTTGATCGTCAGTTTGCACGGTAATGTGGCAAGAATTATTGTCCGTCGCCTCTATAATTAAAATTAACATCAAATCGACATCCTCTCTAAGGGTGGATTTTATTTAATTGTATTTCGACATAATCAGTAGTAACGTTTGGCCATATCATGAAATAGTGACAGGCTAAATGCTAATTTGGCCTGTCATAATAATCAAACATTGGTCGTTCATTGATGTGGCCAGGCCATTTCATGATATGGCCAATTCTACAATATGGCCACGACATGTATGAAGAGCCTTGTGAAGGGTTAATGGCTCACGTTTACAAAATAAACGTATACATGTGCGAGAGAGAGAGAGGTGCGACTTTGCTTAGGTACCAAGAAGCCTTGCGGGGCCTGTACCTTCCTTCTATTACTGGGGAAGATAAAATGATAAAATGTAATAACCGAAACCACGAAATTTATAGCTAGAAGAATCTCATACTGTTCAAATTCATAATCAAGAAATGTAAAATACGCGGTGTTTCAGATCCAGCTTTTTTATTAGACTACATTATCACATAGGTATAGGCCATTTGCACCAAAAAATAATCGTAATTAGCGTCCTAATTCTATCACGCAGCTAGAAATATGAGAGAAATATGTCAAATTTAATTGTGATTAATGCGCTAATCACAATTAGTGTTTTTGGTGCAAATGGACCTAATACAATTTAATGGACACTGTATTTATTTTGAGTCAAGCGGTGGTCTAATATTCAGAAGGAAATAATATTAGTAGTTGCCCAAATGCACAAAGATTCTGTAGTGAATATCATTCAGAATGTTACAACTGTAGATTATAATAAAAGTCCTTAAAACTTGACTTCACCATTCTGTTAGACCCTGTATTATGTGACTGGTGGTTTGCACGCTATTGAGCTATGTTGCTTATTGAAACAGTAGTTGGATCGGATGTACGAAAAAAAAATATGGGCAAAAACTTGCATAACCTTTTCCATACGTGGTGGGCATAAAGATAAATGTGCCCACCTTTAGCCAGATACTCAATACTTAATTTTGCGTGACAGGCGGCTAGCCCATCGCCAAAGCTGGAGATTGAATGAATGAATGAATGAATGGATGAATGAATGAATGAATGAATGAATGAGTGAATGAATGAATGAATGAATGAATGAATGAATGAATGAATGAATGAATGAATGAATGAATGAATGAATGAATGAATGAATGAATGAATGAATGAATGAATGAATGAATGAATGAATGAATGAATGAATGAATGAATGAATGAATGAATGAATGAATGAATGAATTTCTTTATTTCCAATAAAAGATTCACATTTTGGTTAAGCCCTAGATCCCACACTAGGATTCCCTGTATCGTGGGGTCTAGTCTCTTCCAGACCATTTACAAATAAAGTTGTATGGAACTTAATTATATAAAAAACAACAAAACATAAGTACTAAAAAGCATTTGCTGAAAAAAAAAAAAGGATTGAAGGAAATGTTAATAATGTTGGTCCATTTGTTAAAGTTCCTCAAACGAACCTCAACCATCTTCTAGATTACCTACTTTTATTAGCCAGTAAAACGACCTGCCACATCCAAAATGATCTTAATACTGTAACACCGCGATTATTACCAGGGCGCGGCTGTACTCTGAATAGAAATGTGAACATTATGTACGACCGTTCGTTGTTCCGTGCCGCTCCATACTTTGATTCCAACTAATAGTATTTGCTTCGGTGGTAAGTTATGATTTTTGGTTGGCTGATAGGCAAAACAAACGTGGTGTTATGCCTATTCTTCTATCGGGTGGCGGAGGCACATTTAGCCAGGGGCCCGATGCTGCTCTGAGAAACGCACTTATATTGGATCGCTACCGCTTCTAAAACACCCAAAATGGCGTCATTTGGTATGCTCCTAAAGAATCGCAAATAGATCGTAAATAGATTGCAAGCAAAGCGTATACGTATAATTCTGCCGGGCCCCAGATAATTCTGTCTTTTGATTACCGATAGTTTATGACAAAGTTATGATATACACCGATACACCCGATATCATGTACCATAGTCATATAGTTTAGTGCATGTTGGTGCAAGGCACTACTGTAACTTTAGTCTAACTAACGGAAAACCACAATAGTCGATAATTTACAGTCTTCACAAAATAAAAGGCCCGTTTTGACAGTTTACGCCCATGAAGTTTTAACCCCTAACGCGTAGGTAATAGAAGCGGTTTTGGGTGCAACTTGTACGCTTTGCTTATACGCAACAGTTGGCTTTTATTACATGATATCTAATTTAATCTTATTTAATTGTATTGTTATTAATAATGGACATTTGAAGTCTGGACAATAAATAAATAATAATAATAATAACCTATACGCATTAGGGGTTAAAACTTCATGCGCGTGAACTATCAAAACGGGCCTTTTATTTTGGAAAGACTTTAGTCTGGGCATAATATGCTGAGACAAGGCTGAGACTCATAGGCGATGAAAGCCACGCAGATCAAATTATTATGCAAGACAGGTTACACGTCAACAAAAGACGTGTCGTCTGTCCTGCCTTGCTAAATCTTTTCTGCGTGGTCTGGGCATAGTATAAATAAGAAATAGTAAGTTCACTAGGCCCCTGTTCGCATGATAACTACCTACTCTTGCTCAAACGGCTAGGGTTGTCGCTTAACACGTGTCGCCCGGCGCCGCCGCCGGACGAATGACGTTGACTCGTCGCATGCATTGCTTGCATAGCCCTGTCTCGTAGCAAGCGAAGGAGGCGAGATTCGGCAATGTGTGCGTGTGGCGGCGCGTGCTTATACGGAATGCAATGTAGCTGTGTGTGTGCGGCTGATCTCGTTGATTTGTTTGAAGTGAACCTGGCGTGGTCTGGGTCTCAGCATACGCCGATACTAACAGTGGAGTGGTAGACCGCACATATGCCCACCCACGTTTGGCTAGTACCTTATAGTCTATTCGTGATAAGAATGCAGTAAAGTCATCACTGTCCAGCGGCCTAGCCACGCCCGTAACCAATCAAATCGTTTCCAATTATCGAGCCAAGTTCACAGTGACCAGCTTGAAGGCAAACTTTCGAACGCGAAGGTTGTGTCCTATCCTGTGAGTGTGTACTCACAGGATCATTCTTATCACGGATAGACTGTAGTGCCTCATTTCACCAACAGTAAGCGGACACTTAGCGCTTCTTCATAGCTGTCTAGCGATGTTTCGGAGGCCTAGGAGTCTCTTAAATATAGGGGACTTCTAGTAGCCTAGATAAAGTGTGCCCCTGAAGTAATATAAAGTATCCTCAAGATTGTTGGTGATATTGGCGTAATCGCCTTTTTCCTATGTAAATTAAATTTAGCCAATTAATGTCCCCACCGAGAGGCACATGCCTTTACACGGATACGAGAAAGATTAAGCCATTTCCTTCCGTGACAGAATAATGATCTTATAATAAAATTACTCTGGCTTCCCGGTACTCATCAAAGTTATCTTCGATCACGTGCAGCCAGTTTCCTGGTTGCACGTGCTTCCGCTAATATTTACGTGAGATGGCAAAGTGATTCAGGTTCAAGACTTATCTGTTCTTCTCCCACACTGGTTCAGTGTAGAGAAGAGACAAAAAAACTCTACGATTTGGTTTATCTGATAGAATCAGTTGAGGTACAGTTCCATTATCATGCAATCAAATCAATTCAACTTCATTCAGTAGGATTGTAACACATGGCTGCATTGCTAATAAGGTTCACATTATTAGGTTATTCGGTATCGCCACAGAACTATCTAATCTGTATCTTGTCGTTATGACGGTAGACTATAGTCTGGCAAGGCAGAATTGAACATCGCAAAGTTGAAAATTCTTATGCTCGCAATTTTAACAACACCGGATACACGTAGGTATATGTTACCGGCAAGAAATGAAATCTGATATTCAACAGTGTTACTGGCCAGTTTAACTACAGATGTATCCTAAAGAATGACGGTTTTCATACTTTAACGGTGACTTATACATCAATGTCACGATGACCAAAGATAATATATAAATATATATATAATATTCATGTAGTTCTTTATGTAATGTATTCAGTAGATTAGTAATATATTATTATTATTATTATTATTATTAGCCTATAGCATCCCACTGCTGGGCAAAGGCATAATGTATAATAATTTATAATTAATAATGTATAATTTATTTATTTTGGTTTTCACTTATTTGAGCACTTTGGCCTACCTGTTCTGTATTTTAATATTCTTTGTCCATCCTGGATTTTCTGGAAGAGATCTCTTTATAGAGATAAGCTTGTCTTTGTACATTCCTTCTCTGTATCTTTTTGTGTTTTATCTTTTATGCGCAATAAATATATACGAAATATAAACAGCAGTGTGGCCGCTATAAAAAAAGCACTCGTCAAGTTAGACTAGCCAGACTCCAACTATAAATTACGAATATGACCAAAAGTTTATATTATTTGTTATTTAGAATCGCTTTGCCACCTCCCGTCAGTTAAATCATACAAGTAATAACCACACACAGAAGACAAAATTATCCAACTAATTGCTTGGAACTTTTCTCCTACGTTTCTGTGAAAGTAAATCAATATACTCGAACAAATAATTGCGAACATCGAGTTCATTACCCTTGGTCGTGTCCTTCTTAGAAGCTCTTATTATGGAGACGCCATCATAACGCTTATTACCCCTTTCTCGAACTATGTGCTAAGATAAGTTATTAGTAGTTACTATCAGTGGTTGATATATTCACCTCAGAGAAGGGAACCAGAGTGTTGGAACTGCACGGGCAGCATGCCAGCTAAGACAAAGGCTCTTGTCGTGAATAAATGTCATTATCTCTTGTCGGGTAAGACACGTGGTAGGCTTTCGAAGCGAGCGTCTATAGCGTCAGTGGCGCCGCGTCTGTGACGCCGCGACACAGAGCGACAGACAGGGTTCTATGCAAATGTATGAAATTCTAGAGAACATCATTTGAACGCAGCAACACTGACGCGGCGGCGCGTCCGTCAGTGCCGCTGTGACCGGTAACGGTGATAGACGCTGCGTCTGTCCGCTTGCTTCGAAAGCCTACCTTAGACTTGGCAAGTAGTCTTTCCACGTCAATTGAGAGACTATAGACATGCTGAGCACACTGATTAGTAAAACACAGGGATACTACTCTACCACGCCAACCAGACACCTGTCAGGCTTACGTTTTTTGTTACATAACATAAGCGCTTATTACATTACGCTGTCGGCAGGGCACGATTTGTATAGACGTCTCACTCTGATGGAACGACTAGAAAGAGACAGTGAGTCAGACAGGACCCTGCCGACAGCGTAATGTAATAACCTCTTTAGTTTTGTTCCACGGATGTGACGTAAGGCAAAAGATGCCTATGCATCTTAGGGGCGATCTTTCAACACCCAGACAAACAGTCAACTTTAATGTATCTATAAAATGTGGAATTCCTCAGATCAACATACAGATAAACTCTATTTGAGGAGTGAAAGATCGGCCCTTATTCTAGAAATATGACAGATCGTTTCCGAGGTTACTCCCGTCCTTATTAATCGAAGCTTGTGACATGAGATATTTTAACAGAGATGTAACTGCCGCCTGGGGCTCTAATTCCAAGCACGTTGACCCTATTTTTTTTTACAATCGGTAGCATTTTACTGCCCACTACTGGTTGTACCTAAGCCTTATTATTGAGCCAACTGATCTGGTCCTGGGGCAATCTAATCCAGGTTTTCCCGCGGTATTGGTCATGTCATTGTCTACGCCAGCATTAGAAGCAGTGGGCTCAAGGTGAACTCAAGTACGACCACTGCCCGTCTTGCCCCGCTTCCCCTCAACCCCTCATCTTCTCTCGCCTAGCGTTGGCTCGCGTCACAACACATATCTGTTCTGTATTAATTAATAAATCTGCAAATTAAAAGGCTGCTTAATATTACAAGTCTAACGTTATTTTAAAAGGGCCATAACGAACCCCCTTTAACAAATTGGCGACCGTGACAGGACTGTGCAAACATCGTCAAGATACTGTTTGAACTTTGGACTCGTGAACGTGAACGCGCGCCGGACGTGGCACATTCCAGCATCAACGACCAGGATATTTGAAGCCGCAAAGCCGTGAACAGGGAAGTGTCCATTCCTTCTTATCCTTATACCGTTTGAATATCATTATTTCCCTCTTGATTTTGTGTTGTTAGTGATACTCGACCATAAAAATGTCAGACTCATCAGATACTCCTAACGAGACAACAGGGAGCAAAAGAACGCTTAAGAATTTAATTCGAAAGAGAGGTACAATTAAAGGCCTTATAACTAAATTTAGAGATCATGTAGCACTGTTACAAAAGAAAAAGCCGGAGGAGTTAACTAAGTTACAAATTAGGGAATTAGAGCTCCGAATTAAGAAAATCGAAGCTCATTGGGTGGATTTCGAGTCAATACAGACTGAGATCGAGCAGCTCACCACCTCGAATTTAGATGAACAAGTAGGAGAACGAGATGCAGTCGATTCCCAATTGTATTCACTTCTACCGGCCGCTAGGGATATTGTTGAAACGTACATGGCAGGCGAACAAAAAGAGGACCCTTTAAATAAGTCCACTTGTACTTCCATGCACGGGTCATGTCATCAGCACAGTGCGATTAAATTACCTACAATAAATCTACCATCGTTTGACGGTAACTACTTGAAATGGTTGGAATTCCGTGATACCTTCGAGTCTTTAATACATTCGAACGATTCCATACCAAACATAAATAAATTTCATTATTTGAGATCGTCACTGGAGGGAGGTGCAATAACTGTCATTAAATAAATTGAATTTACCTCTCCTAACTATGATTTAGCCTGGAATTTGCTGTGCGAGCGCTTTAACAACAAAAAGATACTAATTAACAATCACTTGAAAGCATTGTTTGGTATCGAATCATTAACTCGTGAATCGCATAAGGCACTTCGTTATCTCATCGATCACTTTCTTAAAAATCTAAGAGCCCTTGAATCATTAGGCCAGCCCACCGATCAGTGGGATACCATCATTATATACATGGTGTCCTCAAAACTTGACACATTCACTAGCCGTAAATGGGAAGAACATAAAAATAATCTCTCCGATTTACCGTCATTGAGTGAATTTACAACATTCTTGCGTAATCGCGCCGACATACTTGAAACGTCATTCATGAATAGATTCGACAAACCAGACAACAAACCATCTCATCATAACATTCATAAAACTGAGCATAAAGTAACCAAGTCGTTTGTTGTGTCTCATGACGATAGGAAGGTACCATTATCATGTCCATCCTGTCAGCAAGTACATAGGATAATTGATTGCATAAAATTCAAAAACATGAACGCCAAAGATAAAATGTCTGAGGTCTTGAAGTTAAATCTCTGCAGCAACTGCTTGAGACGAGGCCATGAAGCACCACAGTGCCGCCTTGGTTGCTGTAGAATCTGCCGACAAAAACATAATACAATGCTTTGTGCGCGTTCACTCCTAAATGAATCTATCTCGAGTAGTGAAAATGATAGCCATACACCTATACATACATTGCCGGTCTCACTGCCCGCCGCCGCCGCCGCCGCCGCCGCCGTGACTAGTAAACAAGTACTTCTAGGCACGGCTTTAGTTCAAATTAAAACGCCACAATCTCCTGAGGTTTATGTGGCGCGGGCTTTGTTGGACTCTGGCAGCCAATCATCATTCATGACTGAGCACCTGAAAAAGAAACTAGGGTTAAACACAAAAACATCTGACATAATGACAATATCAGGTATAAACAATGCACCTTTCCATGTTTCAGAATCCTGTGAAATGACCTTGCATTCCTTAACAGGCTCCTTTAATATGCAGCTAAAATGTTTGGTCATACCTCAAATCACTGGAAACTTACCTAACGCCGAGATCAATGCTTCAGAATTGAACTTGCCGCCGAATATTCAGTTAGCTGACCCGAGTTTTCATCACTCTTCCGAAGTGGACCTCCTCCTGGGCGCTGAGGTATTCTTTGATATAATTAACTCGCGACAAATAAAGCTAGGTCCTAATATGCCTACGTTGCAGAGTTCTAAACTCGGTTGGATTATAGCAGGACCTTTATTATGCCCTGGCCTGAAAGAAAGTAAACATATAAACTGTAATTTCACTATGGAAATAAATAAATCCTTGAATAGATTTTGGGAAATAGAAGAATTAGGTTCAGATAAAATTCCCGTAACACAGGAACATGAAATTTGCGAATCACATTATCTTGAAAACACGACACGCTTACCTGATGGTAGGTTCCAGGTCATGATGCCCATGCGGGAATCGCCCGAATCATCACTCGGCGATTCATATCGTATGGCAATGCGTCGCTTCTTTTGTCTGGAACGAAAACTGAATAAAGACCCGGTGGCTAAAAAACAATATTGCGAATTCATTAAGGAATATGAAGATTTAGGGCACCTAAGTAAAATAGACAAACCTGATTTCGGCTATTACATGCCCCACTTAGCTGTCTTTAGGCCAAACAGCGAATCTTCAAAAATTCGCGTCGTATTTGATTGCTCTGCGAAAACTAGCTCCGGCAGGTCATTGAACGATATTCAGAGAATAGGCCCGGTAGTTCAAGATGAATTACTTAGAATCCTTCTGAGATTTCGACAGCATAAGTATGTGTTAACCGGCGACATACAAAAAATGTACCGACAAATCATGATAGAACCGACACAACGTAACTTGCAACTCATAATCTGGCGGGCCGACGAGAATGAGCCACTCGATATATTACAACTAAATACCGTTACCTATGGCACGGCGTCGGCTCCGTTCCTGAGTACGCGTTGTTTGTTACAATTAGCAAATGAATGCAAGGATTCGACCATTGCCGACGTCATCAAACATGATTTTTATTTTGATGATGTGCTGACAGGGAGTGACAGTGAGACAGGTTTAGCCTACATTTATCAATCGGTTGTGGATATTTTGTCGTCGGCTTGTTTACCACTACATAAATTTAGAACAAATTGTCCTCAGATTTTTCCTAATAATGAGTCATGTGAGGCAAATTCGCTTGACCTAAATAAAGAGACAAGTGTCTTGGGCCTGCGTTGGTCACCTAAAACTGACACATTGCAATTCTCAGTACATAATATCGATAATAAATCACAAAACGTAAGCAAGAGATACATATTATCGAATACTTTGAAGGTGTTTGACCCGTTAGGCCTAATTAGTCCTTGTACTATAAAACTTAAAATACTATTACAGAGTCTATCTGTCTTGAAGCTGGGATGGGATGATGCTGTCCCGGATAACATTAAAAGGACATGGAAAAAGTTTACAACAAACATGTTGTCTTTAGAAACTCTTTCTGTGCCCAGATACGCACTTAGTGCGAATTGCATTAAAATAGATCTTCATTGCTTTGTCGATGCATCACAGGATGCATATGGTGCATCTATATATCTACGTACAACTGATTCGGCTCATAATGTACAAGTTAATCTTCTTTGTTCGAAGGCACGAGTAGCCCCGCTGAAACAAAACACAATACCACGCCTTGAGTTATGTGGTGCTTTGCTGGGCGCTCGTCTGGCAGCGAGGGTTGTCGCTTCGCTACGGTGTGACATTCACACAAAAGTTTACTGGACGGACTCCTCGATAGTGCTTGGGTGGATAAAGACACAACCGAAGGTCCTGAAAGCTTTTGTGTGCAATAGAATAAACGAAATTCATGAGCTCACTGACCGAGCAATGTGGAGACATGTACCCACATCATTAAACCCAGCCGATCTCGCTTCCAGAGGTGTGGAACCAAGCCAACTTGCATCTTCAAGTTTGTGGTGGCAGGGACCGTCCTTCCTTAATAAGGACGAATCATGCTGGCCACAGACTTTTAACCAGACATTAGAAAATGAGTTACCTGAGTTGAAGTCACTTACCTGTACATCAGACGAACCTTTTCTTGATTTCAGTAAATACTCAGACGCACAAAAACTTAAAAGAATATTTGCCTACGTACTGAGATTTACACATAACTGTAGAAAACCTGAAAATAAAAAGAAAGATTATTTACAAATACATGAAATAAATAATTCACTTACACTTTTAATCAAAATTGCTCAGCAACAATCATTTCCTTCAGAAATTAATATCTTAAAACTAGGAAACAGTCTTACCTTAAAATCAAACTTGTTACAGCTTGCGCCTTTCGTTGATGATACCGGCGTATTGAGGATAGGTGGTCGCCTTGATAATTCCGATTGCGACTTCAATAAAAAGCATCCAGCTTTATTAAATGGTAAACATCACTTTACAAAGATGTTAATGGAAAGCGAACACTTACGCCTCTTTCACGCTGGCCCTCAGCTGCTTCTCAGTTCGTTTCGTGAACAGTTCTGGCCTATTGGTGGCAGGATTTTAGCTCGTAGCATAGTCAGAAAGTGCATACTGTGCACTCGCTTGCGTGGAAGAACTGTGGAGCCGTTGATGGGCAATCTCCCTGCTGACCGCGTAAATCAGAATTACCCGTTTCAAGTATGCGGCACAGATTTTGCAGGTCCTATATACATATCTAGCAAAAAGGGGCGTGGCAACAAGATAACGAAATGTTACTTATGCTTGTTTATCTGCTTTAGCACAAAGGCCTTACATCTTGAAATTGTAAGCGACCTCACATCAAATGCCTTTATATTAAGCCTTAAAAGACTAATAGGAAGGAGAGGTAAACCTCATACCATTCACTGCGACAATGGGTCAAACTATATTGGCGCTAATAATGAATTAGGTAGGGTCTTAAAGTCTAGCCTCAATAGCCTATATGAGTTCTCCAATAACGAAGGCATACAATTTGTCTTCAATCCTCCTTATTCACCCACGTTTGGTGGAGTTTGGGAAGCTGGCGTCAAATCAGCCAAATTCCATTTAAAACGCATCATGGGTAACGCAAGTCTGACATTTGAAGAGTTGAGTACATTAGCAACACAAATTGAAGCGATCCTTAACTCCAGACCCTTAACTCCTTTATCCTCCGACCCCAACGATTTCCTCCCCTTGACTCCAGGGCACTTTCTCATAGGCAGGCCCCTGACCTCACTACCATCGCCTCCAGTAACTCTCAAAAGTCCTAACAGATATCAGAGAATTGAACAGTTACGGCAACACTTTTGGCAGCGATGGAGACTCGAGTATTTGGCGGAGCTTCAACAGCGCACCAAATGGCGCCTTCGTCAACGAGATCTGAAGACTGGTGATCTTGTCGTCTTCAAAGAAGAGAATGTCGCACCGTTACACTGGCGTCTAGGCCGGGTCCATCAGTTATACCCCGGAAAAGATGGCATTACCAGAGTTGCTGACTTCCTCACCGCACGCGGAATCATACGACGAGCAGTCAACAGAGTGTGCCCTTTACTGACGTCTGAAGATCTTGAAAGCCAAGGATCAAGCCAGGACTTTCAAGGGCCGCCAGGATTGTCTACGCCAGCATTAGAAGCAGTGGGCTCAAGGTGAACTCAAGTACGACCACTGCCCGTCTTGCCCCGCTTCCCCTCAACCCCTCATCTTCTCTCGCCTAGCGTTGGCTCGCGTCACAACACATATCTGTTCTGTATTAATTAATAAATCTGCAAATTAAAAGGCTGCTTAATATTACAAGTCTAACGTTATTTTAAAAGGGCCATAACGAACCCCCTTTAACAAATGTCGTCCTGTCACGGTCGCCAATTTGTTAAAGGGGGTTCGTTATGGCCCTTTTAAAATAACGTTAGACTTGTAATATTAAGCAGCCTTTTAATTTGCAGATTTATTAATTAATACAGAACAGATATGTGTTGTGACGCGAGCCAACGCTAGGCGAGAGAAGATGAGGGGTTGAGGGGAAGCGGGGCAAGACGGGCAGTGGTCGTACTTGAGTTCACCTTGAGCCCACTGCTTCTAATGCTGGCGTAGACAGTCATCGACCTATCTGGTTCCTGGTCGACCGACGCTTTTTCTTTTATTTTATGTACTGTCAAGATGTCTAATTATGATTAAATACTACTTTGTCACCGCGTCAACGGTCTCACACTGGACTGTCTCGACTCTGTCTCACTCAACCACTCAACTGTCTAGAGATGGAAATAATAAAGTTCGCCGAGAATAATTTGTATTATTCTCAATAATGATTTTATGGTTGCAAACCAGATATTTGTCACCGCGTGAATTTCCCATACAAACGTAATACAAAAATGATTTGAATTTGAGAAATAGTTTAACGTATTTAGACTGTTAATCGGATTTATACACTGTTTACGCAGGTTCCTGGTCTGTATGCCAGGGATCCTCTTCAACCAATTTAAAAATATTTTTAAGTAATTTGAATAAGAACCTTGGTCTACGACCAGGAACCTGCGTAAACACTGTACTAATCTGATTAACAGTCTAAATGCTTTGAACTAGTTCTCAAATTCAAATCATTGTGGTATTACGTTTGTATGGGAAATTCACGCGGTCGCCGGTTTCTTAAAATTAGTTTTGTCACAGAAAAACTAATAGATAGATAAAGTTACATATAGTCTTATGCCAGCTTTACACTCTGACGGTTAAAAGAAATCCCAAAGCGATGGACTTTACTTTGGGTAGTATTTAAACGAGCGACAAAAACAGCCTAACCTAACCTTACCGAAATACTAAGCGAGCGACTAAAATACTTGTGGGCTATTCTTGAGGTGTCAAAACCACTAAACTAGAGGAACTAAAGGCACTAAACTGACAAACTTCAAATCCGACAGCTCTTACGTGTGGCCACAGATTCCATTTTCAAACACACGATTTTAATTAGTTTAGTTAGTATAGTTCGTGTCGCCTTCGGAATCGCAGGCTGATAGTCTTGTGTCGGTCATGTACGAAGAACGATTAGGAAACGTGCAATGAACGAAAAGAAACGTTTCCCTACGCTAGTCGCTAATCGGACATTCGTTCTATTAGGACATGACCGACCGACCGACCGAGCGAGCGCTAATCGGACATTCGTTCTATTAGGACATGACCGACCGACCGACCGAGATTCTCGCTCGGTCGGTCGGTCGGTCATGTCCTAATAGAACGAATGTCCGATTAGCGACTAGCGTAGGGAAACGTTTCAGCGAGAAGGAGAATGGCGGGGCGGGCGGGAGCCATTCATTACATTACATTATGTATTATTATACTTTAATAGAAGTGACAAGTAGTCAAGAGACTAGAATGACAGTCCTAAGCCTGTTTAGGTATGAAGGAAAATGTAATATTATTTAACTTTTTATTTCTGCAATGCAAACTGACACGTACAATTGTATAAATATGTGAATACAGAGTATAATATTCCTGAAGTTTCTGCTCTGCACGACAAGAAAGGTTAATCTAATAGCCCATTTTTTATTCATCCAATCCAACGTCCTAATAGTACTAATAAAGCTGTTAGAGCTTACTGGTACACCGACTGAAATGTCTTAGTACGGAGCGCTCTCTGAGGACCGAGCAGGCATATTGTTTTATTCATAAGATCCAATGTCCTAATAGTACTAATAGAACTGTTAGAGTGTACTAGTACACTGACTGAAATGTACTAGTACGGAGCGCTCTCTCTGATGACCGAGCAGGCACAAGACTACAGGCTGACTGTAATTTAGTCGGAGGTTTAGTTTTTTTTCGATCGCTATTTATCCGACATTGGTAGCCGGGAAAACGCAATGTTCACCACTCTATGTGTGCCTTAGGTAGAGCATACAGATTTATCAAAAGCTGGCACGTTCAACACATTGACACGTGTCGCTTGTGTAGTGTCAGTTAATAAGCACGCGGCGTGACGTTGCAGTGCATGGGCATCCAGAATAATCCTGTATGTCTTATCAAACGAGTAAGAAGGAGACATAATTGTTTTGCTTTTACTGCTGCTTATAAAACATTAATCTTTTTAGGGTTCCGTACCCGAAGAGTGCCAAACGGGACCCTATTACTTAGACTTCGCTGTCCGTCCGTCCGTCTGTCTGGCTGTCACCAGGCTGTATCTCATGAACCGTGGTAGCTAGAAAATTAAAATTTTCACAAAACGTGTATATCTGTTGCTGCTCCACCAACAAATACTGAAATACACGAAATATTGAAAAAATAAAGGTGTCTTCATACAAGAAACGTATTTTTTTGTACTTTTGGTACAATGATGGTGCGGAACCCTCCGTGTGAGAGTCCGACTCGCACTTGGCTGATTTTTATATTCGTGTAACGTTTCAATTAAAGGCGTTATTGTAATTATTTATCTATTTCGTTTTTTAAACATACTTTATAGTGAAATTGCATTTTGATTTGTACAGCGAGCATTAGACGGTAATGTACTGCGGTCTACTGAATGTGTTGTGCAGCAGAGCAACATAAAATCTCTAGGGCTTAGTTTGTGAGCTGGAATCCAAGATTTCAAGCGACTGCACTAAGGCTCCTTGAAAACTTCTGCGTGCAATTGTCCTAGTTCTCGAACGGCCACTGCATTATGTAGTGGATATCTTGCCGGACAGGCGGAAGTTCTGAAATTATTTTATAAAGTACAATTTACTTAACTTCTGTTTTACTTCTGTAGAACAAGTTAATACTCTATTCTCTAAAATAAAAATGCGTGAAGCTGTTGGTGTTGTTGTTGATTAAATTGTTGATTAGAATCTTAAAATATCGGACCGTAAAAATCGGACTGCCGCATGCCGGACAGTGAAATTCTTTGTAGTGCACAAACGCTCTAAGGCCCGTTACAATAATTTAGAAGAAAGAAAGAAAGAACGAAAGAAACATTTATTACAAGGACAGCAACCCACCAGATAAAAGAAAATGAAAGAAACCAAACAGAAAGTAGGACACACACCATATCAATAATAGTTGAAAACACATCAATGACGGTCGTGGTGTGTCACTGTCATTATAAATGGCAACTCTCAGCGATATGCTGAAGGCAAGAGACTCTATATATCCAATTGACTGCGTCTGCGGGGGAATGCGGCTCGCCAAACGTTTGTTGTATTCAACAAACGTTCGTATACGCAACCTATGTACGATGACGGGCCGCCAGCCAATTTCGCAGCGGCTGACCAATCACAGCTCTCTTACCTTGTTCCCCGCCGCCCGTAAATTGGTGAGTTGTGTTTCAAAGGAAAATGTATCTATGCGCTCTCCACTGGATAAGTGCTCCCTGCTGAAGAAAGAAAGATTTATCCAAACTTATCATGTCGAGTTTGTTAATCTTTACTATTTAACTATTCAGGCATTTACCGACGTGATTAAGTAGCACTTATACTTACTTAATGTATGACTGAGATATGGGCAGAAGAAAAATTACTTGTGGTCCTAAGCCGTTATGCTTAGGGCATTCAAAGATCAGTGAAATCATGATACCAAAGTTTCGACATAGTTATATCACGCACGACGCCCTGAGATACTATTCTCGCGCATTCGATATACAGATATTCTTAGGAATCCGACTAGATGGCTCTGCCAGTCTTGTGACTCGCGGTGGTGAGGTGTTTTCCTATTAGGTTATTTATTAGTTCATTATTGTATCATTTTCGATGTGCCTATACCAACCGACAATACATACTGCGAAAGGTTTATTCCGTGGTTTTATTGTACGGTCACACCTCGGACACTCCATAGAACGCTCGTAAAATAAGCACCTATACTACTACATGACTAAATGATGTTTGTATACGTGCAAATGTGTGCGTAAATATTGCTAGGGCTGGTAGCGCGGCAAATGCAGCGATTTGCGTCGGGCGAACCGAACGACGACGGCGCGACCCGAACTGTCCCGAACACAAGCGTTTGCATTATTATGAAATGACTTTGTAGGGGCGCTGCCGTTTAAACATACCTAGTCGGGTTCTCATTGAAATCCTAAAAAATGTTAATGTTCACTTTGATCCTTCATACATTAAGTTACAAAAATAGAGTAGGTAGGTATCGAATAACTGTCTAAAAGTGGGCACAGTGCCTTTGCCACCTCTTATGGGAAAAGGCGTGAAGCTATGTTATGTTGTTGTTACCTACTATTACTTATTCTGAAGTAGGTAAGAGACACTTGGCGTGAACTGTAGGTAGGTACCTACCTATGTAAAAACATCGTTAGGATTGTACA
This sequence comes from Argyresthia albistria, assembly GCA_963457715.1. NCBI lineage: Eukaryota > Metazoa > Arthropoda > Insecta > Lepidoptera > Argyresthiidae > Argyresthia > Argyresthia albistria. Next base: position 5,058,846 of record OY735276.1, on the reverse strand, counting down.
ATATTCGAATTTTATGTTAAGTAGGTACCTAGTCTCTGAGAGATTCAAAACAACCAAACCACTACAGGGTTCGAGCGAGACCCGGCCGAAGCTCGCTATATGTGGACCCAGCTAATGGCGGCGCGCCGCCGCCGCGACAAAGTTAGTGCGTGCGTACTTGGGTCAATCAACTTAACCCACACTTTTCTGTCAACGCACGCACTCTCTCTGAAAGTTCTTCGAGGACTGCAGCTCAACGGCACTATCAAAGGACACCATACCGCGCCATGTGAGCAAAAAAAAACACAAACGAAGATCTTCGAGAACGTAATCAAGTTCCCCGTAGTGCCTGCTAGCTTAGATACTATTGTTATATTCGTAAAATGTGTAAATTTAACCATTTAGCGTATTTTAATAATAAATGGTCGGGGACAGCAAAGTGTGGGTAAAATAGTTGATTGACCCACCTACTACCTACTTTTCAACTCGAAGTGCTTCGTTCGCGTTGTTGAATCGCACCAACAACGGATAGCACGAAATGAATACCTATAATAAATGTACTTTATTGATAATTATATAATTATGTATTACGGAAGGTTTAGTACTAGGTATCTTAGAAAATAAAATATGAAAGAGAACCTTTAGAGAACCTTTCCTTTTTTGAAGTCGGTTAAAAATAAAATATTACGACACTGACTTATTATCAATTATCGTAGTCAGTAGCTAGTAAGCACTACAAACATATAACTCTGTCTCTGTCTCGCACAAAGTCTGTCCTTGTGAGAGAGCGAGACACACACAGCAAACGCTGACCAAGTTACATTCCGGGAGTTAAGGTATTAGAATTTTTATTTCTCAAAAGAACAACAATAGAGTTGCTGTTGCTTACCTTCTTTCATCAGTCGGGAACTGAAAGAATCTCCTGTCTTTGCTGATTCTAGTTGACGACAGACACACAAATAATGCACAAAACTTCACCATATTATATTACCGGTTATTATTCACCGTATACGCGCGGTCACTCGTCAGGCGTTCAACCGCGTCTATTGATATTTCAACCAGTTCCTAGACGCCAGGGGTGGGGTGCGGTATCTGAATCAGCGCGGGGAAGGGAGTGGCCGTTCTGTACGGAGTACTATTATCTCTTCTGTGGTACGGTGCCAATAGGGGTCACAGTTCAAATAGATATCGACACCTATATCGAGTGATTTTGTATGGGAATCGCTCGATATGTTGTCGATATTCGTATATCGAATGCTCTGACTATTCTGAAGCATGATTCTCGCGCCTTCGATATACGGATATGGTGACCTATATTGACATATTCCCCTACAAAATCATTCGATATAGGTGTAGATATCGTATATCGATCGAATGCGCGAGAATCATGCTCCTGGGCATGATTCTCGTCTCGCGCCTTCGATACACGGATATCGAGACCTACATTGACAGATTCTCATACAAAATCACTCGATATACTCGTAGATGTAGATATCGTATATCGGATGCGCGAGAATCATGCCGCTGGCATGGCAGTGACAGGTGAACTACCGAAACTAACGCCTTTTGACAGGTTCGTTGCAATAAGTTGCATAGACGTGGCGCCCTCCTGTAAACGTCACTCACGCGCCAAAAGACGTAACGTTGTCTTACGGCAACAAAAGATCAAGATCAAATGTTCTGTTTTTTTTTTTCACAGATACTTTTATATGTTTTTCATAGGTTTGAACTTTATCTCGATGTGGGTGGCTTGAAAATCGCAGGCCGTGGACTTTAGACGGGCGGTTATGTACATAGGCGATTGCGATTATTTAAAATTTTAAACAAATTTTAATATGTCAAGAATCCCTTTGCTTTATTGAACGAGTAAAACAGTTTATTAGCCAAACTGATTTGTCCTATCCAAACGCCGCGCGCCGATACGACATTTTATAAGTAAGACTTTATGTTTATTATTGTCACGATGTCGGAACTGTTATTTCACTGATTAATTTGGTATCACACTCATTCTGATACATTTGTATCTGACCCATAGCGACCCTACCTCGACCTTCCAAATGAAAGACATTCTATCCTAACGATGAAAAGGGTGTATCGCGTTTTTGCGAGATTGATTTCAATCAATGGAGACTCCTATTTCTTTCTCAGCCAATTCGGGTTTGCTTGAGTATAGTTTTTATCTCTATTCGAATATTGGCAGCGGCACTATAGGTTATTGAACAGATTATTTGGTATGTTTTCCAAAAAGGCCTACATTTCTCGATACTGAGATAAATAATAGAACAAAATGATTTCATCTATCTACCTTTCCCTTTTCCAATAGTTCTGGAAGAAACCTCATGTTCGTCTTTGTAAATTGTCTATCTATTATATTTTTTATGTATGCCATTCTATTACGAAATTCTATCAATAAAGAAATTACAAATTATGAAATTACGAATGATGCAATTTTGTTTTTGACGTAAGAATTATACGTATTAAAATTCCATCGCACATTAGTTTAGATATGACCAGTTAAAAATTGCTCGTCGTCGAAAGAAGCGTTCATAAGAGAGAAAAACCTCTCAACGTACAGTATTGATTATTTTGTGTGTTTTTAATGTTCGTAAAGTAAATACATCTTAGTATTTAAAGAATATACTTTCACATGAAAGAACTGCAGTCGGCGTAGTTATTTGAAACCGCTGACCGCAAAATTTCATTTAAAGAACGCTGTTTTCATACTAAAATGGCTTAGTTCAAAGTTATGGTCAGAATATCCGGATAAGTCTGGATTTTAGGATTATTTCTTGTGATCTGAATTTAGGCAGGCATAGTTCGATTTCTCATCTCTGTAATCTACTAACTAGACCAATTAATATGCCTAGATCGTAGCATGTTAGCGGTCTTCATTCATTGCCTATTCTTCTATGAAAGTCGCGAGGATGAAGTGTTGTTTATTGATTTGAAATAATTAATGTTGTTAAGTACAGACTACAGATGGATCTACTGCTACATAGCTATACAAAAATTATCTTACTAAAGATAAGCTCGTCTTTGTATACTTACGGTCTACGCACGCTGGGACGGCATGGCAAGGGATTTTAAGTTTTTACCAATGGACATTCAAACGTATCCCTATAGAAATAAGACATAAATTGATATGGATGCTTCGGAATTATTTTTAAACAATAGCAATTTATGTCTTATTTCTATATCGAAACGTTTGAATGTCCATTCGTAAAAACTTGCCATGCCGTTACGGTCTGCGTAGACCTTTGTTCTACGGTTTTTTTTGTGCAGTAAAGAAATTATCAATTAAAGGCATGAAGCAATGGAGGCTAAATAGTGCCTCTAAGTAACTACCAACCACGCACGCCCAATAGAAAAGGCATGATGCGAAGATATTTAGAAAAGTAAAGTAAGTGAAGTAGTCCCCACCGAGGGGCACATGTCTTTACCCGGATCCGAGTAAGATTGAGCCATATTCCACCACGCCGCTGGCTCAGTGCGGGTTGGTGGAGGGTTTTTACGACTACTACATACTACTAAGTAGTGATAGTAGCCGGGCGGGTCCTACAGCTTAACGTGCCGGAGCGGAGCGGAGCGTCCGATACTTAAGACAAATTAATTATTTCATTGGTACATGGTCAGCACCGGGATTCAAACCAGACTACGGAGCTCAATAAGTGCCGTTCTCTCATTCCTTAGATAGTGTTTATCTGTTTGTTTATCTGGGGATTTTGACATTTCACACGTACAAAAAGTCTCAAAAAAAAGTTATTGGACTGTTTATGCGTCTCTTGAGAGACCCGGGTAAAAAGTAAAAATTAATTAATTTGCCTTCGAAGTAGGTACACTTACCCCTCCGTAGTTGAAGCGAAAATGGCGAAATCGAAGGCAGTGAATATATAAAGAAAAACAAGTTTAGGAATTCAGTGTCTGAAGAGTAATAGCGGATCCCAAACTAGGCAAGGCCTGTCCTATTTATCCGTCCGGATTCTGAATAACCAAATCGGGCAACCCAATCCACGGCAAGTATTACGTAGCCATCTCCAGAGGCAATAAAAGCGGTTAACGAGCACAGCTCTAGTTGGAAAGGGGTGTAATTCAAAAATTGCATTTAATGTCAAACACAGGATCTGCAGCCGGTGTAGAGGTTGTGCGGTTACAGTGTCGATTCTGTTTATTTTTAACTAACTTCAACAACGGTTGGGGTTCTCAATCGGATTGTTTGTTAATCGGATTGGTTGTTTGTTACCTCGAAACAAGAATGAATCGATTACAAGAATCTTTTATGGAATTCCGTATCCAAAGGGTGCCAAACGGGACTTATCTTGTTACTAAGCCTCCGCTGTCCGTCCGTCCGTCCGTCCGTCAGCGGGCTCAATCTCACGAACCGTTATAGCTAGAGAGTTAATTTAATTTTCACAGAATTCGTACTGTTGCTACTACAGCAACAATTAATGAAACACACAAAATAAAAATAAAATAAAAGGCTGTTCCCGTACAAGAAACGAGTATTTTTTTGTTTGTCTTGTACGTTGGATTGGAACCCTTCGTCTGAGCATCCGACTCGCAATTGGCTGTTAATTTTTTGAGAGAGTGGCTTGTCATCCCATTTTTTGGAAATTTGAAATCGGTGTGGTGCGTGTGATTTTAAATATACGGCTTTGACTTCTCTGACAGTCGCACCCATGCACACATAAGTCAGTCAATATGTCCTGAAAAGCTACGCACACATATGGAGCCGAGAGAAAAGGTGTGTTGAATATGTGAGCGATTTATTGTCATGTTAATGAGAATAAGGTATTAAGGATAAAGCCATGATGAAGCTATGTTCTCAAGGGTCCGGTCGTTCTAGGCTGGCGATATTACAGAATGATGACGTGGCATTACTCAGGGTCACCAAGACAATGTGATCTGACCTAAAGGTCTTTGGAAAGGTCCCCCAGGTCAATAAACGACAAAATATTTCTTGCCTGTCCTCGGTGTATATCATAAAAGCTTTTATGTTCTCGAACTATGAACGAAAATTCCCAAAGCGAAGATTGAGGTAAAATATTGTACTTAAGGATTCTTCAATTTCTAAAAACGGTTCTGAAGTCGTCATTTACTTTAATAACAAGAGTATTTTGCGTGTAAAAATCACCCTCATTTATTTTCACTTCACTATATAATGTGCCGCAAATGTAAGACCAACTTCTAACACACCTCAATATTGTCAATTTTGCATTGATTAACTTGTGTGTTTGATTGATTCTTGCACCATAGATCTTGAAAATCACTTTTTGTGAAGGAACTAAATATATAAATGCTCACACATAAATATTTAAATGCTCTTTTACAATTTTTTATTGCAAAAAAATATTTAAAGAGATACATTAAAAGAAAACACATGTACAAATGCGAGTTTATCTCTAAAGCTTATTCTTTGCATAATCTTTGTACCCCACACTAGACAAAACCTTTATTAATAGTATAGTATAGCATGTATGATTAATAGATAGAATTTCAGCTAAGTACAGTTTTAGATAGGTAAGCTTATTGAAAAAAACCGTGACTTATGATGTCAGATGAGCATGTCAACTTATAATATTTTACTTCTATTTGAAGGAAATTAATTGGTAACTATTTATTAAGAGCAAACTTAAAAAAATATGCATTTCATTCGACAGTTCTCCTTTTCATTTGTGCCTCTGTCATCCCGTATTAGAATAACCGGCCAAGTGCGAGTTGGACTTGCGCACGAAGGGTTCCGTACAATAAAAAACCGCAAAAAAATATGTACGGGAGCCCCCCCCCTCCTAATTACTAATATTAATTTTAATTTAATTATTTATTTTTAAGTAAATAATATACTCAATATATTGTGAACATTTTAAGCGTCTACCTGCTACCATTATAATATCGAGCAAAAATGAGCAAAAAAATCAGGTTTGTTGTATGGGAGCCCCCCTTAATATTAAATTTCTTTTGATTTTTAGTATTTGTTGTTATAGCGGCAACAGAAATACATCATCTGTGAAAATTTCAACTATCTACCTACCACGGTTCATGAGATACAGCCTGGTGACAGACAGACGGACGGACGGACGGACGGACGGACAGCGAAGTCTCAGTAATAGGGTCCCGTTTGGCACCCTTCGGTTACGGAACCCTAAAAAGCGTGACGCTACATATGTGTGTGTGTGTGTGTCTGAGAGTGTTCATTCGACAGTTTTACTCTTCTTTATTCATCCTGCCCAATACTTCACTCAAAAACCCCCCGAACAATACTCGTAAATAACATAACACACAAAACGTTCCGTGCAACTTCAGCCGTACGATCCTGAAACGGAATAAATCATGGACGGAATAAAGATAACACGAAGTAGAGAGAGCCGTAACATGCAGTACGTCGATCGAAAAAGCGGATGCACTCGGCGACCGACTGCGGTTCCTCCACCGAACTGTAGCAGCGCAGAGAGGTGTTCGTTCCGATGGTTATTTCACTATAATTAAAAGTAAATGTAGCCCATTAATGTCCCCACCGAGGGGAACAGGCCTTTACTCGGATCCGAGTAAGATTGAGCCATCCTCCACCACGCTGGCTCAGTGCGGGTTGGTGGAGGGTTTTTACGAAGTAGTGATAGTAGCCGGGACCTACAGCTTAACGTGCCATCCGAAACACGGAGTGTCCGATAATGTACTTAAGACAAATTAATCATCTCATTGGTACATGGTCAGCACCGGGATTCGAACCTGCATCTCTTGCGTGAGAAGCAAGGTGAAACCCACTAGACCACGGAGCACTCTCATTTCACTATAATATGATACTTTTATTCGATAAAGCTTTGGTTTCCTCCAAATCGAAGGCCGTCATGAAGCGGCCGTAATACAGCGGTGATGGCGGTAAATGACAGTTATTGTACTGTAAAACGGTAACCGTTACACCGTCAAAACCGTTCTCTAGGGAAACAGCGCGATTTTGTTTACCTAGACAACGTTCTAGTGACGTCATCCACCGCTGATTACGGCCGCTTCATGACGCCACCGCTTTTGGAGTGAAGCGGATGTCAAATTTTGTCAAATGTGTCGTCAAATGGCTGCCACAACCAAGCCACAACCACAACCAAAATCGGCTATCGGACCGCCCCCGCCCGCTTTGTAAGCTATTTATTTTTCATGACATAACATAACACAAAATAGCGTCACGCTTTTTCCCATACGGGGTGGCAGAGGCACTACTACGCCCAATTTCAGCCAGTGATTCAATACTCCATTTTGCGGAACAGGGGGCTAGCCCACCGCCGCAGCTATGGAGTAATGAAGGTTTCCTCACGATGTTTTCCATCACCGTTAGAGTGTCCGTATAACGTACTCAAGATAAATGACTTATCTCATTGGTACCGGGATTCGAACCTGCACCTCCTGCGTGAGAGGCAAGCATGAAACCCACTAGACCTCGGAGCTCTTCTTCATGAGTTTCTTGCATGTGACACCCGTTCTTGATTATAATAACGAAATATTAAAAAAAAAACCAAAGCGTAGTGCCTTTTCTCGTACAAGGTGGCAGAGGCTCGTTTGATATCTATGCAAATATAAAAATATGATCTTAACATAGACGAGTTCTGTGTTGATATTCAACATGCCTTTTTGTAATTTTTCCGACTAATATATTATTCTCCATTCTCCAATTCTCTATTCTCCCTTGGCCTTGATCGGTTTTCTTACTAGGGAGATTTCTAAGAACGTTTAGCATAAAATGGGAGGCTCCATTGGGAGCTATGCATCATTGATATCACCTCTCTGAATATTTTGGAAATCGATAGTAATCGAGGGACCGGATGCAATGCAGACGCTTCCGGTAGACGGCGGCGACTGACAGTTTCGTTACAGACCTGCTAGGGTCATTTTTAGGGTTCCAATCATTAAGTTATAAGATTTTGGTTAATGCAACATATTTTCTATTCGATTAAGGAATTCCTAGAACATAATGTTAAAAATTGTGTCAAATGTAAACTTTGACTAATTTGTTACCTTCTATTTAAAATTAAGTGGCTCTATGCTCTATGCCTCATAATTGTTTTTGCATGCTATAATTTAATTATTAAATTTAAAATCCCAAAGGTTGTGGGACGAGCCGCTCTGCCTCCAAAGGCATGAGAGTCTTGTAACCGGAGCTCGTGACTCGGCAGAGCGTGCTCGTTTGCTCGCAACTAGGGAGCGAGAGTCAGGGCACTGGCTGCACGCCATCCCGTCCAGACAGCTTGGCACGCTTCTGGACAGGACCACCCTCACGCTCGCTGTCTGCCTGCGACTGGGGGTAAAAACAAACGAGGTACATCGCTGCCGATGCGGCGCCAGGGTGTGCCAACAAGGACACCACGGCCTGTCCTGTAGCTACAGTGCCGGCCGTTTTCCCAGACATGCTGCCCTGAATGATATCATCCGTCGGGCCCTTTCTAGCGCGGGCGTACCGTCTGTATTAGAACCGCCAGGCATAGCCCGCGACGACGGTAAAAGGCCCGACGGAATGACACTCATTCCGTGGCAGCATGGGAAGTCGTTGGTATGGGATGCAACGTGTGTTGACACACTAGCGCCATCCCATTTACCAGCGACTTCTTCCAAGGCCGGTGCCGCTACGGACTCTGCAAAGGGTTTGAAACGGCGCAAATATGCCGCCCTTGGGGAGGGCTACATATTTGTGCCGTTTGGCGTAGAGACCCTCGGGCCGTGGGGGACCGACGCTCGGCGAGTCTTTAAGGAGGTTGCAAAGAGACTCGTCGAAGCGTCAGGTGATTCTAGAGCTGGCACCTACCTCGCTCAGCGAATTAGCATAGCGATACAGCGAGGTAATGGTGCCAGCATGTTGGGCACCCTGCCACTCGTCGGCGGCGGTGACCTTAAGGATATTTTTTATTTAATTTAATTGTTTTTAGTAGTAAGTTAATTGTATATACATATCAATATTAGCTGGATGTGTGTATCTGACAGAAACTATATTGTACCACCTTTGTATAACCATAGCTATCGCAAATAAAAGTCTTTATCTTTATCTTTAAAATGGAAAAAAAGGAACCCTTATACTTTGTTGCCCGTCCGTCTGTCCGGCTGTCCGTGAGTCACCTTTTTATTGAGAGCGCGTGAAGGTATCAAGCTAAAATTTACATCAATTGCTCAAGTCTGTGCTCGCATAATATTGTCAAACAAATCAAACTTCTAGGTCAACGCAATCAAACGCTACGTTTATGCTGTAAAATTGTTGGATTTTCATAGTAATCGCAATGGACCCAAAACCAATAGGGTACTTCCCGTTGTCCTACAATCATGAAATTTGGCAAAAAGCAAGGCCCTATAGCATAAATAAAGGTAAAAATCTGAAAAGTGCAAATATGTATCTTTCTGCAAAACTATGTAATTTTGTTTACAAGGTCATCATCATACTTTTTTTTTTACGTAGAAACCTAATTACACCGTTTTACGACGTAGCAATCTCCAAGTGTGTATGTGTGTGTCTGCAAGTCCTATTCGCATTTGATCGTTTATTTGGGTACGAGATACCACAGATAATATAATATTATACATACAGATAGACCACCTAGAACAAAATATGACACCGGCGTAAACTGAGATACTACGGAAGCTTCTTTAGTTCGAGGCCATTATCGCTTGGTGTAGCACCGCCGAAAATTTCAAATACCACGAGATGGCGCTAAGATATTTTTATTTTATTTTTATTTTCGTTTATTCAGGAAACATACAGTCGTACACAAATATTAAAATTAGAAATTTTAAATACTAATAGACCTAAAGCTGCATATTTTATAAATACAGTTTCACAAAGGTCTTAAGCGGCACTGCTTCATATACAGACTGTGGAAAAGAAAATACAAAATTTGGAAGAGAATTTAGAATTTACAATAACCAATTAAGAATCGTTACGACTACTACAGCTATTAACTAATAACAATTTAAGATATAAAAACATGTATTCTAAGATTAGCGCCACCTAGAAGTATGTTACCTAAAATCATGGCGTTTAAAGTACTAAATCTTACTCCTCACGCCATATTAAATTAAATTCGCAACTACGCTGTACGCTAGGACGTCGGAATTGCCGAACGGCTGAGGCACACGATAAAATGTCAATACAGCTGTTAAAGGTTAAATTTATAATAATGTGTTCTTCTTCATGCACATATTTTGTTTTCAGCTCAATTTTGCTAGTGTATATTGAAGAGAAGAGATTCATCAGAATACCGTCGGACAACTATAGAAGTAACATTACGTCATCTCATGCGGTGACAAACTTACCCTGAAAATTTGGCACTGTTTGAGTTCCGAGAAATGCCCTCTTATTGCATTCATTTTATATTAATTAGGTACGCGAAGCTGTATAGAAGTTAATAAAACTAACTCAAATACGGACTGCGGTGTTGGTGCAGTTTGCATTCGCCTTAACAAACAATAAATCGCACTGCGAAGTACAATGGCCTTTTCACATATCCAATAGATTAAATTTTACAAGTCTAAACTGCCAACATTGATTTAGCCAACGTCGTGCCACAGAATAACTAATAGTACTACGTACAGAAGGTTCACTTCCGAACAAAAATCAAATAAAGGTGCAAAAAAATATTTGTCTATGCTACTGCATATTTTGTCCCATGCGAAATTGAAATTTATCGTATGACACGAGCGTTCATGTTCTATTAGACGCCGCTGTATCAATGCCGATCACGCAGGGTTGCGAATCGCACTCAGTTGTTTTCGGCGTCATTAGTTTCACGCGGCTAGCCCGCGCACTGAGAGCCGAGCGACAACCACGTGACATAGACCGACTGGCGCGTAATATAGCCGTCGATACCTAATCAGCGAAGTAAAACCCTGGTCATGCTAAGAAGAGGCATCGTAATCATGGTCAAGTCACGTGACTAATCCGGATGACGTCGACACATCTCTTGTAAACAGGCAATGAGAAGTCACTTGATTGGTTTACATTGTAAAATCGCATACTATTTCTTTGCATCTCGACTATCTCGAGTGATAAGTAATAAATAATACAACTTGGAGGACCACTATGGTTTCATCGAAAAGCTATAAGAATCGCACTGAATGATAACGTCACTTGAGGGGTTACCAGACATTACGTTACATTTTTACGCCAATTGTGACTTGTTAAATAATACCATATCATTTTATGAAATAGTCAATAGTTTGTTGTTTACAAATCATAGACACACAATCCTTTCGATACCGCAGCTCAACAGTCGATAGTAATAACGAGAAAAGTTGGTTCATTCTGTATATTAAAGTTCAGTAAAACTTTCTCAAAACCAATCATTTGTATGATGGATGGCTCATAATGTGAGAGTAATGTGGAGATAATGCTAAAATGTTGCGCAAGTGCTGAAAACACAAAACTTTTTGAACAACAATATTTCATATTGTTGTTGAATAGTTACAAAGTTATTTGTTATTTCTCTTATACATATGGAGTAACATGAGTGGACCTCTCAGAAGACAGATATTGCGGGCTCTTTTTTGTGTTCATAGACGATATTTGCCTCTCCCTGTGTAATATTCATGAATACGGATTTTTAAGTATTCAACTTGGTGCAATATTTATATTTTGACAAGTACAAACAATGCATTAAAAGACACAATGTCGAAGGAAAACATAACAGAGTGATTCGAGAAAAGCTCGCTTGATTACTAATTAACTAATTACATCAACTCGATTCGACATCGAACCCCGAAATGACATTAAATATGAATCTCCCAACGAAGGGCCATAAACAACGCAGTTATAATAAATAATCAGCCGTTTATCACGACTTTGAGTCTTATGAAAGGGAAGATCCTGAACACCAAAGGATTCATGGCAAGTCGTTAATCATTTCGCTTACTGTGCAAAAACAGGGGTGTATTCTGGACAGGGATACGAAAATTCAGGTGGATTTTCTCAGTTTTGTATCAAGCAAAAACAAACTTTCACTGACACTCTGATGCACAACTGGTAACGTTTTGACTAACACTCAAAATAACGCTGTCACTGGGGCCTTTCTGTCATTTAATTACGCATAAGCAAAGTGAGTTTCGAGGACTAGTCGACTCGAAGTATCTCAATACCAGGGAGCACTTATCCAGTATCTTAGTATTCAGTATCCAGTATCTTGGATGTATAATCTCTGCTCAATACATTTGAATGCATGTCACATTGTGCAAGACTCCATACACAGAATTGCATTGAGATACTTCCTGACGACCAGTCTCTTATAGTCGCATAGATAGAAACGATGCCTGTGGGTGTCATAATGGGATAAGAGGACTAGATTAACATTTAAGAAGGACTTTTTAAGAGCTGCATTTGTATGTGTGTTCGAGATATTATAGTATCCGCACTTTCATTTTCGTGTTATATTCTGTATGACTTAACTTTAAAATTTTACGAAGCAGCGGCCGTGTTCAAAATACCTATCTATGACTATAATATGTCGTTTCGCCCTTAGCCGAAACTGTAAAATAAAACTATATGAAATAGAGTAAATACAGTAAAGGGTAATAAACAGGTTAGGGTATTTACATGATAAAGGTAATCAAAGCATTACTTCAGTACAATTGTGTTCAAAAATCTAAAGAAATCGTCGTAATCATTATTTTATAGAGTTGTTATCATACTGATCTTACGGTATAGATCACGGAATAGAAAAAACTAGTGACCCTGACCCTGTTTTTTCTGTTCCGTGGTATAGATAGATGAACCATCTCACGGACAAGTTTTGACTTTAGGTTTAAAGAACTTTATTCTCGTTATAGAACTGTCACTTTGAAACCAATTGAAGTTCCCAAGTTCCCAACTTGATAGCTAACTTACAGAAATTCTCAAACAATCGATAAAATAAACGAACAATGTAAGTACAATCAGATCTCTCCGTGACTTCAGGGCAAAGATCGGACAAGGCAATAAATTGTAAAACCGAAACCGTACTCGAATACGGCACCTACCAATCTCGGGATACAATACATAAAACATTAACACGCATTCACAACATGGCGGTTCAAGTATGGAGACGCCATTTCCTGTGCTTTCCACTGTGTCGGGTTTCAATCTTGCAATGGGTGCTTTTGGTAAAACGATAATAAGCTTGCTTTTCTAGTAAATGTGTTTCTCCGTAGATCCAAGAACTAAAAGCAAAGCGGATTCTGAACTTTACCATCCAAATTGCAAATCCCGGTTAAGCTTAGCACACGGTATATATATTTTCACGGGAGCGACGACGACTGACCGGATAAAGCGCGTATCTAAATCCCACGTCTTGTTCACGTAGAAAAAATACTCTCTTACTTCGCCATCTACATCAACATGGCGAAACTGTGTAGGTGATTCAAAAGGGCGCTTCCAGTCCTACTTATTCGGGGGTACGAAGCTTCGATTTGTATCACCCACGCCTGAATCCAGCGGTGATTTATGCGATCTGAAATGCATAGGGGTTTCGGCGTCTTGCAAGCAGCAGAACAGACAGTTTACCATATCATTCGGTGTAAAAGAATTGCGTAATTTTAAGAGCCTGAAAGTATATTTTTTTAAAGTTTGCTTTGGATTTTTACTCAAACAATCGCCTTTACTTCACGGTCATTTATCGTCAGGCCTTTTACGTTTCATACACGGGGTAGCAGAGGTACAATCATGGTTTCATTTACCCAGTTGTACTTATTGTATTGGACAATGGAAAATCGAGAAAAAAATCATGTAAAATGGCAAATGTTCTTCAAATGCCAAGCAAGGATTTTGTGTACTTAACTTGAACGCACGATATAAAATTCTCACTTATATGTCTATTTTAGGTATCTAGTTTTACCTTTAACCGCCTCAAATAAAACTAAATTAATTATTGTCCTTTAAGTTATGAGAACGGGTATACTAATGAAAGTTATTAATTTAGTTCTAGCTAGACTAAATGAGTGCTCGATTAGATTTCGCAGGTAATAATGCCGAGAAAACCTTTAAATTACTTTAATTATTTAAATGATGGGCATAGGTATTTTTGACTCAAGGTAATGACAACATTAATAATTAATTTAATAACCGGCCAAGTGCGAGTCGGACTCGCGCACGAAGGGTTCCGTGCCATTATCTATAAAAAACCGCAAAAAAATATGTATGGGAGCCCCCCCTAAGTATTAATTTAATTTTAATTTAATTATTTATTTTTTAATTAAATAATATACTCAATATATTGTGAACATTTTAAGCGTCTACCTGCTACCATTATCAATATCGAGCAAAAATGAGCAAAAAAATCACGTTTGTTGTATGGGAGCCCCCCTTAATATTAAATTTCTTTTGATTTTTAGTATTTGTTGTTATAGCGGCCACAGAAATACATCATCTGTGAAAATTTCAACTGTCTAGCTACCACGGTTCATGAGATACAGCCTGGTGACAGACAGACGGACGGACGGACGGACGGACGAACGGTCAGACAGCGAAGTCTCAGTAAAAGGTCCCGTTTTGCACCCTTCGGGTACGGAACCCTAAAAATTTGCATATATTTTTTGAAACGTTTGAGTGTATCTTACGTTTTGTGAATAAAACCGACTGAGCCTCGAAATATGTGGTTGTAAAATTAACGGTTGCTTTCATTATGAACTGTTAGAGAGACCTCATGTTGATAGATAAAAAAAAATAACATGCAAATAAGTCTACAATACATTTTTTTATTAAATTAACTGTATTAATTTATTATATATTTACAAATTATACATTACACATACATAACATATAATCTATACATTACGCCTTATTTATAATCAAACTGTTAACTTTAATGTTCCTAGGCTACTTAATTTATTCACACATAAATAGTGTCTGAAGGGAGAGGCAAATGGTCCTTAAAACACAGGTTTATTATCTTTCATCTGTGTATTACTTAGGTGTTTTTATTTTTATTTTATTTGTCTCATTTAAGAGCGAGTTCTACCAACGGCGAGTAACTTTTTACTCGAGAGTATCTTCGACTTTTTCTAAAAACGACCTCATTTTGCATTGTCATTGTCATACAAATTATCCCCGGGATAGTTATTCCCGCATAACTTGTTGTTAGTAAAATTCACCCATAATCAGCTATTATACGATATTACTATCTGTCTATTTAACTATCCAGCCTCCAACACCCACACTGTTGATTAAAAGACTCCTCTTCAATAAGCCATTTGTTGCGCTCTTGGGCACTGGTCCGGTGGATATTAATAAATAAAGTAAAATAAATCAAATGTAGCCCATTAATATCCCCACCGAGGGGAACAGGCTTTTACCCGGATACGAGTAAACTTGGTTTGTAAACTCTCATCAAAACTTGGTTTGCTGGAAGAGATCTCTTTTTAGAGATAAGCTCGCCATTGTACACTTTATATTACCTACCGTGCTTTGTTAACTTTTTTTTTGTGTGCAATAAAGAAATTATGAATTATGAGTGAGATTGAGCCACTCTCCATCACGCTGGCACAGTCACAATACCAGTTGTTAGTATGAATGAATATAATATTCATACACACTAACGCCTGGTTTGAACACTTTGGAACAATGTTTCCAATCGGAGAAGGAATGTCGAAAATAAAAGAACTGATTCGACCGCACAATGTGAATTCATACTTTTTTCCAATCAAGACTCGAGTAAAAGTGTTAAAACCAGTGCTATAAATAGTGGTGGGAACGAAGCATTTGTGTTACCTTGAAAAACGTTTGGCGCTCTGCAACTATATTATCTTGCATTCGTTATACGATATTATATACATACATAATAATGGTACCCAATACGGAAGAGACAGGAAATGCTCTTTTAATATTTTTTTGAAAGTAAAAATGGATGGACTATCCCTAATAGCGCAGGGAAGTGCGTTCCAAGTCATCGTCACTATTAATTAATGTTTAATATTTGTCTAGCGCATTGGATTAGTCTGTAATGCCATACAATTTAATTTGAATAATAAATAAATAAGCGGTTATGTCTTTCTTGTCATTGCAGAAATCTCGAGCGCCTTCGATATACGATATCTACACCTATATCGAGTGATTTTGTATGGGAATCAATCGATATAGGTGTCGATATCCACCGTGCACGAAAATCATGCCTCGGATTATCAAATGTGTCGATATTTTATCTCAGACTCAATTAGTGATGAAATTATTTATTTGAGAGAGATTTTGATGAGGAGTTGAGGACAGATAACGAGTATTAACTTTAAATGTGTTTAGTTTGTCATTTTAGAAAGAGCAAAAAACTAACTATTATTTAGTTTCACTGCACTGGGCATAGGCCTCAACTAAGGCCCGTACGCGCAGTGATTTTTTTCCGCGCAAATAAAAAATTCGCTAAATTGTATGCAGAAATCGGTGGAAAAAAAAATTGCCAGTGCGGCCAGTCCCATTGCTTTGCTATGCATGTGTTACAGAATTGCGGGGAAAAATTCGCGCGGTAAAAAATAGCTGTGCGTACGGGCCCCAACTGTGGTTTTAAAATGTTGATTAAACGAAGGTAGTTTAACTAGGTACCACCATCAGAGACCACCACCACTACCTCTGGAAAACCCCAAACATTGACTATGAGTGTTTCATATCAACAAACTTATAAATTGACCTTGACCAAACAAAAATATCACTACAATATCTTACCTTTTGCTAATGCATATTGATAATAATATTTAATGAGAATTACCCATAAACGAATAAAGAGTTAGCGTAAAAATTGCGCTACTGTTTCCCAGCAAATACTAAAAGTGCACAGTAATAATAATGAAGGCTCGACTGCAGCCATAATAGAATCGTCGATATCTGGGTTTGGTTGAAAGGGTTCTTCGTGTCAGTTGAAATCGCGCCAGCTTACCGAAATTTCATTACACTTTTTAGAATAGAATAGAATAGAATAGATCTTTATTTGTAAAACATAGGTGTATATAACAAAGGTCTTAGGAATACGTTTAAATCGTAGGTATCTCTATGTTTCGCGCAATGGCATACAAATATTATTATTTATTGACTAATAATATATGTTACCTATTTAACATGCAGTTATGTAGTCAATAAAAACAGGTGTGATTGAGGTAGTCAGTGGTGTAAGCTATATACAGTGTCGGTGTCGAAGAGATATTCATTTATGGTGTAGTAGGCCTTGGATGTAAGCAATTTCTTAAGATTATATTTAAAAATACTTATATTATTCATCGCTCTTAATGTCTCCGGTAGTTTATTATATATTCGGGTGGACATGCCGAATATGCTTTTATCAAAGTAAGCAGATTTACGTGGGTAGGCGCAAAGCTTGTCCTGGTTACGTTTACTCTTCATAAAATTGAATAAATGTAGATTACACTTGACAAACACTGCAGTTTCAAATATATAAAGTGACGCTACTGTTAATATTTTAACATTAATGAAATGGCTCTTACAAGATTGTGTTATATTAATATTGCATAGACCGTATACATTTCTTCTGAGCCTTTTGAGTCTAAAGAAATTAAATTATATCTTAACTAAGTTGAACATATCGTTTTACAACTCCAATATGAGGCAATAGGATCTGTAGTGTAGTGTATCAAATAGTGTACCTAATTACAAATTATTTATAGAACTATAACTTACTTACTTATGACATTGAAGTGTGAATTAAGTATTTTTCGGATAAAATGTTAGAACTATTTAATTTAATTGAATAATGTGATGACTTAAAATAAATTTATTAGATATAATCAATATTTGTACACCTGAAAAGGCAGATTTTTGCGAAGAAAATGTATACAATTAAGATCCAATATTGTTACCAAAAATTATGCAAATACAAATACAAAATACAAATACAAATTTATTTATTTGACACATTACAATTTGTTACAGAGGTTTTACATTGGATGGTTTCCTAGTAAGAGTTTGAGATGTAATTAATTAATGATTATTCGAGATCTAAACTAAGCAGAGCCTGTACTATAGATCTCAAAAATCCTCAGCGCTTCCATAATCAAACATGACACACTTTGTCGCATTTCTCTTGTAAAAATAATAACAATACAATTAATTGGTTATGTTATAACAAAAGGAAATAGTTATGACTATTAATAGTAAAAAGATGTTTAGTGTTTGTGTATGTGTTTAGTGTTTTAAATAAACTTATTTGATTTGATTTGATTGGATATATAGAGTGGAAGAGGGAGTGTCTATGAGGCTTTTCAATTAAAACTCAAATAAACAAAAATATGACAAAATAATGAATAAAATTACAGAGATGAGCTTGAGTTCGCTAGTTTGAACAATATGCGAAAGAGGGCTGGGCCTAGTGCCCAGCGCTAAACAAATCACTAATTAAGTGTGCAGCCCAACCCTACCAATTCCGTTTCATTTCAACTTAAAAAGACTTTCGATCAACGTACCAGTAGTGAACTCGCAGCGAAAATCTATTTCGTTTTCACACCACATTCCTCATGGCGAAATCGGTCATGTCACGTGTTTTCCGGTTTCCCGGTTTACCCGTGGGTTCGTAGCAGCTGCACTTTGAAAGTTTAGAGCTTTTTTGGGAAGCTCCCGGCAAATAAATGGGCTACGCGCGTTCAGGAGCTTGCAATATTTTAGTTTGTGAATTGGTGTGTTTGGTAACCGATTATACGGATATGCTAGTAGTCACATACTGCGTTAGTAGTTTGTTTGGTGTTTGTTTGTTGCAGTCTGGTTTATGGTTAAAAGTAAAAAAATACTGTAGGCAAACGGCAGAAAACGGTAGGCTAGGAATACAAAGTTAATAAATCTTGACGTGGGACATGCATCGACATAAATGTACGTACATACCTAAATATTTATATTTCTGTGTCTGTTGTTGTCGACTCAAGTAGGTATTTGGAACAATAGCCTTGGCATAAAAGTCCCCAGTAGCAAAGCAAAAGATCACACCATAGCCAAATAATGTTACGAAAAAAGGCTATCTACCTACATCAAACACCCAAAGTGTGAACAATTACAAACAGGAATTACGCAGCCACAACAAAATCCACTGTATCTACACAAACACATACAGACCACCCTCACACGCACAACACGCGTAAAATGAAACAGCCGCAGGTGTTTTGCAAAATTAGCAAGTTTTATTGGATTTGTATGAGTAGAAGTAAGAGATGCTGAAACAAAGGACAAACACTGTATCTCGCGCGCATTTTCTCACATGATGTGGAAAAAGCACTTTTTCGCATACTCTGAGCAGTTAGCATGGGCCTATTCTGTAAAGTAACACGCACAAAAATAGCGTATTGATTGCTGCTAAGGGTGCAAAATGCCGTAATTCTTTCCATAGGGCTCTGGGAATAACCTGTCAATATTTTGAACCATTATAATAAAGCCTTGAAATTTCTAAAGGATATTATTCATAGCATTTTAAACTCCACCTCAGGACCCAAAACTCAAAGGAAAGCGCGGGGGCAGCCTAAAACAATGTTACGGGAGTTAAACAAACTCTGCCCAAGCATTTAGGAAAACATGCGGGACACTGCAAATACGACGAGTTACAGTGTAAACAGGACTTCATGCGGCAATGTGGACGGGAGTACGCGCGTCGCGGTTGATGGAGCTTTGGGAGTTTTGGAGCTCCTTTTTGAATTGTGGTTTCACGAACTTGCTTTTAAATTGTTTGGATCTTTGGCAAAGAAATAATAATAAATGTAGCTAATTGTAGTTAAATGTCCCTACACTGTGATACGAGTAAGAGTATGCCTCAGTGCGGGTTGTTGGAGGGGTGTCTGGCTAGTGGCCAAACCGACTGTTAGAAATTATCAAACACATTAATATTTACGACAAAGTATTTTTTTAAATAGCCTCTTTGGTGTCCCACTGCTGGGCAAAAGCCTCCCGGTTCGACAAAAAAAAACGCATTTGATCGCTCGTTACCGCTAACTTTTATGGAACAAGGTGTAATGATATTTGTAAAGTTTAATATTGTGGTGATGGTGTCAAAACCACTAAACTAGAGGAACTAAAGGCACTAAACTGACAACCTTCAAATCCGACAGCTCTTTCGCGGTGGCCACAGATCCCATTTCAAAAACACGATTTTAATTAGTTAAGTTAGTATAGTTCGTGTCGCCTTATGAATCGCAGGCACCTTTATATTCTAACAAAAAAAGTGGCCAAGTACGAGTCAAACTCGCCCATGAAGGGTTCCGTAGTAGTATCATAATAGACCTGATACACATAGCCCAAATATCACTATCATTCTTCACCAGAAAATAATCAGATTGTTTTTCATTGTGTTTGTATGAATTAAAAAGTTATCTTTGCGGTTTTTAATAAATGTTTTATATCTTAAAACTGCTTATTTTATTTTGCTCTAACCATTTTTCGTTGAAAGTGTGTCTTGAGATACACAGCATCAATACTTTTTTGTTTTTTCACTCTCCTTAAAAGTTAGAGAATTAAAAATTTGTGTCCCCCCAAATTTTTCGTATTTTTTAAAGATCTATCTACAGACAACCCAGACATATAGGTTTGATGAAAAAAATAAAAATTGGTTTCAGTTCCATCTATTGGGAGCCTCCTCTTAATTTATTATTTTTTCAATTGTTGTATAAAAATTGTAAAGCTGTTTACAGAATACATCTAAGACATACTAAGTTTCAGCTGTGTAGTCCTAATAGTTTCGGAAAAAAAGACGGACAGACGGACAGACGGACAGACGGACAGACGGACAGACGGACAGACAGACAGACTTGACGAAACAATAAGGGTTCCTTGTTTCTCTACGGAACCCTAAAAACACTCCATCAAACCCCACACTGATCCAGCGTGATGATAGTTTAATCTCAATCGTATCCGGATAATAAAAGACTTTGCCTCTCAGTGAGGAAATCGATGGACTACATTTTCTTTTATATATTCTTTAAAAATACTAACCTTGGTTATAAATGATTATTTCATTATTGGGTGTCAGTATTTTGTTTCTATGCACGAAAGTAAAGTTAAGTAGGTAGTTACTCAACCATTTTTTCCAATGAAACGCATTATTTATCTTGTTGGTATCAAAAGATTTAAAGAACAAGGAAATTGTAGCACTTGTTTACACTGTCCGTGGGGCACGTGCAGGATTATAAAGCTAGAACTCGTCTAAGCTGAAATGACGCGCCCCACTCCTTGGTTTCATATTTACTTGTCATACAAAACCAAGGAGTGGGGCGCGTAATTTCAGCATAGACGAGCTCTACGTACCTAGTAGATTATGTAACGCTATAAACTATCGCTTAAAATTCAAGTGCGTTGGAAATTTTTAGAAATGGCCAAAGTATAATAAAATATGAAAAGATGCCTGTATCTACTAGCTCATCCATTGGACGAAAAGACGCAGTTGTTTAGATCTCTAATAGGTTTCTAAGATGTGGGTAAGTTGGAAATCGCAGGCCTGTGGACTTTTGACGGACAGGCTAGTACCAAATATTATAGTATTTGCGCTAGTACGTACAATTCTACATGGATGTTTTGGCACTTACATGACACTGACAGGGGGGCGCCACTGCAACATTGCTCGATTGATTGATTGGATTGATTGCGTTAGTTCAGGCCCTTGGCCACGTGCCAAAACAGCGTGTAGCACTGTATTTCTAGCTCTGTTTTCTTTAACTCTTTACACATCCCGATTATTTTCAAATTTAAATAACAGTCACTTTAGATGACAACTCATATGAACTTACTACTACATTAGTACTGTGACCTATATAACTTAATCTGAGTTTTCCGAAACGATTTTGTAAAGTTGTCACTTAATTAATTTTGAGAATCTCATAGGATTGTCATTTCTTTATTTCATACCTCTTAAAATTTTCTTCAGAAACAACAAAAACCCACTTGGCTAAGTGCCATTCGTGTAAACTTTAAAAACAATGTGTTCCCAAGCTTCTAAAACAAAGTTCCATTCCGGTATGTAACCGCAGACTTTAATGGAAGCAGGCTTTAAAGGTGGGTTTACACGGGGAACTGGTTACGGATGTCGTTGAGGTGGGCCTGTGACCACAGCTGTAACGGCTTTGATACACACACACTGACCTAAAAATTCAGGATTAATGTTTAGAGGTGTTTATGGGAACATGGATAGCAAAATATGTGTGTCCTTTTGATTTATGTGTTCATTTGTTTATAAATACACTATGTAAGTGTATTTAATACTATTTACGAACTGAAGGATAATTGCACATGATAACTATCATACCAATCATTAAAGTTGTATGTATGTTAGTATGTTTATATTTTCCGTGTATACAATACAGACTTCTAGCAATCAAAAACTTTATAACTTTTACTTTTATTTTTATTTATTTATTCAGGTAATGAACAGCGTTACAAAACAGATATATCCTTAAAAATTAACACCAATTACATGGCCAATAATAGATTACCCCAAAAGATCCTTTTGTTATTAACATGTGACTACTACTGTTATACTTTTAACCTTTTTACAGATGACGTTGTGTTTAGTCCCTGTTACTACAATCAGCATAAGTGGTTCACTTTTGTGGCTCAACAAATTGCTAGATGTGCGCCGACCCTGTTTCTTCTGGCATTGTTGATCAATTGGATGGCATAATATAATTATTCCGTGTCATGTACATCGTCCCAAACTTTTGGTTGCTAATATATTAGCATTGAAGCTTCAGTGGCTCTTGGAGTTTGTGTAGGCGTAGTTTCTGTGCGAAGATTGTAGGTAAATTAAAATTAAGCCAATCAGCTTTGAAATCAAAATAGCCTTATCTACTTATTAGTAAGACCCTGTTGATCACTACCTGGTATCCTGGTCTAAATGCTAATTGGCCCAAATCTACGCAATATGTAATTGTATATAAAAATTATAATATGCAATAACGACATTGTTCTAAAGCATAAAGTAAGTAAAATATTTCATAAATTAAGTAAAATAAACATAAAGTAAGTAAAATATTTCATGTATCTATGAACAGTCAAAAATAAATTCAGTTGGGCCAGCTTAGGTAGTAAATAAGTATCCAACTTGGCCTAGATAATTATTTAAATTATGGTTCCTTTTATCTCGGACCTTGAAATGACACAATTTACCAGGGCAAAAATATCGGGGTTCAATTAATAAAATGATTAATTTGTAACCGGGTACGGATACTATTTAATTATTCCGTAAAATCTGGTCAGTCAGCTAATAAAATATCTACTATTTTAGGGCCGATCGTTCACTCCTCAGATAACGTTTATCAGAGTTTGAGCATTTGACATTTAACAAGTCGTACTTGAACTGTCAATAATTGAAACAAAAAGTAAACTTTAGAAAAAACCGACTTCCACAAACCCTATTTGATTAGATTGAGTTTAATACAAACTGTAACCCCTTATCCCTTCCCCCCCTTGGGGAATTAATTTTGTCAAATCCCATATCAGTGCTACCCCACGCTACTAAGGAACCCCTGTACAAAGTTTCATGGCTCTAGGTCCACCGGTTTAGGCTATGCGTTGCCTGCCCGTCAGTACGCATTGTATTTGTACCTAATATTGAGCAGATCTGGTGGCCATATGTGGTCTTCATCAGCAGTTCCGCATCACAATATTATGCTTACCATGTGCATTTGCACGAGTTATTATGAAAAACACAAAAATCACTCTATAATATTTGAAGAGTTCCCTCGATTTCTCCAGGATCCCATCATCAGATCCTGACCTGGTGTCAATGGGACCAATGGGAAGGTAAACCCTTTCAAACAAAAAAATAATTTTCCAAATCGGTCCATCCGTTTAGGCGTTATCGGGGTACAGAAATTAAAAAAAAAAACATCCGGACGAATTGTAAACCTCCTCCTTTGGGAAGTCGGTTTAAAAGGTTTTAAACGGTTTATCCGCGTCTTGAAAGATCGCCTCTCTGATGATACTTATTCCACTTGCCTCTTATTTCTGAATATTGATTAAAATTTAACAACTTAAAACACTTAAATTAAAACAAAATTAAAACACTTACGGATTAACAATCTGTTACATTTATATATCGCTCTTCCAGAAATCGGGCCATAAAAATGGCGTGCTTTGTCATACGAATGCCAAGGATATCACGTATCCTTGGTATCAAATTATGAGAAAATACTAATAAACCGTTGGCAAGATAATATTATCTTACGTATTTCATAGTAATCGTACAAACACACGCGATGTTTCTAGTTAAAGGTATTGTATGTACCTAATACTGCGGCTTATGACAAAACATGGTAGGATAGGTAGGTCATTCCGTTTATTTCGTCGTGGCTTGTATATTTAAACGGAGGTATTTCCATTAAGACGATACCAACGATACGATTAATTAATTGTCGTCCGCGACTTTTACGAATGCATTAACTCTCTTCAAGCTCCAAGGAGTTTAGGACTTCAGAACTAAAAGGAGTTCGAAAATTTTTGTATGGGTCCTGGCCTGGGACACTTGAATTTGCAAGTTCCTTAAAATTCTGAGGTAATTCAGTTTTAATATCTTATTCAGTAATTAATTTACTCACTCACATTATATTATTTCAGAAAGCTTAATAAATACGAAATTTTGTCAAAGAATAATTGTTGTTTGTAATTATATTCTCGATCAATGGACATAACATGTCCATATGTGCCATGTTCGTAACACAATGTGTTTTATAGGTATACGCGAAAATAGCTTCATTCTAGGTCAACATTAGGTAGCCCAATGAGATTCGATGTTCTTTGACAAAAGTTGGCAGCTAATTACAATATCCCTCTCCGCTGTCTACCCTCAATTCAAGCGACAGGTAAAGTGCCTGACAACTGCAATTCTGGTTATCTCAATTTAATTGATAGACATAATTAAGCGGGGAGCTTGCCAGTGGAAAAGGGAAATATGTCTTATTCCCATTTAACACGGAACGCGACTGTAAAAGCAATGGTAAAGGCCAGAATTGTTTGACCTTTGCCACACCGTATGGGAAAAGGCTTGACGCTATGTTGTTTGGTTGCTTCTTTATACTAGAAATATGTTTGTTAGACGTGCGCAAATCCTGTCTTGTAAAGGAACGGACATGGAACGAGACATTTTCGGTCCAGACATAGTTCCGTTAATATACCTTTACCCCGACCGTTCTCTTTCTCCAGAATATACTCTGACTCCGGGAGTCGGGGATTTCAATGAACCTGTCCAGTTCCTCGGAGTGTACTAGTCATTCGGACTCGGAGTATAGTGATTTCATTTTGAATGCCCGTTTAAAATTGCCTTAAATCCCTGCAGTGTATTTGACAGGGACAGCGTGACTTTGAGTATCACTTTCGTTGCCGGTGCGGCTCGGCTTAACTCGGCTATGCATCTAATTCTGTGTTCCGAAAGATGCTCGGCTAAACTCGGCTCGTTTCGCGGTCCTTCATCGTTCCATACTCCGCCGATCATTCCATACTTCGCCGATCGTTCCATACTCTGCCGGACATGGTGGAGTGTTTATTTAGACAGGTCAGATTGGAACTATATCGTTCCGGGACCGGACATAATAATATGTCCTGGAACTATTACGGTCCGGAACGACTCATGTCTAATGTTTGTCGCAGTATAATTTTTACAAGTTCAAACCGGATTTGAATTTTTGTAATTAAATTATTCGTTAAACTAATCATAACATTATAACACTATGTTAGTCTGTTTTATACTTCGGCTCAATTATGCAAGTAGCGTACCTACCGTATGTTATACTTGGATTTGGTGGTGTAACTCTACTGTTTATTTACGTCACCAACGTTACGTACATCATCTATAAGTGGTGGTAAATGGGAACAGATGAAACTGCCCAATAAATACGCCTTAGTCGAGGTGTTAAACGGATTGGAGTTTGGACACAATTTGGCCGGTCAGTAATTGGGACCAGCGAATAGGAATCAATTCGTACGTATCAGTTTTAATTAGGGAAGTCAAACTATTTCAACAGTTGTTGACCGGTAATATTCAAAATGGTGATATTTAGCGTTATTCATAGTCCCTACGTTTTAATAGCTCATGGCAGATTTTTTACAGTTTGAAGAAAGCGATAGGTACATTTTTGTGTTTTACAACCCTGAAAACTCTAGGCCTAAAAGGCGGCAAAAATAAGAAATGTCCAATTACCTTACAATATGCTCATTACACATAACTAGCAAAGTTGTACAGTTATATTCGACTTCCAAACTCAGATGAACGAAAATCTTTACTTACTACCTCTTGGCCTCCAACTAGGCCTAAAAGGAGAAGCCTAGCCACCAACTAAGCCCAAATGCGGAAATACTTGCCATGGTAGTTATGGTCGGCACGGAAGGATGACGGAAGTTGGACCAAAGCGGTAACGCAAAACGCCTAGTAGGCAGACCACCAGCCAGATGGACGGATGACATCACCGCCAGAGTCGGTTGGCAGTGGATGCGGGAGGCACAGGACCGGAGCGGATGGCGTGGTAGAGAAGAGGCTTATACCCAGCAGTGGGTAGGTATGGGCTGATGATGATGTTGATGATGATGAATTATGGTCACATTTTTAACTCCCGCTCCTGCTTCAGGTTAAGATTCCATATATGACATGAACAGAACAAAATATAGCGATGCTCTAAAGATATTGAAACGCCTAAGGTTTGATGATCTTATAATTTATTCATCTTATAGTGCAAATAAAACGAAAAATTTATAATTAGATAGTTGAATTGTGTTCAAAATAGCAGGACATAGACATGTACAAGTTTTCGGAGTTAAGGCGAGGTATTATGAATAATTACAAACCAAGTTCAACGAAGATTGCGGAAGTGAGAAGCGAATATTACTCGGGAATGGGAACAAGTGGGATGGCAATTGTGCGCTCGCGGCTAATCTGAATCAACGTAAGCGCCAAAACGGCTTCAAATCGCTAGTAACAACAATTCCCAACATAATTATGTACAATTGATAGAAAGATCATATTTACTACTACTGCGGTATGCGGTAGATTAGGAAAAAATATTGGAAAAAGGGTTGACCTTGGATTTATTTTCTATCGAGAAATTTTTATCCAAACACGTTTTCCAACATAAAAACCCTAGATTATATAGTCAAATTACATATACCAGAAATTGATTACGATTTGCCGAGTATTTCCTGAAATACACATGAAAAAAGCACCCCTAATTTATTTGTGAGGCGCCTTAAGTCTTATGGCAAACGCCAGAACTTAACCAAGAAAAAATCCTAAGAACCTCTCACAGAGAGTGAAGTAGCATTTGGGTCGTAACACTTTGCTGAGCAAACTCTACTGGCTTGGTAACTCGATGATCGATAGTGATAGGATAGGACACTTTGACGAAACTTAGTTTTCAACTCCAACTTGAATTTTGCCATATGGGTCTGTGTGTTTAGTGTAGGGTTTCACGCACACTCTCAGCTTTGTGTACACGTGACTGTGATCGTCGAAACCTAGTACTTGAGGTTCTAGAATAAACATTAAAAAATATATATAAAACAGGCACATGAAATGCTTCTCTCCACACACTAGGAGACCTTGTATTGTGGGATCCAGAAACAGCGACATCACTCATATAAACATCCAAAACGAATATAAATATGAAAATGAATAAGGGTTACTTTTGTTTTATTTAATTTCAGTCATTGGAATAAGACTGAAACCAAAAAAATAAAGAAAGAAATATCTACTAAGTATAAAAAATAACGCAAATAAAGCTGTCAAAGTGTTAAATAAACTTAACTTTTTCAAAAGATTCAACACATTAGTGTTAGATAAACTGAAATTTTTCAAAAGATTTAAATTTTTCTGTGTTTGTTTGATATTCCTAGTTGATATTTCATCTTTGTTTTTCAGAAAACAAAACTGAGACTAATCTAACATCTCTCGTTCCCCTTGTCTACCTTATTACCACCGGAATTGCATTTCCCTAACCTGCTGCTTCTCAACAGGACTTTCATAATCATAAAACCAAAATTATTGACGCTGCCTTACGTTACGGGGCCCACCAATTCGGAGGGCGCCAAATTAGGGAAGGCATTTCTGAAATTGACATTTTCAGGCCGAGCCATCGCCAGGTGCATTTACTGTGGCAATCGCTGTTTTACACCCACTGTAATGTTGGCCGTCAATTTTATTTTACGGCCTGTACACGCGGTCTCAAAAGTTGATGTAGCTGTAAAAATATTTAATGCATCGAAAATAGCTTTAAACGATCGGAATTTTTCTTTGTGATCTGCACCCACGTTAGCGTAAGGACAAAAGAGTCCTTGGAACAATATTGACATTAAAATTATAAAAAAAAATACATTAAAATTATTTTGACAGTGGGTACCAAGACGTCAATGAATGTCTAATTTTTGACGTTGGTACCCACTGTCAAACTAATTTTAATGTTTTTTTTTTTTTATAATTTTTGAGAATGATAATGGCTCGAGCCTGCGTGCTGTTTGTGTATTTAGTCTTATGAGTGTCTTTATTTGGCGGTCCGAGGTGAATGAAGATATGTCTGCTATTTTATCATTGATACCTGATTCGATTTGAAGAGCTTCGTGTTATAATGGGTTTTACACTTGCTTCTCACGCAGGAGATGGGGGTTCGAATTCAGTGCGACAACAAAGTCGTTCAAAATATGTCCTTATAATCTTCTTCAAACCTTTATTTAACTTTTCTCTACTTTTTTGTTATAAGTCTATTGCAATTAATCTCACTTTTGGGACTTTGATCCATCCAAGTGACGTCAACTTCCCTCATTTTTGGTATAAAATAAATCTTGAAAAACGTACAATCTATAGTTAAAATCTCTCGCCAATTCCGCAAAACACACTTGTGTATGTGACCGTTTCTGTAGGGTGGCTAGCAACGCATCACCCTGCCTCATAACCGCGGTGGCTTGCCTTCATAATGCGTCACACTTGGCAGACCACGGGACTTAGGGTGTTTCTTAATAGCAAGAATGCAGCCACTTATTTTTTCTTGTTATGATACTAAGAGCGAATTTTACCAACGAAGAGTAACGTTTTACTCGAGAGTATCTTCTACTTTTCCATATAACCTCATTTTGAACTGTCATTGTCATACAAATTATCCCCGGGATAGTTATTCTCGCATACATTTTGTTGGTAAAATCCAGCCTAAATAGCTTTTTGGCATATTCTGGCTGAACTAGATAAGGGTAAAAAATGGAGGTTTATGGTTTTGTTTGATATAAAAGTAGTAAAAGCTGAGTACTTATTTTTTTTGACCCCGTTCTACCAGGATACCCTTTTACTGAATTACCTACATCTAAAAAAAGCTTTTCCTCGCCATTAATTAATTCTGAAAAGTAATTCTATAAGTATTTATGTAGTTTCTTCATTCTCTCACTTTAGTCTCACACACACTCACACACCCTCTCTCACACCCTATCACACACACACACACACCCTGACACACTTACACACCCTCAAACACACATTATACACTCTGCATTTCTGAATTTGTAACTATTATTATTACTATTTTTTTTATTTGTTTTTTCTTAAATGTACTTGTATTATTCTTGTTAGAACCGTCTCAATATCCAAATCTTACCACAAACGCCTCGGACGAGGTACGGGCCTGCGAGCCATAAATACAGGTTATATTATTATCCTAGTTATGGCAGCAGTTACACAGTTGAATTAGTTGAGTCTTTTGTAGAGTAGTAGAGTAGTATCTATGAAATGTAACTAAGCTGGTAAAACAGCAGTTGATTGCGAATGAAATTTCACAAGTTCCATTGTTACGTCGTCAAGTAGACGCCTCTATTCAAATCAGTTGGAATCTTACAGCGAGCATTGTTACTATGGCCTGCTTCTCATTTGGTACTGCAGACATTCATCGTACGATACCTAAACTGTACTACGTATGCAAGACTATCTGATTATATTCACTCCGCAAGTGGTAAATTTTGTAAATATGTCTTTTTCGGTGATCTAATTGAAAGTTTGGAACTGACGAGATCTATGGTGTCTAGGCAAGGCTGTGCTTCGGGTTAAATGAAGGATCCCGGGTTCGAATTCCGGCTGAGGAGGAAGAAAAAAAAAACCCAGGTCTTGGATGTTCACATGTTCAAGACGTGCTGTTTTCGATGCCCACGACACAGGATATTCTAGTTAACCAGAAGCAGTGTAGGTATGTTCCTGTACGTAATTATATTACCTCACATAATGCTGTTACAATGCTTCTTTGATGCCATATTGGCGTTGTCATTTTCCGAGCAAGAAACAGTAACATCATTAGGGCTTATTTATGCGGGAAAAAAACATCCATAGACCCGGGGATTTTTCATAGCGTGTAGCGGGCCCTAGTTTTGTGTGTCCGGTCCGTCAAATCTTATCGTTATCGATTAGTGGATCCAGTTGCAACTATACCACATTATAAAATCTAGCATCAATCCTGCATCTGAGTGCTGCGATAAAAAATCTAAACAGTTGATTTAAGAATTTGGTTTAATTAAATACCGCAGAATTTGGCTTTCATTGATCCGATTGCTTGTGATCCGAAATAAAATTTATTATTATTATTAACGGGTCGATTTCACGATTTTTGTGTCACACGAATGAGATTAATTAGCGTTAAAGAATAACGCGTCATTCGTGTGACATAAAATACGGTGGCACGCTGCAAATAGCGTTACAAGCGTTTCGAATCTGCTACGAACGTTGTAACGGCACGCTGCAAATAGCGTTGCAAGCGTTACGAATCTTCTACGAGGGGCGATTTCATGACTTTTTATGTCACACGAATGATATTAATTCGCGCGCGCGTCACACGCATTATTCTTGTGACCTGAAATCGACCCTAACCAACTAGAGGGTCCTTGATTTATGGATTGTATTGAAGAAGCGACAGATATTATATGCCAAATGGAGGTCCTGAGCCTTGGTAAGTAACTGTAGGTGGGTACGAAAATGCTTGAGCCAATTCATTTGAAGAGGGTAAAGACATGTTATTATCGTGATTATGAGCGCTATCTCGCAGTTTAATTGACCAGTATCCCATTTAAAAAAAAAAAAAACAGGCTCATAAATCCGGAAATGTAAAGTAGGCCACACTGAAGTGACCACTCGAGATTGTATTATTCCCACTGAATGGGCCCCGTCGTTGATTAGGGTAATGGCCTCGGGCCGAGATGTCTTCGGATTGAAAAATTCTGTTTGTGTCCTCCATTAGACATCTGAATAGGCACTTCCTGATTTGTCGTGAATGAAAAAGCATTTTTTATAGCCACAGGCGTAAGAATTATTTCATAAAATGAGGCTGAAGTTGGATTTTTGCTTGGTTTTCCAGAACATGAAGACAGTAACAGTAAAACAATAGTTTGGAATAATTGCCTCTAGTACCTAACTGTCTTCTTATTCTTAGTGCCTTAAGCATGCTGATGGTACTGACGTAATAAGGTATGATCGTCATCATAAGTCCTTATTATTATTCTTATTCATATTCTTTATTGCGCAGAAATATAAAAAAATACATTTACAAGAAATATTATACGCAAAGGCGAGCTTATCTCTAAAGAGAGATTTCTACCAGCAAACCTAGGCAGGACAGGAATGTGGTTACATGAGGACAGTCCTAGTGCGCAATAAAAGTACATAACAACACGGAAATTACAACATAAATATATACAGTACCTACTTACATAAACTATATAAAATATCAATATAAAACATGAACAAATAAATATGAACTATATTAAAAATGCATAGACCTACATAAATATAAATATTATATACATACATAACATAATGGTAGATACCCAATACGGAAGAGACAGGAAATGCTCTTTTAATCTTTTTTTGAAAGTAAAAATGGATGGACTATCCCTAATAGCACAGGGAAGTGCGTTCCAAGTCCCCGTTACTATTAATTAATGTTTATTATATTTGTCTAGCGCATTGGATTAGTCTGTAATGCCATACAATTTAATTTAAAAAATAAATAAATAAGCAGTTATGACTTGTCATTGTAAAAATCTCGAGCGCCTTCGATATACGATATCTATACCTATATTGAGTGATTTTGTAGGGGAATCTGTCAATATAGGTCTCGATATCGTATATCGAAGGCACGAGAATCATGCCACTGGTTTGACTTCTGAAAGAGAAAAACACGATAATAGAGAGAGAGAGGTAGGCCAGAATTTCAAGTCACAATTAGTAGAATCAACACTCCTCAGGTCACATAAAAAGTTTATTATTATGGGTCATTTAAACATTACCCGGGCAGCACTTCACTGGCCTCAAGTGTTGAAACGTTCTAACAAGTTTGCTGAAAAAACTTTTAACATGAACAGTTACGGATAAAGGAAATTGCATAGCTTAAGCTAAATGCACGGAATATCCGTCATGGAAACAGGAGCACGTTTTAAAGAAATGGCCTTTAGAAAGTCCATTTAAAATGCTTGCTACTTACATTTTATATTCGAATGGAATAATGCTGTTGGAAAAGAATAATAAAGACGGTCATACAATGCTTTCTCATGAAGATTTCTACATCATCATCATCATGTGTGGCCTGTTCTCAATGCTTACAGTACATTATACATAGCCGACAGCAATTTTCAATGCATGATACAAGCACACCTCGGACACTCCATAGAACGCTCGTAAAATAATTACCTATTACTACTACATAACCAAATGATGTTTGTATATGTGCAAATGTGTGCGCAAATGCAGCGATATTAAAGTATACGCGTCGTCACTCGTCTGGCGTTCAGCATGGTTCAGCCCTGCCTGTCTTCTTTGACGCCAGGGGTGGGGTGCGGTATCTGATTCAGCGCGGGGAAGGGAGTGGCCGTTCTGTACGGAGTACTATTATCTCGGAGTACTGTTATCTCTTCTGTGATATAAGTGTAAATACCACGAGTGTAAATAGGAAATAAAATATACTCCGGGCTTTTTGCTTCTAATGCATTCTAAGGCCACTGGAGAATTTAATGAGGAAATCTTCATATTATTTCAATATATAGGACGAAAAGCCACCGACTGACTTATTGAGTGCATAACTGTGCGTTTTCCAATCTGTATGGAAAAAAGAAGCTATATTTAGAGAACAACCACATAAAAGGCCACATATTTTCATGCAGGGCATTTTCATATCCTCAACGGAAGCTGTGGACCGTCAGAACAAACTAGTTTTGTTTCTAGCGGAATAACGGGCGTTACCGCGCCGCTAAATGGGTTTTTGTATTGCCTGTTTTAGGGTTCCTTGCCCAAAAAGTGGCTACCAAATATCTCATGTGCTGAAAATGAAAAATCCCTTTTGTGTTTTTGTAGAGGGTGTGTGAGAGAGAGAGGGAGAGAGTAATTACTTGGTTAAACTTGGCGCAATCTGTATCTCTCGGAAAAAGTCGTGGGTATAAAATGATAAAATATAAATAAATATTTCTAAGGAATGGATCATACATAGCTTTTCTATAATAAATAAGGGGACTCTAATTTATCGGTATGTTTCACTCACCGATAAACTCGTGTTTAGGATGGCACGTTAAATTGTAGGTCCCGGCTTATCACTACTTGGTAGTATGTAGAAGTCGTAAAACCCCTCCACCAACCCACACTGAGCCAGCGTGGTGGAGTAAGGCTCAATCTTACTCGTATCTGGGTAAATGCCTGTGCCCTCGGTGAGGACATTAATGGGCTTTATTTAAAGGTTTCAATCTTCTTGTATTACGTTTAGTAATGTTTTTTATTAGATGCAATTGTTTTGTTTCCCCACGAAAGATTCGATTGGACATATTGAGCCAGTCTCTGCTCAATCTTAATAATCTTGGAACGGAACCCTTCAAGTGCAAGTTTGACTCGCACTTTAACAATTTTTTATTGGTCTTCGCGGCGTGTTTGGTGGAAGGGGCTGGCAGTTGAATGCGGAACTGAAGGCTATGCTTTCTGTTACTAGGATATGTTTTTTTTTTAATCATATTTTATGAGTGGCCTCAACTGCATTTCGAGATAAATTTATTAATTTCGACGCATAATCCATGATGTACTTATGCGCAAAATATATACCGTTTGAAGTGAAATAATCTCAAATCAATGAAACTATTGGTTAACATCTTTTTTCCATGGAAATATATATTGAAGTTGAATTTGAAATTGAAATTTTTTATTCTCCAACTTAAACCTATGTAGTTAAACCTATGTACATATCATTGAGGTATTAAGGTCTAGTGATAGGTATGATGTATTGATTGAACATAGATCATCCAACTCCTAAACTAGTACCTATTACCTGTATCTCAGGAGTGGGGGTATACATTATAAAACTAGTCATGTCGCTAAATAATGTAGAGTAAGAAGTAAGAAGGTCCTCAATTGTGAGTAATGAAATGAGTGAAGGTGTATGTATGTGTGTGCGGGTGTGAGGTTCTGTGTGTGGATGTGTGAGGTTGTGTGTGAGGATGTGTGTGTGTGTGTGTGTGTGTCTTTAAGGGTGAGTGATATATCCGCGAACAGATGAATTTAATATCCTTCAAACCATTGTGATAGAGAATTCCAGATGTCAGAAATAAAAAAATATCTGAATATCATAATTTATCCTCTCGTGAGCGAGAAGAGAAGAGGCCTATGCCCAGCAGTGGGTCGGTGTGGGCTGAGGATGATGATGATGATGATGATGATGATGAGCGAGAAGACCCGGGTTCGGATCTCGGCAGGAGAGAAAGGAAAAAATCGTAGCTATTGGATTATCGCTTTTTCTTGTTTCCACGGTACAGTTCAAAGTCAAAGTCAAAATTCTTTTTTTTATTGACTATAAAATCATACAGATTGCTTAATCAAAGTCAATATAATATTAATATTTTTGTATACTACCGCCCGTTCGGAAGTTGTGGGCTTAGGGATGGAGCAAAGAAGGGCAAGAAACTCGTACCTCTTTTAAAATACGTGAGGGCCTTAAAATACAATTTTATGTATTTCTACTTAAATCTAAGGAAATACACCGAAGAGGTACTGACTCAGTCCATCGCCCCTCTTTGGATTTCAGGTTTTCCCAGTGTAGGGCCAGAAGCAATGTATCAGAAATTCTATGTTAAGACGATTGTCCAGCAAAACAACCATCTTTAAAAAGTTATTCCAGCAGTTTGAGAGTTCATGAATCCAGAAAAATTATAAGTTATAAAAACCGTCCCTTTGCAAAAAATTTAGTGTTTGAAAACGTTATAATGCCATTGGAAACGTAAAAAATAATAATCAAATAGTTTTTTTTTTAACTGTTACTCCAGGAGTTTTTTACCTGTTACGCTGGTATGGTTCCTATGTGTAAAAATCGGTAATGAAATTATCAAGAAAAAATGTGTTTAACATTTTCGAAATCATCAGCGGTTTTAGTGTATATTTTTGCACTTTTAGCACTTTTTGCGCGGACATAAGTGTCGCGCTGCAGTTTATTATATACTTTATTTTATCATATTTCTTTTGTAATTTGTGAAAATTTCAACCACCACAAATCCAGTTGCTAATTTTAGCGATACCAGGCGCCTTAAGATAAGGAAGAAAATAGATAACGTACCTACGATGCCTACAAATTTGTAACTACGATGCCTAGGTAAAGTACATACTACCTGACTTTGAATCATTTTACTAGTTACTGCTAGAGAATACTAGATTAATCTTTTCCTTTTCTAAAATTGTTAAAGTGTCACTTACTGGAGGGAAGTGCTACTACTCACCGTATACCACAGGGTTCGCCCTTTTTTAGGGAGTAGTAAACATCCCTTGTTCGTTACCCAGTGTAATAAGCAAGACTTATGTTGTACAATTTTCTTGAATAAACTATATTATATTATTATTATTACCTTTCAGTTAGAAAATATAGATACCCCGTACAGCACCGTATTCTCCGAATCTTCCGACGGACGACTTACCTACTCCTAATAGTAGGTCGGTACATAAGGTTAGAGAAATATCACACGAAATGTTTAGTCTCGCCTGCCGCTTCGGAAATACCAATGCTCCGATGTTTAGACTGTGGTGTAAGATAAAAGTCATAAGTGCCCATCCATTGGCGTCTCGATGGTTCTGAAAAGTTGGTTTGCTCCCCCGCGTTTGCTTCATTGACTTAAAGTCGGAATGAGGTTGGGTTAGGTTAGGTATTTCATCTCCTGTGCTGCCTGGCGATGGGCTAGTCTACTATCGAGCAATCACCTACGCGATGAAACAAAAATGCTATGGTAGCTGTATAGGTACAGTATTCCTCGGAAAATAAGTCCGATGTCTTTGGAAGATATTGAAAGATTTCAATAAAACCTTGGAGCTAAAATTTAGCTAGCTTATGAATGAGTGAAAACTTTTGTCCAAATTCCCAATAACTAATCACATATTCCTTTAGACTATTATGGTAGCTTGCTAAAAGCTTCAGATTTACACTTTTTGTTTCAATCTGTCTTCTGCTGGTCTGAATATAAGAATATTTCATTTCAGAGAGGAACATTAATTTATTTATTTATTCGTAGGGCAGAAGTCGTCGAGTTGTTCTTATAAAAATAATCAAGGAACATTAATGTGACCGGGCTGTTAATATTATTTGCACCACGCCAACACATTTACGATTCAGAGAGTGCAGCATTGCATACAGAAATTGAGTCTCGGAGACCCGATATCGAAACCCGGCAAAATGTTCCTTAGCAATCTCCACTGGCGGCGGCTTCACTCGATTTCGTATCGAGTCAAATAACTTCAAGTACTTCATTCAAAACATGTATTTATCGATGTCGCCGCCAAATTTAACCCCAGGCAGGCATGAAATTATGTGGCTTAACGTCCGCAAGGCAAGAAAAACTAAACGTTTGAGTTGCCTTAAGGTTTCTAGGCAAAATATTGATGTTTATTCATAATTTCTCAATTTCAACTGAACGATCATCAAAGATGCTCACTTCACATGCTATGCTGGTTTCACGTCGTCATACTTTTGCAACAGAGGTTTATAGGGGTTGAAAGTTACTTAGATTGAAAATGAGTTGAGTTGAAAGTTAATTAGATTTAATAGGAATCCGTCCGCCTAAAGCTAATGAATGGCCTTGAATTTTGGTTATGTAAGTACCTGTTTTAACCTGGAGTATGGCTCAATCTTACTCGGATTCGGGTAAAGGCCTATGCCCCTTGGTGGGGACATTAATGGGCTACATTTACCTGTTTTAACGAAACAGTTACGACGTCTGCCACAATGGAGTTTTGAATTACCAGCTAAATGTAAATCATTGTGGGCACAGCTGTGTCTCTTCCACTAATAATGAAAAAAACGTAACGCTACGTGTTATATCTATACTCATCGGTATTGTCTCATAAGGATATAGGCCAAACAAACTTACAATCGAGAACAATTAGACGTCGGAGCGAGAGGGCTTGCCCATCACATCTAAAATATTGCTGTAAATCAAAGGTTTTCATTCAAAAAAAAAACCGAATTTAAAATACGAGTATTTAATAAAGCTTCATAAATATGGAATTTAATAACGAATGTTTCGACCTCAAATGTTTCGAGTGAAAAGTGATTTGTATGAAATTAATATTTTTGAACATGTTGCTCTTTACAACTCCTATAATTGAGATTGTTACTTCGATCATGGTATTAATTTCTTTGTAAGCTCGCCTTTGTATACTTTTACTGTGTATTTTTTTCTATGTCCATTAAATAAATTATGAATTATGAATTACACTGAGTTGCACGAAACTTTGAAATTTTAGCATATTATTATTATCCTTAGTATTAGAACAAATTAATGACAGTCCTATGAGATCTATCGTCTTTAAAGGTTACACTACATCGTTTGTACGAAGTAAAATACGACACGAAAACGCTAATGTACCTAATTTACTTGTTTATTTTTATTTTATTTGTTTTGATAAATGCAATGGGATTTCGAACACACTATGCGATGTTTACATATTTGTGATGATTCTCACTGTCTCTGGTTACCTAGTGTGGGGCCAGAAGCAATGTATGTGCCTGTATGTAAATGTCTATGTGTATGTTTAATGGTGTGTGTATATACGGCTTTAGACATTATAAAGACATAGATGTTCCACTCCACACCCACCCAGCGCATTCATCGATAAATGTCGTTCACCCCATATCAGGGATTCTAAGGGATATTGTCAACTGCGAGCCAGCTACCGGAATGAGGTGCTTGGATCGGTTCGGTCGCAATCACAGCGTAATTATTGAGTGTAAGATAAGACACAACTTTGGAGAGGATCGCGCATCAATTAAGTATGTAAGTGAATCAAACTTTTAGTGCCTCTAGTGTAAGGATTACATCTGAACTCGCTCATGTTTTATGTATGTAAAGAATGTCGAACATCTCTCTCTGGGAAACCCAAAGTTGCAAGTACCCTTAAAATTTCGGTTTTTCGTGTACATCAGGATATAAAACATACTATATTTCCATCAAGCGATTATTTAATAAGGACGAACTAATGTTCCACAGCGAACAGTTATGTTGTTGTTCGTAATTAGATTTCAATTCAGGGATTAAATTCTATAATTATTCCGTTCATTCATATTCTTATGTTCTTTATTGCACAGTAACTTAATAATAAAACTTAAATAACATAATAGTGCGCAAAGGCGAGCTTATCTCTTAAGAGAGATTTCTACCAGCAAACCTAGGCAGGACAGGAAAGATGGCTTTATACAGGCTGTAACAGAAAGGTGTAGTCATATTTTAGGGGTTTGTTAGGAAGACCATTTTGAGCAACTTTTACTTTAAAACCGTTTTGATCAGAACAACTTTATTTTTCATCGCTCCATACGTGTTGGTCCGGACGGTCAGCTGATTTGTATATAGAAGTGAAAATTAAATTTGCTCTGATCAAATCGGTGTCATATTGAAAGTTGCTAAGAATGATGTCCCCAACAACCCCCTAAAATTTTACTACACCTTTCTGTTACTTGAAAAGTTCGTAGCGGAGTAAATTTTAAATTCTTTACAAAATAACATAGAATACTGACACAACTCTATCTATAGATGCAAAAGTGCATTTAACTCATTACTACTATTACTTCTATTACTATTATATCACGATGTATATTCTGGTGAACACTTTATGCATTAGACTAAACTACTTATTAAATTCACTAAACCAAGCCCCCCCCCGCGGGGAAACGGGGCGTGCATTCGGGAACATTATTTAACACGTCTCCGAACACTATCTTAAGCACTACTATCAAAACAACTTGGCTTATGCGAACACTAGTGTTGGAGAAACAGGACAATTCTACCAACAAACGAACAAAAACGTAGCATCACGACTTCTCCCATACTGGGTTGCAGAAGCACTCTGTGCCCAAACTTAGCCAGATATTCAGTACCTAAAAATTTTGCGTGACAGTTGGCTGGGCCATCAGGAGATTGAAGGAACCAAATGGAAGGACTGATTTCAGAGGCTTCATAACTAAACTTATTACACAATTTTTAGTGTGATTTGTGTGCATAAGTTGGATAATTGCTTTTTTATACATAAGTAAATGACGTGATTTGTGTGCTTAAATTAAATAATTACTTTTTTTTATACATAAAGTCATGCTGTGTATACATATTTTGGCGCTGAAGATAGCCGTTCACCCGTTCTAATGGTATATTAATTTAAATGTATTATCTTCATAGCTGTTTTGTATACCAAAGATAATAAATAAATAAATAAATTAACTCAATATTTAAAAAATATAACCGGTAAACAGTCAAGAGCTCGAGATAGCATGAGCAGTTTCCAATTGAATACCGCACGGAATAGCCCTGCTAAACAGTCTATTGTCGGCTTTCAGACTAACACTGATATATGGCACCGAGAGGGAATAAATTTCCAACAGAGCAATGCAGTTTTCCAACTGTCAAACTTTATACCTTCGCCGAGGAGTTTATTCGACTACTGCATTTTTATGATACCGAGTATTACAGTCACGACTGTTGAGTCAGCATTGAAAGTTGCTAGTCGTGAAAAAAATTTCACGTTTAACCTCTACATCCTTAGCATGCCGAGTACGAGGGTTGGTTTTGTCGCGGAAGGTGAGAGACAGAGACATGTAAAGTGCTCGGAAAGTGAAGGCACTTTCTCGTATCGCGACCAGCAGCGCCAATCAAGTTGCCAAAAGTGACACCTGCGCGCGCATCGTTTTACTAACTCGCGAATATGTTTCAAATTTTATACACAGTCACGCAAAACTGTAAAGAGGCGCAATTTGAGCATGAAACGCACCCTCCGTTACAGATTAATAGAGTTAGGAACAGATTGGACACTGTGCATAATCGTTCAACTAAAAAGCGACCCTTGCTACAACGCAACAAAGTACAATTCATGCTGTGTAGCGCGGCGCCCGCACTTCGATTACTTGCCTAAAAGTTGCCTCTCTTTCTGTCGCGTAACTCTATCCTCATCTGAAGCGGCCCGTGAAACTAAGGGTTGTCTCTTGTGACAAATAAAACTGGAAATTTACTTAACTACTAACTACAAACCACTTACTATTATTATTCTAGATTTGTGAATAACATTTAATATAGGTAGTATAGGTACCTACCTAACCTTTTACATAATGGCCAGAAATTCTATGGACAGTCAGTAGGATAGTGACCTTTATTCATCTGTGCAGTGACGAAACGTCATCAAACAAAGCATGCAGTATTTCTTCGCCTTCATTTTAGTAAGTAACTACACGCGGGGCGCGCGGGGCTAGATAGAACGGCACGTGCAACCCGGGCGGCGCTCGGCAACCTACTGAGTCGGGCCGTGCAGCGGGGCCGCGGATCTACTTGTGGCTTTGCAGGTAAAGAGCGGAGTGTCACACGCCTGCCTCCGGAGATGTTGTCAAACTTGTCACACGAGTCACACGGAACTTCTTAAGTCACGACTCAAAGTTGACTCACTGCGCGAAACGTCATTGAGTCACGAAATGTGACATAAAATTGTGGTATAATGCGCGACTGAGGTGAGTGGCGTGCCTCATGGTAGCCCCGCAGTAGGCCGATTCTCACAATTAGACTCTCAATGCGAATTCGACAAAGGGGAGGAACTTCGCATTCAAATAGGCAAAGGTCCTTCGCGATTTCGCCTATTGAATGACGAAGGACCTCTCCTTTGTCGAATTCGACAAATTTGCTACAGAGATTTGCTATGCTACGGGTGCTGGACTGCGTTATGGCAAGAATTTGCGTAGCATATATGCAACCTTATGGCCTGGCAATAGGACACAAATGAAAGTTTTTTTTAGTTTAATCTCTGGACTGCCGTTTTGACAAGGATCCGCACAGAATTTTACCAATTAAATCGCTTGATACAAGAAACTAATTAAAGTTTTTTTTTGTTTAATGTCCTCAAATTTTAGTCACGGTTTAGGCCAAAAACAGCGTCTTGTAAGAATTACAAGTTACGAAAAAAGTATTATTTTTACTATATTGTAGATCGATAGATTATAATTTATAGCTCCATGAGGCATAGCCATGGGGCACCTTGTAAAATATTGTCTCAAAATTGCTTAAGAAAATGACTTCGACTTTGTTCGAATAGCACTGAAAAAGACAGATATAGCAAAATAAATCAAGCAATAATCCGAGTCAAACAGAGGGTCGTGATGAGAAAAGACATTGCCAAAGTAATCTGTGAGAAGCTGAATTCCTTTATTTAAATTGAAGCTTTTTTCACAAAGTAAACGAGAAGACTGTTCGAGTCAGAGCAGATTATATTTTCAGGTAAATTCGAAGTGTATAGGCCATTCGCACGTAAAAGCACGTTCGCAACATCGGACTATGGCGACACGATTCTTTAATTGTTGCTGTACAAATATTGCGTAAGTCCCCTCCACCAACCCGCACTGAGCCAGCGTGTTGGAGTGTGGCTCAATCTTACTCGGATCCGGGTAAAGGCCTGTGCCCCTCGGTGGGGTATTAATGGCTAACTTAAATCACTTGTGTAAGATAAAGAAATAACATTTTAGCCCAATACGTTGCCGATTTCCGTCTTTGAAGTTGGATCACTTTTTGCCGGAAAATCCGCCTAAAGAAGTTCGGATTACTTAACTGAGTCGTCAAATCCAAACGTAATTACCACTTTTTATTTTTAGAAAGTTAATTATGAATTCAAATCAAAGGCAGTCAAAATGAGGCGTCTTTTAACCACTCGGAATAAATTCGGGAAAATTACTTTTATTAAAAGCTAAATTACGCTTCGGTTAGAGCGTCTTTGGGTTTTGCCACTGCGTTTTGAGCGTGGCTTTTCATTCTGTAGGGACTATACGTATAATACCGAACAAACAGGTTGTTATGTTTTTGACGCGTCTCGTCGTCGTCGGGGCGCAACTGGCCGCATGATTTTGTATGCGGCGATGCGACCCGCCCCGCCCCGGCACGCTGCGGCCCGTTCTAATGTCCGATAATTTAAACCAAAGTCACAATTTTTAACAATTAACCGGTTCGCCAACACATCTTATATAACAATAGTTCGCCATTGTTCGTTCGTTCGAGCGGTGTGCTTCTGAGAGGAAAGGGGTTAACATCTGATATTTATACCACGAATCGCGCAATCGTCCGATATTTGTTGCAATTACGAGCTACTGAAATAATTCCCAATGCACCGAGTTTTGGCACAATGCGAGCTGTGGCTGCGACATAAATCAATTCTTTGATCCCGCTGGGTTTCGTGAACGCAATATTACGCCCGCATTCCGAAATCGGGACATGAAATACCACTGCGATAGATATTATATCGGAATACGTCGCGAAATACAGGAAGGGACAAAAGTTTTCTCGTATTTTACGGTGGTTTAGGCCAAATCCGATCTAACTTTACAAGGGTTAATTAAATAACCGAGTCAAAAAGTAGAGGCAGTAATAATGTTAGCAGCTTGTGACTTTTCAAGAGATTAAATAACTTTGAGCGTTTGTCAAGACATGGCCATCATACACCATACATGAAGGTAAGTAAATATTTTCTCTCGGTTTATGGCACAAATCAAAACAAATATAGAAATAGAATTAAGAAAACTTAATATTTAAGATAAGATTTAAGTTAGGATAAGCGTTTATTCAGAACAGGGCATGTTATCGCATCGTGCCATGCCACGCTCTTTTTTTGCTCAAGTAAACAAAAACATCCGTAAACTAAATACTATCAGAACATGAACAAACACGGGACAGCCTGTATACAGACTGCGTTGTATTGAATCTTTTGTACCGGTCCCCCAGCGGTGCACTGAGGAATGCAATCTTTTGAGGTATTTTTCGATTATCATAATTTTATTTGTAAGTAATGTCGTTCTGCGGTTGAGAGTCTCGAAATAATAGTATAGGAGTATAATAACTACAGTCTATTCGTGATAAGAATGCAGTGAAATTTAAATTTAAATCTGTTAACACACACTCACAGGACAGGACAGTTTGCGTTCGAAAGTTTGCCTTCAACTGGGTCACTGTTAAGTTGGCTTGATAATTGTAAACGATTTGATTGGTTACGGGGCGTGGCTAGGCCGCCGGACAGTGATGACTTTACTGCATTCTTATCACGAGTAGACTATAGAGGTTTGTTTTTGTTTTATTGTTTTGAGTGCTAAGTTCTGTTGTACGATGGTACGGTACGCTTCGTTTGCGATTCCGACTCGCACTTGGCCGTTTTTTTTATGAAGAACCACGTCCATCATCCCTAACCT
Organism: Argyresthia albistria; assembly: GCA_963457715.1. Lineage (NCBI taxonomy): Eukaryota > Metazoa > Arthropoda > Insecta > Lepidoptera > Argyresthiidae > Argyresthia > Argyresthia albistria. The sequence continues at coordinate 5,015,265 of OY735276.1, read as the reverse complement.
ACCGCATCTGTCACCGGGAAATATTAGCAGAGACAGATCCATAGGAATTTAAAGACAGAATCATTCCTCTGCCTCCATGCGTTGCGTGTCGGTAGATGTACGTCCAGTTAAAAGTTAAGTGACGTTTACATAGAGGCGCCAGTTCTACGCAACTTAATGCAACGAACCTGTCAAAAACCGTTAGTTCCACCATCCTCCGCAAACCAATAGATCGTTGGAAATCTTTACGGATTTCTCGCCAGAGCTCAGCATTAGATTTAGCTAGGTTAGGTCATTCTGGATAACACGTAGGTACCTACACTACAATGAAACTGATATTATCTTTACAAAGTTTAACTGAGTAACTACTAAATAGTTATATCTAACAATGGTCCCACAGCACAGAGCACTGAGTTCAGGAATAGAACTTGTGAAAACCAACTTTGTCCAATTTTATAGATTTACAAAATTACAATTACAAATTAACGGAAAAAGGTCAGTCGCCTTCCTCCGTCTTAAATGTCAATAATTTATGACTTCTTTGTCTGTAGCTATATTTTATCTAGACTCTGGCTTTCTATGCATTTGAGATAAATCCTCCAGATTGAAACATTCGACAGCAGGACAGCTAATTTGAACTTAGAAATAGAAGGAATTTTGGGCTGTCTTGTCTGTGACGCAAAAATAACTGGCTGAAAGCACAGGGTGCTCATCTCATACAAATTAGAATAAGTAACGCTTCGTAAAAAAGAGATGGCGTGAGGAGTAACATTTGTACTTTAAACGCCATGGTTTCAGTTAACATACTCTTCTTCTTCTTCATCTTCAGTCAGGGGGATGTTGTGCCTGCACCTGGCCCACGAGAGCGGGGCCTTTGTGCATGTCCCCTGCACCTGCACTCTAGTTCAGCCATCCCAACTCCAGCACATACTTCTAGGTAGCGCTAATCTTAGAATACATCCTAAATATCTTAGCGCCATCTCGCCGTATTTGCAATTTTTTGATGTTGCTGCACCAAGCGATAATGGCCTCGAACTAAAGAAGCTTCCTTAGCATCTCAGTTTACGCCGGTGTCATATTTTGTTCTAGGTGGTCTATCTGTATTAGTATGATATTATAAGTAGTATCTGTGCTAAAAGTGAGCGCAATTGTGTTTCTCCCACCACGTATGGGAAAAGACGTGACGCTATGCTATGTATCACAAAACGACTACTAGTGCAGTCTTGGCCGTTTCATGATTCGGACGCCTACATCAGAAAGAACATTGAAATTAAACCTCCTGAGAAACCTATAGTTACAAGTACCCTACAATTTTTCTTTATCGTGTGGGTACACCTAAAACATGTCCATCGATCGAAAATTAAATTACGAACAACAAAATGTTCTTTGACAAAATGTCGTGGCTTTTTAGGGTACTGGCAACTTTCAAATATCCCAGGATCCATACAAAAATGTTCAAACCCCTTTGTAAAGTTAAGAAACAGGCCAGGAGTTCTAGTCCCTAAGGTGCTATTCATCTCAATAATTGGGTTCCTCCGTCAGGGCGGCTGAAAACAATTTATCAGCAATAAGTTACTGGAGTAGATCGCCACGCAGAGAATCTACGGCCCATATAAATAAACCGATCTTAACTTAGATAGCGGTAGGCTTAGGTTGTCTCCTCAACAGCGATTGATCCTTAATTCAACCTCACTTGATAGTCAGAGTAACTCTTTATTAATCTATGGTAAGAGTATATTTTGGGATGCTAAATTGTCAAACAATTGCTTGAGGATTTTTCTGACTCGAGTGTGATTCCGTACCTAAAACATTGTCTGGACATCCTAATTATAACAGTGAAAAAGAGTGGCGCTTTATCAGTCTGTCCTGTCCAGTAACTATTATGAAAGGAAATGTCTGAACAAAGACGAAATTGTTTAGCTTGATGCGTTGACTAGCAACCCCCAGAAAATTTTAGTATGCGTCATCAGACAATATAGGGATGTATAGTGTATAGGGCCTTTTCCGTAGTACCGAACCGCAAGGAAACCTGATGGCATTATAATACGATTTTAATGTTGCTGTGTTGACCCTTCAATATTGCTGGGGAAACTTTTTTTATGGCAACACTGATGGGGACTTGTCAGCGATTTTGCTGGGCCTTGGATTCTGCTGGTAAGATTGTAAGTCATTGTCAGTGCTTGACGTAATAATGGCGGTTTACTCCAAAAATTAATCTATTTATAGTGTTTCTCTTATATTTAAGAGAGGGTTAAGTGGCTAAATTGAACTGTCCACATAACACCGAAAACAATTAAATCTTATTCAGGTTCGTCATTGTCACTAACGGCCGCACCCAGAGTCTTTTAATCGTTAATTTAAGGATTATACTAAGAAAAGGATTTAGTATGAGAAACCAAATTTGGAATGGGTTTAATGATTCAATATTCAATATATTTCATTGCACACAAATCAATAGGTACATTATGACAATTAAAAATGGAAATAACATGTACAAAGGCGAGCTTATCTCTATCAAGAGATTTCTTCCAGCAAACCCAGGACGGAAAGGATAAATAAATCAACAATAGGTACATCCAAGTGTACAACATCAAATACTTAAGTAAAATATATATATATATAAATATAATAATAATATAAACTACATACAAATACTTACATAGATACCAGAGTTAATGGATATAAATAGGAAATAAAACATCTATAAATACAAAATACTCATTCATTAAATATCTCTGAGTACGGTATAGCCGCTATCATGGTAGCGGAAATGAGTCCCCTTTTATAAATATATTTTGGCGACACGGAAAACCATTACACGATCAATAATTGTAAACAGATGTGCTCTCTCGTGAAATCACGTTGATAATGGAACGATTGAACATGAAAACCGTGATTGAATGTTATTTAATGAAATGGACCCTCAGGCAGTGGACAACACGGATAAGGTGAACATTTACCTACATAATAATTTGTTGGTGTGTTTATGAAATTAAGTGTAAATTGTACCCCCTAAGTCAAGCCATTGTCATTCTCCTGGCCGAAAAGGGAAAAATATTGACATTAAAATTAGTTTGACAGTGGGTACCAACGTCAAAAATTAGACATTCATTGACGTCTTGGTACCCACTGTCAAAATAATTTTAATGTCTTTTTTTTATAATTTTAATGTCATTATTGTTCCAAGGACTCTTTTGTCCTTACGCGACAATGGGTGTTAAACACTGTCAATGTTTTTTTAGCTAAGAACAACAATTTGTGATATCGTTATTCTTTATTTCACTACATAGACCTTATAGAAAAATACAAAGGCAACCTTATCCCTTATAAGATAATTTTATGAATTCTACATTAAGCATTTTAGTATTCTTTACAAATCTGAAGATTGTTCGCAGAATGAACCCATAGTTCCTTCAAAGGGAAAAAGTTCTCGACAGTATCCTAGTACCTAATGAACTTCGCGAAATTGGAAATTTAATTAATTTTCAAAAAATGCAATCAATGGCCCTGATTAATAAAGGGTTCAAAAGAGGCCAAAAATGTGCTTATGAAAAAGGAGGAATTCTTTTAAGTAAAGGTATAATAGACTTTATTTCTCGTCCAGCGCTTTACATGGATTTGTTCTATTATATTGCCTGCGATTTGGGAGGCGACACGAACTATACTAAGCAAACTATACACTATAATTATAAGAAAATGGTGTGTTTGAAAATGGAATCTGTGGCCACCGCGGAAGAGCTGTAGGATTAGTGCCTTTAGTTCCTTTAGTTTAGTGGTTTTGGCACCTCCGAAATAGCTCTCCATGTGAAACCTTTTTAAGGCGCCTCATGAATAAGTCAGGGGTGCTTTTTATGTCTATTTCAGGAAATCGCAAATCGTATTCAATTTCTGGTATATGTAATTTGACTATATAAACTAGAGTTTTCATGATCGAAAACGTGTTTGGATAAAAGAATCCATCGATAGAAAATAAATCCAATATTAACCCTTTTATCCAATTTTTTTTTCCTATTATACCACAGCAGCAGTAAATATGATCTAACTATTAATAGTAATATTTGGGGAATTGTTGTAACTAGCGATTTGAAGATTGAAATATAATTCCTAGAAATAGCATTTTTTATGTTTTTTTTTCGTTTTGGCGCTAACGTTAATTCAGATTAGGTGCGAGCGCAAAATTGCCATCCCACTTGTCCCTATTCCCGAGTTATATTCGCTTCTCACTTCCGCAATCTTCGTTGACCTTGGGTTGTAATTATTCATACCCCGCCTAAAGCATGTCCCATGAAACAGCATGACGCTGCAACAATGTTGCACAGTGTACAAAACATGTTCCGCGACATTTTACCATAGCTACTAAAGTTTTAGAGACATGTTGCAGGATATTTTGTCCCTTGTTTATCTGAGCCTTTAGCGATCTTATTGTTGGTTGGCTGCAGCGGGATCTCTGCTATATTTTGAGACCCGTAAACATCACGCAATGAAAGAATTTGCCGTCCACATTGTCGAGATGCTCAGTTCGTGCGCGCGCTTCGTACACACTGATGAAATGCTCCGTTCACGTTACATAATGTAACACACACTTACATTACATGTTACAATACAGCAGTCTGTCCCCGGCTTAAAACATTCAATGAGGAAACGATGATGTTACGAGAATAAGTTTACATCTATAGCTGTAAATGTTTCCCAGATTAATTTGCCCCGATGCGCCGATGTGCTTGAGTGTTTTAGGGTAGGAGGTTTCTGTTGCCGCCCCAGTGCCACGCTCACGTTTTGTATGGATGGCTACTCCAGTCTTTATTATTCTGAGCATTCAGTAAACTCGACATTTTGAACACTGTTTACGTTGTTATGTGGCTTCGAAATGATTTTCTGAATGAAGTATTCAATGTCTATTGAATAATACAATTGGGGTGTTTGCAGGTTTGTAATTCAAAGGAAGGGAAATAGTCGCCTCTGCTTATTGTAATAGGTAAGAAGAAAGTAATGAAGTCATAATTCCAGGCGCAAACATGTTTATTTTTAGCTGCTTTGTACTATACAAATAAAATCTGTTCAAATTGAATTTTATTGTAAAACTGAGCTTCAAGACGTAGTGATAAAATAACTCATCAGAACTACCGTCAATATAAAGTTGAAAGAAACGGACGGTTTGAACGTTCAAAAAGCAGTTTTAATCCTTTTTCCTGTCTTTGTATCATTTGATTGGTTGACTCTGCTTTGCAAAAGAACAAACAAAGGACTTTCGAATCGGAATTTGAGCAAAAACAACATAAATATTTTGCTCCAAGACAGAATTAATTTATTCAACCATTCTATCATCAATATTATGACGAAGGAAATGAAATCAATATGATGTTGTGTCTCTAATCGAGAGCTCCCTGGTCTCTGATCGTAATTTTTATTTCTAAGTACCTGATGCTTTTCTGAGAAGAAATGAATTGTTAAATTATTTATTGCAAAGTGTTTTAGGTATAAAATATAATTTTTAAAGTTTCAATTCAATTCAATTCAATTCATTTATTTTCAATCGTAACCTTTTTTTTAGCTGTACTAAACCATTAAGTTACAAAGGCGGTACTTAAAAAATATATTTTATATAGCTCTTGCAATCGTCGTTCTGTCATTCCGAATATTGTCTAAATAAATTGCCAATTAATTCTATTCATAATTTCATAAGCATTGAATTAATTCGATTCCAAACGAAATGAAGCGAGTGCTATAAAAAAAAGTTAACATAAGTCTGGGGTTTAAAGTTTATCTAGTTTTCTATAAGCTTTAACATTTTATCTAAAGGCGTTGTCTACCTTTTGTAAAGTTTTTTGGTAGAGTTTAGTAAAGTTTCAGTAAAACACACAGCCGTTTTCCAAGGCCTACAAAAATACAATTAATGTGGGTTCAACGGACTTTTTGTAGCCACACGTAGCATTTTTCAGGATTATAATAATAAATTGCGCTTGATATAATAAGTTTCAAATTAAATATTTGTATTCGGCTTTGCAGTATTCTGATCTGAACGACAATCATTTCTATCCGTCAAGGGTTCCGTACCCCAAAGGTGCTGAACCCTACTTCTAAGCATCCGCTGAAAGGTATTAGCCGCTTGGTGAGGATGCTAAGTAGCTACATTCATGGTTTAAACGTCAAATTATACTCTTTTATCTTTCTTTCTTCCTTGTACTATTTCAATCAACAAATGCTTCCAACTTCAGCAATGGATTCCGTCCTCACATTCTTGTCCCCACTTGCTTGAACTAATCCGAGAAATAAGCAAACTGGGTAAGCCGAGAAAAGCCAAAGCAAATTCCAAGAAAAAGTCTTGTTTAATAGCGCGGAATTGTGGTATTTAGGAGCGTGACCACATTTCATTCACGGGTCTTGAACGCTCGCTCGACAACTTCCAAGATAAGCTGCACTTTTTACAGTCTTTATTTCAACGAACTGAAGAACCAACATCTTTTGGCAATGGGGTAGATTGCGTTGAACGCACAGTGTTCTCACACTGAAATTACATCACGCGTGCGATGACAAACTTTATTTTTTAAGGTAATTTCTTTCGGATTGCTGCGGAGACGTTTTGTTTACAAGATCTTTTCTGAGTATATTTTGCGATACAGTTTCGTTGATAATGTGTTCTATTAATTCGGATTATGATACTTTAATTAATCATTTGAACAATATTGCTTGATAGTCAGAACTGTAGAATTATAGCAGTTGTATTTTATTAATAATGCTGTTTTAGTTTAAAGCGGGTTAGTTTAAGTCGGGTCAGTTTATGATAATGACGTCACATGCTATTATTGAAGAGAGCTCATGAACAAAATGACTGTAGGTACTAAAAATGCGGATAATTCCATATCGTAAAAAGTCATTCATAGTGAAATATTGGCTAAAAAGGGACGTGGACACTTAAACAATTTTCGGAGCTAATAGATTTATTGCAAAAAAACGACCCTACAGCTCACATACGGCCGTTAAAAAGATTGATAGCAGAAAGAGAAAAAGTCGCAATTTTTATGGTTTTTGGTAAAAAAAAGTAGTAGCTTTGTGCTTTGCTATGTAACTTTCGGAAAACGTTGTTATTGCGACATCTAAAGTACCGATATGAAAATGCAGGTGCTTTTATCTCATGTGTTAATGGTATATGTACAAGTACTATGTTTTTTAGCTGGTACCAGGTAGTAGTAAAAAAAAACAACATCATCATTAAAACCAACTTTCCTTAAAAAATATACGGTCGCAAACGAAAAAAAAATGTGGGTTTCCTAGAAACCTGATTAACTGTACTGTAAATGTACTGATAGTCTAAAGGAGAATGCCTATTGCCCATACTAACTTAGGCCCCGAGTGCCCACTTTTGAAAGTACGTAGATATGATTTATTGTATCCTTATTAAATTATTCACTACCATTTCGATACAAAAAAAGTTCGGGTTTTCAAGATATTTTAAGATAATGTTATTTTATTTTTTCATATTATGATAACACTGTTTTTACGTCAAGTAAGATTTTTGAATCTTGGGAGGATGCGGAAGATGAAATCTCAGAACAAAATACATTTCAATAACAATACCCACCTTTTATATATTCACGAAATATATATATATATATATTCACGAAATCCCCATCTTTATAGACCAAAATAATATGTTGATAATTGAACTTGGGAATTATCATCATTATTAGTGATTATCTAGTAGTTAGGCAATCTTGGGCCTGTAATGGGCAAGCCCCTTTCTTTTTCTTTTGCGACCATATATTTAATGGGGAAAGTTGTTCATATTGATGGGTACTATCATTTCCCGAAAAGAAGAAATTGCCGAGATTTTCAAGGTTTACGGTGTATGTGTTACATAACCTGTTTTTTTTTCATTTTTTTTTCTTCATTCATGCTTCATGGTGTGAAACATTAACAATTCATATATATAAATAAAATAAAATAAATGTGTAGGTATTAAAAGTGCGAAAAAAATAATATCTATGACACCTGCCCTTATTAAGCTAACAACCTATTATAATAAGACATGGCTACGAACCATCGTAGGGAAGCCAGTAGGCTACAAAGAAAAACACATTTTAATCCGCCCATCCGTGTGACCGCTAGGTTGTCATGGGCAAACATACACACACACACACAGATAATAACACTGTTCGATACACATCATTCAACAATAAAACAAAAACCTAACTGTCACTTTTAAAGCATCTTTTGTTATGAAAATAGAAGCCTTAAGAACGAAGCCAAGCATTTTTGTCAAGAAAAAGTGCAAAACGGATGCTTTAAGAGGTAGCACAAAAGGAGAAAAACCTATAGAAGTTAAAACTTGTATAGACATTGTGGTATAACATAAATGGTTCCGTAGGAAATCGTTTTGGCATTACCTATAATTTTTTTGATGTCCATTCATTTGAAGATAGACTTAGTAAAAATAACTAAAATAAGTAAAACACTTTCACTTATATCAATATCATATTGCAGCAAACGCTTAAACTAAATAATGCAAGATAGGCGTAGATCTTCGTTAGGAAGGTCTCAAGAAAGTATTACAGCAAAATGCTAATAATATTTTTTCTTACAGCGCCCGGGGCCCAAAACACAACAGCCTCTCAATGACATCTCAGCGATTACTATTACTGGGTATTATGCTCACTGGCTCCGAAATTTGCGACCTTACACGAGTATGTGGGCTCCTTGAAGGCTGCGTTGCTAGACAACGAAAATAACTTTGCTGTCAGCTTACTTACATCACTATTGTTGATTGCATTCCAAAGCTCTTGGAAATTGTGTATATATTATAAATAGCTATCTACCAGTTCTACGTTGTTTCTCTGCAATAGCCTAGCACCCTACTTCCCATACTGGTGACCACCAACATCAAAACACGCACGCGCATCAAAAAATATCCAATCAACTAACTTCGCCATGCCAAATGACACCGCTGATCCGTCCGTAGGGGACCCGGCCCCTGCTACGCTAACCCCGGAGTTGTGCAAGATCGCCGTGAAGGTGCCGGAATTTTGGCCGGATGACCCGGAGTGCTGGTTCGCCCAGTTGGAGGCGCAGTTTGTCATTTGCGGTATCAAGCAAGAGGATACGAAGTTCTATTACGTAATATCATTCATGGGAAAGGAGTACTCGGCCCAACTGAGAGACATTATTATTTCGCCCCCAAAGGAGGGCAAGTACGAAAAGCTCAAAGCCGAGTTGATCAAACGGGTTTTGGCGTCTAAAGAGAAGAAGACAAGGCAACTTCTGACGCACGAGGAGTTGGGCGACCGGAAGCCTTCGCAGTTTCTGCGCCACTTACAAAATTTAGCCGGTCCTTCAGTTCCCGAAGACTTCGTCAAGACGATATGGTGCAGTAGGCTGCCCAATAACATACAAACCTGCCTCGCCACCGACGCCGAGTCCTCACTCGAGAAAATGTCTGATTTAGCCGACCGTATTCATGAGATAGCCCCGGCCTCACCTCAAGTGGCTGCAGCAAGCGCCCCAACCAATATGCTGGAGGAGTTGTCGAAGCAGGTGGTGGAATTGACTCGGCAGGTGGCCGCACTATCAGCCCAGGCCAGCCGAGCACGCTCCCGCTCTAGCTCTCGCCGCACGTCAAGGAGCAGCTCCCAGGCCAGCCGCGGGGAGCGTTTGTGCTGGTACCACTATAAGTTTGGGACCAAAGCAGTGAGGTGCGAGAAGCCTTGCGCATTCGGAGCGGAAAACGCAGCGGGCAGTCAGCAGTAGCGGCCAGCGATTGCCCTCACCCCACAGGCCGTATATTCATACTGGACAAGACAACCAAGATGCAGTTCCTCATTGATACTGGCTCAGATCTTTGCGTCTTTCCCCTTTCGGCCTGCAAAGGAAAACGCACCAAAACGGACTACGACCTGTATGCAGCCAATGGCACTACCATCAGCACGTATGGATTTGCCCAGCTTTCGCTTAATTTCGGATTAAGACGGGATTTTACTTGGCGATTTGTCGTTGCCGACGTTACCAAAGCCATAATAGGCATCGATTTCCTCGCGCACTTCAACCTCCTTGTGGATGCGAGACGTCATCGCCTTGTCGACGGGTTAACTTCATTATCATCCTCGGCTACACCTGTGAAGGACACCGATACAATTTCATCCGTCAAGACCTTCTGCGAGGGCAGCGGGTTTCAAAACATCCTCAAGGAGTTCCCCGACATCACCCGCCCAGCTGGCTCCCCCGGTCCAAGAAAACATAACACCCTTCACTACATCAAAACCACCCCTGGACCACCCGTTACAACCCGCCCTAGGCGCCTGGCTCCTGACAAACTTGCCATTGCTAAAAAGGAGTTCGACGACATGTTGAAGATTGGTACCGCCCGTCCATCTGACAGTCCTTGGTCATCGGCTCTGCACCTGGTATCGAAGAAGGATAACGGTTGGCGGCCATGCGGTGACTACCGCGCACTCAACAACAGGACTATTCCAGATAAGTACCCTATAAAGCACATCCATGACTTTAATCTCAGCATCTCGGGCTGCACCATCTTTTCAAAGGTTGACCTGGTGAAAGCTTACAATCAGATCAGAGTTTATCCGCCCGATATTTCAAAAACAGCCATATCAACACCTTTTGGGCTATACGAGTTCCCATACATGACCTTTGGCCTACGAAATGCCGCCCAGACGTTCCAAAGATTTATTGACGAAGTCACTAGAGGCCTGGATTTCGCATATGGTTATCTTGATGATGTCCTGATATATTCTCCTGACCAAGGAACACACGAGCGCCATCTGCGTCAACTTTTCCAGCGCTTTACGGACTACGGAATATTGTTAAACTCAGGCAAATGTGTTTTCGGCGTTTCAGAAATAACGTTCCTGGGCTACAACCTCTCGGCGGAAGGTGTCAGGCCACTTGAGGAGAAGGTCGAGGCCATCAAAAGCTTCCCAACACCCAGAACGGTTAAGGAGCTACGCAGATTTCTTGGTATGATGAATTTTTACCATCGGTTTATACCAAGATCCGCCGAGATACAAGCACCTCTGAACGCCCTACTGAAAGGCCCGGTCAAAAACTCGCAACCCGTCGATGTTACCGAAGATCGCCTTCAAGCGTTCGAAAACTGCAAGTCGGCCCTTTGTGAATCCACCATGTTGTCACATCCAGATTGTAATGCCGACTTCGCTGTCGTCACTGATGCATCCAACACGGCGATCGGAGCGGTTTTACAGCAAAAGAAGGATAACCAATGGCAACCTCTAGCGTTTTTCTCGCGAAAATTAACGTCAACGCAAGTCAAATACAGTCCCTACGACAGGGAATTACTGGCGATTTACGAAGCAATCAAATACTTCCGTCACATGCTGGAGGCACGAGTTTTCACCGTCTACACCGATCACCGTCCGCTGACACATGCCTTCACTACTAGAAGGGACAACTGTTCTCCAAGGCAATTCCGTCATTTGGACTTCATATCACAGTTCACTACGGATATTCAACACATCTCTGGGAAAGATAATGTAGTTGCTGACACCTTGTCTAGGATTGAAGAGATCGCTACGTCAATAGACTTTGGACTACTCGCTCAACTACAAAGTAATGATCACGAGCTAAAGCAACTATTGCAATCTGGTTGTGCTCTCGATTTAAAACAGGTCAAATTACCTGCATCTTCAGCGTTTCTTTACTGCGATGTTAGTACTCCTTCTCCGAGGCCGTTCATCGTTGAGTCTATGAGGCGCCAGACATTCAACTCACTTCATTCCCTCAGTCACCCAGGAGCCAACGCGAGCATAAAACTCGTCTCTCAGCGCTTCGTGTGGCCGGGGCTAAAGAAGAACTGCCGCGATTGGAGCCGTGCTTGCCTACACTGCCAGCGAGCAAAAGTCACTCGGCACGTTTCATCTCCTTTAGGCACATTCACCCTACCTCCGGCAAGATTTTTGCAAGTTCACATCGACCTCGTCGGACCATTACCTGTTTCAAAAGGTTTTAGGTACTGCCTCACAGTCATCGACAGATTTACGCGTTGGCCTGAGGTAATCCCACTAACCGACATCACGGCAGAGTCTACGGCAAAGGCGTTCCTATTCGGCTGGATCGCAAGGTTCGGTTGCCCCGCTAGCGTGACCTCCGACAGGGGAAAGCAGTTTGAGGCATCACTTTTCAAGGCCCTCACTAAATTAACTGGCACGCAACACAAGACTACGACGGCTTACCATCCAGCAGCGAATGGCATCATCGAGAGATTCCACAGGCAGCTGAAATCAGCAATTATGTGTCATGCTGACCAACACTGGACCGAATCGTTGCCGTTGGTACTTCTTGGAATAAGAAACGCGTGGAAAGCTGATCTACAGACCTCGTCGGCAGAACTTGTATACGGCGAACCACTGCGTCTTCCAGGGGATTTTTTCGATCATAACACAGAAGCTGTTGTTGACGTTTCCGATTACGCTTCACGTCTACGCGCTTTCGCATCAAAAATAAAGCCTACGCCTGCGTCGCATCATACACTGAAGTCTGTCTTCGTTTTTAAGGATCTGGCAACAACTGAATATGTGTTCCTGCGGCAAGATGCTCTGCGTGGCGCATTGCAGCCACCATTCGCGGGCCCATTCAAAGTTGTTGGAAGAGGACCGAAAGTTTTTAAGATACTGGTGAAAGGGAAAGAAAGAACAGTCTCAATTGATCGCATCAAGCCTGCCTACCAGCTACAAGATTCCCAGCCTTCCAAAACCACATTGGTCCAACCAATCAAGCCGATCAAACCAACCCTTACTTCGCCCACAGAGACTACAAGATCGGGTCGTCGAGTGCGTTTCCCGGATTATCTTCGCCCGTAGTCACGGTCTCGGTGGGGGAATAGTGTGGGCTCCTTGAAGGCTGCGTTGCTAGACAACGAAAATAACTTTGCTGTCAGCTTACTTACATCACTATTGTTGATTGCATTCCAAAGCTCTTGGAAATTGTGTATATATTATAAATAGCTATCTACCAGTTCTACGTTGTTTCTCTGCAATAGCCTAGCACCCTACTTCCCATAAGTATATTCACCGAATTTATTGTGTCAAGCCGCAATAAAAAAAAACAAAGTAAGAAGGTGTCCCTTGAGAGGATGACAATGCCGCCCTTTGCTCCGGTCAGTAATACAGTTTACATCATCCGAGCTCAGAAAAGAGGTTTTGCAGCTGTCAAAACGGTCATTGAAAGTTCGCGTTTCCGAAGCCGGGCAATGAAAAATAGAAATCGTTCCATTTTCAAACATATTACACACCATAGGTTTAAATCGTAGGGGGGTCTACGGTTTAAATGGTTCATGTCATGACGAAGAACCTACCACAGACTACCACTCACTATGCTTGACAGTGTGGCGATACGTACCACTCAGTTTTTTTTTATCATAAATTGTTAGGGAAACCGCGTTTACCCGTTTTTTTACTAGACCAAAGAGTATATAAACTTAAACGTGCGCAAATCCTGTCCGTGATCTTTCCATACTCCGGCGATCGTTCCATACTCCGAAGATCGTTCCATAATTCGACCATATCCGGGAGTTTAAAAAAAATCATAACTTTTTTATTTTTCAATTTTAAGAAATAAAAAATGTACGTACATTTTTGTATTCTATAAAATAAAAATATAAAAATCGCAAAAAAGAATTAAAAAATCGTGGCTTTTTTTCATTTTCTCCAAAAGTAAGTAACTTTTCAATTTTTATTTTAATTATCCAAACAGAAGTCAATACGCGTGTTTTGACACCCTAAACTTTACTGTAGTCCTAAAACTTACAACTATAATTGACGATTATGTATTCAAATCTGATAAGTATATACGTAAATTCGACTAAGTGTTGTGAGTTTTTGGGTTATGTATATGTTTATGGTTCTGCGGTCCTGCAGTGTCCTGCACTGCATCGTTCCGTACTCAGTCTTTCCGTTTAATTTACCTCGCTCGAATGATGCTTACCTCGGGGTGTAAGTAGCTATGTCACCCTCGAACTATATTCGCCCTCGCTCGCTTCGCTCGCTCTGGCGTCTAAATATCTCGGGTAGGCTCGGTCCTCAGCGCCCTTTGCGAGCGGCTCCAAATTGGACCTTCGTCCGAAATAGCTCTCTTTCACCCCTTGTGTAACAAACTACTATTCTCGTTTTATACTTACACATACACAAATACGATGTTTATGTATTTCACATTTTTACGAAAATATAATTCTGACGTTACGTTGCAACGCGTTGGTCTAGGTTTGCTGGAAGAAATCTCTTAATAGAGATAAGCTCGCCTTTGTCATGTGTTGTCCACTTTCAATTGTAAAATGTGTTATTTTGTGCAATAAAGTATAATAGTAATAGTCTTACTGACGTTTATCTGTACAACTTTAGATTTAATCGACGTTTACGTAGAATTGGTACCAAAATCTGTGTAAAATTACTTTTGTATTTCATGGAAGAGCGCTATGAAATAATCCATAAATTGTTAATATTATGTTATTCAATATGAAATACCTGATTAATAATTTTCATTGGCATCTGTTACATGCAACTTTATGCAGAAATATTATGTGTTGAAATGAAACCCATAATGAGTACTATTAGTACATACCTACCTATTTTAACTTTATCGCTGTGGATACAGTGATAAATGAAGGTTCCCATCAGCAGCGTTTAATCATCTACATAATAAATATCACCAACTTAAGTAAAACTCTTTTCTCATTGCTACATGGTCAGCACTGGGATTCGAACCAATAGAAAAAAAAAACCGGCTAAGTGCGAGTAGGACTCGCGCACCAAGGCTAAGGATAAGGGGTTACAGTTTGTATTAAACTCAATCTAATCAAATAGGGTTTGTGGAAGTCGGTTTTTTCTAAAGTTTACTTTTTGTTTCAATTATAAGTTAATAAAAATCTGTGTTAGGGGAGACCGCTCATTCCACATTGGAGAATTACACTTAAGTCTTTAAACCAATAGACTTATCAGTATGTGTGTACAGTCCGAAACCCAAACTAGTCGGGCAGGCCCAACCAATCGGGTCCCATAGTCCATAACTAATATTTTTTTTATTGTACGCACAGGTCTTACTCCGATCGGTGTAAGTTAATTGTATATTTGTTTTGCGTGGTACAATAAAGAAATAACACAAACCAATAAATACAACTGTGTAGGTACCTATGTTGTTTACAAATAACTCAGATTTACAAATAACTCAGATTTATGTGAAATACTTAAATAAACTAGACATCAATTGAATTGAAAAATGGATTACAAATAATACAAGTATGTTTTCGGTATGAAACAATGAGACAAATAAGTAACGTTGTTTCTCAACTCCCCAGTTCCAAAATAAAATAAAAAACTCAGCAGTTTCAATACTGGCTTTCATATCTCCCCGCGGACCCCTAAAACGTGACTGCCTCAAGGTAAGCTAAGTCCTAATTGCGCCTGCAGCTAAAAGGGAGCTAGGTGAAAGGACGCTACGGCCATAAAGGCTTGTGAAAGCTTCTGAATAGACCACCTTCCCAAGAATCACTCGCAAAAGAGATAAAGCTTAGCACGCGCGTTTAAAGTTCGGAATCCGATGTCGTGTAAGTATGGATAACTTTGGAAACATCGTTTGCTGTCTGGCCAGGAGGGAGGTTAAATTATTCTAATGTCGTAGCTTGAGTTGATGTATGGTGTAGTTAAGTTTTTTTTTAATCTTTTTAGTTTGTTTTGTATTAAATGGGGCTTTCAGGTGATTGCATTTGTTATGGTTGTTGCAGAATATTAGAAGCAATATTAGTAGCGTTGGTTATGCTGTGTCTTTACCTACTTAAATTCCCCCCTGATTTGCAAATGAAAGGTACCTTTGTAAGATAATTGAGAAATATTGAGTTCAGTTATAAATCTATCACTCTCGCAATATTCTGACATAGAAAAAGAAAATATTAATATAAAAAACATAAAATGCGGCGCTAACCATCTTTCAGAAAATTCGGACCCAGGGGAATGCTATAAAAAGATAAACCACCCATTCCAAAGTAGTTACTCTCATACACCACGTGAAGCTGCGATCCAAATCTATAATATTAACAGTAGCATTCCATAAATCGTCGGTTTTGGCAGAAGCGTTGGTCCAGAACATGAACCTATAAATTTATCGGTCTACCGTCCCTAACTTATACGAATACGCGTACGGGCTGTTGGTTGGGCTGCTATAATCGGAATCCGGAAATCATCGAATAATCCACCCAATAATTTACTGAGTTAATTATACTGAGATTGTGATTTACTTGTAAGCCGTACTTTAAGGTAGTATGCCATTAGCGAAGAAACAAAAACACGAGTATACGTTTAAACAGTAAAGCACCACCATTAGATTACTGTAGCTGGAATCCAGAATTATTAGTAACCAAGAATATTTTACCATTACTTAATTGAGGAAAATTGGTGTGACAGTATAATTCGTGAAATAGACTACGAGGCATACGAATATCTAATAATTTATTTGAACAAACATAAAGATATCGGTAGCGGGTCAACTATTAAAATAGCAAGTCCTACCTATAGAATAAAGGTAGAGCGAGGACAGCTATTACAAAGAAATTAGCAATAAACAAATTTTAATAAAACTCTACTAAATGTATTATTGTGATTAAAATTTATTCATAGTTACCTACTTCACAGATTAGGTAATAGTCTTACGTCACGCCTATGCTGGGTGGCAGAAGCACTTTAACCATATATTTTATACCCCTTTATTCATTGTTGGCTCGATTACACATCAAACACATGAGTCTTTCAAATATTCGTGAAATCGACCCTCGTAGAAGATTTGTAATCGTAACGCTTGCAACGTCATTTGCAGCGCGCGTATCAACGTTCGTAGCAGATTCGAAACGCTTGAACGCTATTTGCAGCATGCGTATCATCGTTGGTCGGTCACTTTCACGTCACACGAATGAAATTCATTCGTGTGACACAAAAATTCGTGAAATTGGCCCTGTTATTTTATTACAAAGGACAAATTTAAGTTACGAGTAACCTCCTTGCTAACACTACCTATTCGAGATCCGAAAAATCCGGATTACCGTACCGCCCTAATCGTAGGGCACCAATCGCTATTATTGCATTTATGTGTAACAGGCTCGTATTGGCACTGGCGCGGAATTTCAAGTGGCAATTACGTAACACGTGCCCACTTCACTTCTATACTGAAACTTAGTAGTAGGTCTTCCTGAATAGTAAGAACCGTAAGTTATTGTTAGCGGTGTAGAGCTAACTCGGATACGCAAGCTGAGTTTTGCTATTGGCCACATTAAAACTTATACATATTAACGTCCAACGTCCATAAAAGACCCAGGTATTTTGTTATGTTTGTTGGTGCCTGACATACCTACATAGCTGTTAATTTATGTGTCACAATTTTTTTAATTAAAGGGGGATGCCATGTTGGTACCTGACATACCTACATAGCTGAACTTTGTTACTAAGTCAGATGCAATCTAGACCAACCTTGATATCTGTCAACATAGGTAGATTCAAATGTATTTATAGTTGGATATTTCAATATAATAAATAAATTAAAAGTAAAAAAACATTTTTAAACAAAGCTTTTATTTAATGCCCTAAAAAGAAGAAAATAAAATTTCAATTCAATCAAATGCGTCATTTTATTACATTACACAATTTATACGATATAAAAGCTTGTTGCGGGATTTATCTCCAAGTCTGTGCAAATAGGTGCCTACCCACCTAATTAAGTCCACACAAGTAAATCTCGCAACAAGCTTTTATATCGTATAAATTGTGTAATGTAATAAAATGACGCATTTGATTGAATTGAAATTTTATTTTCTTCTTTTTAGGGCATTAAATAAAAGCTTTGATTAAAAATGTTTTTTTACTTTTAATTTATTTTTAACTTTTTAGTCTCAGCATCAGCTCAGCTCCATGTCATAAAAAATATTCTAGGACTAAAGTATTCGTCAAGACGAATCGAACGAGCCCAAATTCGACGGGCTTGCGATGTTTTATGACAGAGTTCCCATGGCCACCTTCCGGCTCCAGCATCAGATCAGCTCCATGTCATAAAAAATATTCTAGGACCAAAGTATTCGTCAAGACGAATCGAACGAGCCCAAATTCGACGGGCTTGCGATGTTTTATGACAGAGTTCCCATGACCGTCTTCCGTCTCCAGCATCAGATCAGCTCCATGTCATAAAAAAATATTCTAGGACCAAAGTATTCGTCAAGACGAATCGAACGAGCCCAAATTCGACGGGCTTGCGATGTTTTATGACAGAGTTCCCATGACCGTCTTCCGTCTCCAGCATCAGATCAGCTCCATGTCATAAAAAAATATTCTAGGACCAAAGTATTCGTCAAGACGAATCGAACGAGCCCAAATTCGACGGGCTTGCGATGTTTTATGACAGAGTTCCCATGACCGTCTTCCGTCTCCAGCATCAGATCAGCTCCATGTCATAAAAAAATATTCTAGGACCAAAGTATTCGTCAAGACGAATCGAACGAGCCCAAATTCGACGGGCTTGCGATGTTTTATGACAGAGTTCCCATGACCGTCTTCCGTCTCCATCATCAGATCAGCTTTAAGTCAGAAATATATTGCATTGTCATCCGACTTATACACGTATGCGAAATTTCAGCTCAATCGGATAACGGGAAGTGGGTCAAATTCAAGCCGACATTTTTGACGCGAACCGTGATACCCACAAACAAACAAACAAACATACATACATACAGTGCAAGTTAAATAAAAGCTTTTAATAATAGTTATTAACGGTCCGCATCTCGTTTCACTGCTCTCTCCTATACAGGATGACATTTAATTAGCTGATCATATTTTGGGGAATGATAGTACCCATCATTATGAACAACTTTCTCCAAGAAACATATTGTCGCAAATAAAAAAAAAACGTCCATCAGTACATTGCCCCGAACAGCTGATTTCAAGTTACTATGGGAGACCCAAATTTTTTTTCGGTTGCGACCATATGTTCCTTTGGGAAAGTTCTTCATGATGATGGATACTATCATTCCCCAAAATATTGTCACCTAATTAAATGTCACCCTGTATAACTAGCCTTGGGTACAGGAGAGAGTCCCTTCCTCTTCATGTTTTTCATAGGTTTTGATCTTTATCGTGATGTGGTTTGGTTGAAAATTGCGGGTCGTGGACGGAGGATTGTGTGTGTTTAATCTAGAATTTACGTAACTTAATATCGCGTCACGCCTTTTTCCGTATGAGTTGGCAGATGCACAATGATGCCCACGTGTGACAGGCGGCTAACCCATCGCCGCAGCTATGGAAATTAACAGTTTTATCACGGTCTTTTCCAACACCGTTACAAAGTCCGTATATTGTCCGTATACCTATGTTATACAGCAGCGGTTTCGAGCCCGCATCTTCTGGCCTGGGGTATGATTTTCATAGAAAAAAAACCGGCCAAGTGCGAGTCGGACTCGCGCACGAAGGATTCCGTACATTATCTATAAAAACGGCAAAAACATTATGTCTGTTGTATGCGAGCCCCCTTAATTTAGTATATGTTGTTATAGCAGCAACCACCACAATGTCGCAATAAACGTTTTGAGTTTGAGTTTGAGTTTGAAATACATCATCTGTGAACATTTTAACTGTCTAGCTATCACGGCTCATGAGATACAGCCTGTGACATGATTCTCGCGCATTCGATATACGATACACCTATATCGAGTGATTTTGTATGGGAATCTGTCAATATAGGTCTCGATATCCGTATATCGAAGGCGCGAGAATCATGCCACTAGTGACAGACGGACGGACGGACGGACAGCGGAGGCTTAGGGTCCCGTTTGGCACCCTTCGAGTAAGAAACCTTAAAAATACTCGATATAGGTGTCGATATCCGTATATCGAATCCGAGATCATACCCTGAATCTCTAAAAAAAAAATTCGCTCTACTCCAAACACTCTGTAATGAATTAAATTTAACAAAATGTGTAACAATAAAAATAATACATATTTGAAAGGATCCCATTGTCTCATAGGCGGCATATTATGTTAATTGTCTTTATCTTTATAGCCTCAGATAATCCTATGGGTCGCACCTGACACTCTGAAAGGGTTTGAAATTAAATTAAGGGAAAATATTAAATTAAAAATGTATATGTATGAGAGCTAAATATTTTTTACATTCCCCACATGCTCAGATAAATCAAAACCCACTAATGTGCCCATTTGTGTTTAGTGGATTAAAAATGCTCTATCATAAAGCCACCGCAATCCGTCCATCGGTCCATCTGTCTGTCTGTCCATCAGCAACTTGTAGCTTATAAACCGTAGTAGATAGAGATTTGAAATCGTTTTACTTTCTATGTGGTAGAAAGCAGAAAGAAAGTAAGTAGAAAGACAGTAAGCAACAGGCATGGTATGTGTCTAAAATAATACTTTCCAGTGATACTGTAGCCATCGCAAACACACCTCATTCCTGTAAATCACACCCGTTTTCACTAACCATAGGACACGCCTAAATCAGATGCCTAAATATTTAGGAATTGCCTAGAGAAAAAACACGTTTCACTAACCCTTAAGTCACGACTAACGAACGTTAGGCATCACCTGAAGTTACGATACCGATTTGGGAGCGCGTTGTGCTTAGGCACAGAAGAGATAATAGTGCTTAGGTGCCCCTAAACTAACGCATGTGACAATCTCATGTGATAGAGAAATATGTGATAGATTGACGAACAAAACCATGGACAACTGTCAAAACACTAGGCTACTCTTAGAAATCGATTGGTGAAACGGAACTTTATTCTAAGCGTTATAATATCACTTAGTAAAGCATTTCCTTGTTTGTCGTTAGGGAAAACGGGCATCAGTATCTTTTACGTGACGGGAACAGTATTTTTGATGCCACTTCATTAAAAAATAATTGGTAAAAATTAAACCTGTGTAACGCAATAATGTATCTGTTACAATTGAAAACAAATAAATTTAATTGAATTAGGGATGATTTATTTTACACGCAAGGGGCACGGAAGGCGCACGAAGGTTAAGAAGTTGCATGCAAAAGTGCAAAACCCCGGACGCACCCGGACACGCCCCGTTGTTAAATAAATCCTTAAAGGGCTCTTAATACAAGTGTCGTGTTTTCTGTTGTTTTTAGGGTACCGTACCCGAAGAGTGCCAAACGGGACCCTATTACTAAGCCCACGCTGTCCGTCTGTCCATGTGTCCGTCCGTTCGTCCGTCATGGGGTCCTACAGCACGAACCGTAACAGCTAGAAAGTTATTTTTTACAGAATGTGTATATCATGCAACAACAACAAATTCTGAAATAACAGAGATATTTTATTACAAATTAAAGGGGTTCCCCGTACAAGAGACTTGTTTTGATACACCCACGCGTTTCAATTGGTATATTTTGCTACAACCTACATCGTTGAGGTAGCTCAGCGGGTATGATGTAGGCTTACAATCCGTAGGTCGTGAGGTCAAATCCTCATATATATATTTTTTAAATTGTTTTGAGTACTTAAGTTTTGTTATACGATAGTACAGATAACCATCGTGCGCGAGTCCGACCCGCACTTGACCGATTTTTCCTTGTACGCCAGTATGTGTGTGAGTCCGATTTTTGAAACTACTCCACCTCAAAACACATTACCACCTAGCCAAACATTTTGTGCAGAACTGAATTTTTGTACGACATGATTTGTAGCTAGCTCGTAGAAACCCGCACGTAGGTCCGTACCGCCCGCTTATCGCCCTTATTGAAAGTAAAGCGGTCCCGTGAGGAGGTCCCGAATGAAAAATGATCTCCCTGACCCCTCCAACCAGGGAGCACTTATCCAGTGGAGAGCGCATAGATATATTTTCCTTTGAAACTCAACTCACCCATTTACGGGCGGCGGGGGCGAGGTAAGAGAGCTGTGATTGGTCAGCCGCTGCGAAACTGTCTGCCAGCCCATTGCGTACGTTGAATACAACTAACGTTTGGCGAGCCGCATTCCCCCGCAGGCGCAGTCAATTGGATATATAGTCTCTGCCTCCAACGCAGTTGGGACCGGATTATCCTTTGGCCCTGGATTATGCGGCTTAGTCTTTTTTGTAATGAGGGTATGAAATTAATGATTAGCAGAAACAAATAAAAATATATCAAAGTACGAGTAGCAATAAACGATTCGAAAGATAGCGCAGCGCAGCCTGCACTAAAGTGTAATAAAAATAACTGGTGAACACAGATCAATTACACAATGTATTCACAATTTTTTGGCTAACAATTTGAGCGTTGACTTTTGAAAGGTCGCTCGGTACGGCATGCTATCTTTGTTGAAATCTAAAAGCTTGATCAAGGTCGGTCTGGATCATTGGGTTGCAATTTATTTACAAACAAAATAAGTTACCTTTTAACCCGCAACTACGAAAAGGTATTTGTTTGTGTTACTCTAGCGCGCAAACGGGAAGACAGATTTTAATGCAGTTTTTTGTAAATTGTTAAAATCCCTGCAATGGTGCTCAATTATGTTATAATAAGGTAAGCTAGTAAAATATTCATTTCTTTTGTAAAGGGTAACTCAATCGCGGGGCAAGGATTTTCTCCTCCGAAAATAATTATTAGTGTTAATAGAATTAAGTTGTTCAGACTTTCGTGACGCCGGGAGAGGGGGGGGGGAGGTTTGATGTAATTCGCGTTCCGCGCGTGTGCCGACAGCGGCGTTGACGTAGTAATGATATATAGAACTGGCAGCTTCTGTGGAAAATATCATCACAGCGTCACGAATTTTTAATTACGAGCAAGTACCTACTTAAGTACGGTTAGCATATTTAACCACTTGATCAAAACAACAGTTTGGCTAACACAGGGTCTAGCCTAACGCTGAAGTGAAAATAATTGAAACAAAAAGTAAACTTTAGAAAAAACCGACTTCCACAAACCCTATTTGATTAGATTGAGTTTAATACAAACTGTAAACCCTTACCCCCCCTCCCCCCCCTTGGGAACTTAATTTTGACAAATCCCATCTCAGTGCTACCCCACGCTATTAAGGAAACTCTGTACAAAGTTTCAAGGCTCTAGGTCCACCGGTTTAGGCTATGCGTTGCCTGCCCGTCAGCCACGCATTGTATTTGTACCTAGTATGGAGCAGTTCTGGTGGCCATGTGTGGTCTTGATCATCAGTTCCGCATCACAATATTATGCTTACCATGTGCATTTGCACGAGTTATTATGAAAAACAGAAAAATCACTATAGATCAGCCTATAATATTTGAAGAGTTCCCTCGATTTCTCCAGGATCCCATCATCAGATCCTGACCAGATGGTGTCAATGGGAGCAATGGGAAGGTAAACTCTTTGAAAAAAAAAAAAAACTCCAAATCGGTCCATCCGTCTAGGCGCAATCGGGGCACATACATAAAAAAAAAAACATACGTGCGAATTGTAAACCTCCTCCTTTGGGAAGTCGGTTAATAAATATTAGAAAAAGTCCAACTTGCGTCATATAACCGCTAGCATTGCGATAATACCAGACTACCTAGTTCCTAAGGCAGTGCATGCGGATGTCCTTCCTTACCACAGCTAATAAAATAATTTTCGTCTACTGTTGTCACTACATCAAACAGAAAAATATACAACCTCATTGGTCATCTCTGAGCAACAAAATGAGCAGCATATTATGTCTAGAGTTCTTATTTGTCTGCACGTACACCAGATTAAGTGTACGTGTCGGTGTAATATAATCAGTGAACATGACAAGAAAGTGTTTAGCAAGTAAACTACATTACACATTAACACTATGGCGGTCAGCGAATTCCCAAGAATACTCCAATGAAGAAGTCATAGTGACGCGGATTCCATAGAATTCGTTCCTTGATCCTCTCTTTTGGACGGAAACTCTATAGAATTCGCATTTCCATTGCAGTTATAGGTAGCCCTGCTCTTTGTGTCCATTTAGGTACTTCCACAGGTTGGATAGTGTCATATTAGACCATTTACGCACACATAGAAAAAAAATCTCTTCCTTCTCACTCGCTCCTTCGGTTTACGCACACGACCTCTAGAGAATGCGTGTAGGCATACATTTTACTTCAGTAGAGGCACGCGTGCGCTGGAGTGAAGGCGCGTTATCTGTGACATATTTTCTCTGCTGCTACTCTTGCAACACGATATTTCGAACATCGTAAGTACAGTTATTATATTACTTTTGCTTTGCATAGTACGGTATTAGAGGATGATTGAGTACCTAGCTATCATTACTTCATAACTGCGGCGATGGGCTAGCTGTCACGCTAAATGGAGTATTGAATCACTGGCTGAAAGTGATCGTAAGTACCTACTGTATATTATATTACTAGCTTTAACCCGCGGACTTCGCTCGCGTGGAAGCACGTTTTTATACAACAGGGTA
Source organism: Argyresthia albistria (assembly GCA_963457715.1). Lineage (NCBI taxonomy): Eukaryota > Metazoa > Arthropoda > Insecta > Lepidoptera > Argyresthiidae > Argyresthia > Argyresthia albistria. Next base: position 4,990,910 of record OY735276.1, on the reverse strand, counting down.
TTTTTAATCAATGCTAAGCCGACCTTTAATAATAAGGATATCGGAAGGTACAGAATTTATTTCCTAAGATTGCATCCGTTTTTAGCAGTAGTAGTCGTGTGTACTTACAGCCGATCTTCAAATCCCATTTTCGCATAAGTACTTAAAAAATCCGTCAAGTGCGGGTCGGACTCGCACACGAAGGGTACCGTCCATCCGTACCATCGTACAAAAAAACAAAAGCACGCAAAACAACAAAAAAAAATACAAAAATAAAATTTAAAAATTTATGCCCTCACGATGATTTGAACTCACGACCTACGGATTGAGAGCCTACATCATACCGGCTGCGCTACCACAACCATGTGGGTTGACGCGAAATATACCATCATATTGAAATGCGGGTGTATCAAAACACGTCTCTTGTATGGGGACCCCCTTTAATTTGTTATATATCTCGTATTTCAGTATTTGTAGTTGGTGCGGCAACAGATATACACATTCTGTGAAAATTTCAGCTTTCTAGCTATTACGGTTCGTACTCTAGGACCCAGTGACACACGGACAGACGGACGGACGGACAGCGAAGTCTTAGTAATAGGGTCCCGTTTGGCACCCTTCGGGTATGGTACCCTAAAAAGTACAATAAACTGACATTCACTAAACAATTATTTTTTGCACAGGGGCAGGGGTTTATTGCAGAGTTTGGCAGAGGGGTTTGGCATCGATCCTTTTTTTCGATTCTTTATTGATATGAGTACTTTATAGTGAGCATCGAATCGAATCTAGTGTATGGTTCAAAACACACAGTAATTTGCAAATGTAGACACTAATGACACCAATTGATGTCAACATTTACAGATTACTGCGTGTTTTCTACGACTTATTTGCTTTGTCCATCAAACCACGCATTTCTTGCCACGGTGCATCACGAACATTTTTATCATACAGTAAAAATGTGCGTGATTGATTTATTATAATGCTTGTTTTATTTCATAATATTTGATACTTATGTTGTTACAAATCAATCAAAACAAATATATTTTTATTTCAAAAAAATAATGTACAGTAAGAGCAACAATTTAGGTTTTAACAAAGGAATTAACTAAATAATTAATATACGTACAGAATATTAGAGCTTTAGTAACGTATGAAAACTTACGTAAAAGTTTGTCAATTTCCAGCACATTCAACTATTATTATTTTCTATGCAAACATAACCGATACCTTGAAGAATCGATACTTTTGATAGAGATACCGATACCGCATCGATACTTTTTTTTCGATACATCATATGAGTACAATATCGATACTTTTGTTTCGATACCGTGTCCCTACGTATCGCCATATTTTTTTTCGATTGGTAATGGAACGTAACCACAGATTACTAATTAACGTAACGTACCGAGAGGGGTGCGATCCGACAGCTACGTTCAGATTTCGCAGATCGTATCGGATCGTACGTAACTCATCTCCTCGATCCCATACGCGGTTCGGATCGCACGACTCTGATCCGATTTCCTAAAAATCGACCAAAAATCGAATCAAAGAAATGTTTACGTAAAGTGTGAAATAACCGGCCAAGTGCGAGTCGGACTCGCGCACGAAGGGTTCCGTGCCATTATCTATAAAAAACCGCAAAAAAAATGTATGGGAGCCCCCCCCTAAATATTAATTTAATTTTAATTTAATTATTTATTTTTTAAGTAAATAATATACTCAATATATTGTGAACATTTTAAGCGTCTACCTGCTACCATTATCAATATCGAGCAAAAATGAGCAAAAAAATCACGTTTGTTGTATGGGAGCCCCCCTTAATATTAAATTTCTTTTGATTTTTAGTATTTGTTGTTATAGCGGCAACAGAAATACATCATCTGTGAAAATTTCAACTGTCTAGCTACCACGGTTCATGAGATACAGCCTGGTGACAGACGGACGGACGGACGGACGGACGGACGGACGGACGGACAGAGGGCAGCGAAGTCTCAGTAATAGGGTCCCGTTTGGCACCCTTCGGGTACGGAACCCTAAAAACGACTAAAAATTAACTGATAAGTATCTAGTCAAATTGTGTGTAAACTTGTACCACAAAAACCGATTGAAACCTACACAGACGCCATACATTGAATATTTTGTGACTTTAAATTCTGCATGGGCGTAACGTTACAAACAACACAGAACACAATGGCAGTGTACTCACTCTGTTTCATCGAGTCTCCCTCAAACTCCACTCACACGATTTTTATTTAGAAAGACCATAACGTGCGTATTTGGTAAAGCCCGAGCAGAGTTTGAAAACAACTCCAAGTGATGATCACACGATCTTAATATTTTTATGAAATCAGGAATTAATATAGGTAAGCATGTGATTCGATCACTATCCGATTTCTCATAATTTTGGATCGATCCGCTAGTGGATCGTATGCCTTCGATCCGATCCGAAACTCGAAAGGACATAATTATGGTCTTGGGTCCGAAAATCGGAACGGATCGGCACACATTCCTTGGGTGAAGTCTGAAATTTCAATCTACTCCAATTTGTCTTCAGGCTTTACCCGGCTAAACCTCTTTGTCAAAAATAAAACTTATTCATAATCATAAGATATGGAGAAAATATGGCATGGAAACAACACAATACTTAAGTTCACCCGGCCTCCTAGCCGGCCGGTGCTCACTTTTATGCCGGCCTTCTACTAAGAAAGAGTAATAAGCGGAAAAGGAGCAAGCTAGCTGAGCGGACCAGACTGCATTCAAAATAACTCTTCTAGTGGAGTGCTTCCACTGAAAAAGAGTTAGGTATTTTGTATGCAGTCCGGTTTGCTCAGCTCGCTGGCTCCTTTTCTGATCATTACCCTTTAGCCAGCATTAGCCAGAGATTCATTAATCCATTTTGCGTGACAGGGGGCAAGCACATCGCCGCAGCTATGTTTCTGAATATGAATTGTATACCTTTTATTGTTTCTGCTGTAAACAACTAACCTTCCATGTCATGCAAAATGTATATTATTTAGAACTGGGTGTTGAATAGTAGTAACCGCTGAACCACAGGAGATTTCACGCGATCGAAAGGTACAACAGGCATTGACACACACCAATGAGGTTTAGATACTTGGCAATCAGTATCAAAACCTCATTGGTGTGTGTCAACTGTCAAGTTTGTGTTGTGTGACGAAATTTTTTTTTATTAACATGAACAGCTGATCGTCAAAGCCGCCATTTTGTTAAATAGAATTTGTGGCTATGTTTTAGTTTTACAATTACTAATCTACGGGTGATCTTGATTGGCAGGCAGGCAGGCAGGACCGCAGGATATAAAAATCTGATAAAAATGCGAAATATTCCTTTGTACATGTAAGTTTGTTAATCTAAGAAACACAGAATTTTCTCAACTTTCCTCAACACAGTTTCTTAATTCACAATAGACTTTCCCAGCCATACAAAATTAATGGATTTATCCTTGTGTAATTAAATTACGTTTTTGACCCCCTTTTGGTCCGAATTTTCGAAAATCCGTTCTTAGTGCTCAGTTATGTTATGAAAGCAACCATTGTGCAAAAGTTTCATGCCTCTAGGCCTAACGGTTTGGGCTCTGCGTTGATCATCAGTCAGTCACTCAACACAATTATATATTTAGATATTATTTATTACTTTTGCTTTGCATATGGCATAAACGATTCAATAAGTAGCTATCATTACTCCATAACTGCGGCAATGGGCTAGCCCCCTGTCACGGAAAATGGAGGTATTAAATCACTGGCTGAAAGTGGTCACAGTTGTGCCTCTGCTACCCCGTTTGGGAAGAGGTGTGACGCTTTGTTTATTTTGTTTTTGAGTAGCTATACAAGTTCATTTATATCTGAAATTAAGTATAATTTGTTAACAGATGCCACCAAAAAGACCTCGTAGAATAAAACAAACTGACTCGGAGAGGATTCGAAAGTTATTTGAGGAGGCTTCAGAAGACTCTTCGGATCCAGAGACGGAGTCTAGCACCGACTTGCAAGAATCGGAACAATCAGTTGATGAACAATCAAACATTTACATACAGGCACATACATTGCTTCTGGCCCCACACTAGGATACCCTGTGTTGTGGGAACCAGAAACAGCGACATCACAAACATGTTAACATCCAAGACCTGGGGTTTTTTTGTCCCCTGTCCCCAGCCGGTATTCGAACCCGGGACCTCTCGCATGTTAGGCAGATACGCAACCGCTGCGCCACAGAGGTCGTCAGCAGGAAGACCAGCAACAGGAAGACCAGTTTTCTGGCGGAGTGGTCCGGAGCAGTTTTTATGCATTCATCACGTTCTACGATACATGATCCCTTTAGTGATGGTGACGGAGAATATGGATCAGATATAGATTACAATACAATCCTAATATTAATGATAAATCTGCAATATCAGACGATGACTCAGAACGAACAAGAAGTGACATTGTGCTCGAATCCAGGAAATATAAAGAACCTCAAAACGTATCAACGTTGTCATATGATCAAATCCTGCGTAATTCACCATCTGTACATACAGCAGGTTGAACATCAGACTAATCCTGGGTCAAGTTCATCGCAGGCAAATCAAATAGATAGCAGTCACGGCATTCCTTTACAAAACAACGACATTTCGATGACTGCCACAGAGCCTATGATATCAATAGAGATTGAACAGATACTAGAGCAAGTTAAACAAGGCAATAGGCTGGACAGGTCCCCCGGGCTTACTACAACACAAGCAGCTAGTACAGCAGATATTTTTTATGGTCGAAACCATGAAGAGCCTGTATCACATCAACCAAATACTACTGGTAATAATCGACGAGCACCATCACCAGTTATGGGCGACGACGTTTGGGAGGAGACTACAAAACCTATTTCAAAGTTTTACTTTGATAGTTCTGACGTTGTCCCATCAGTACCTCTGAATAGTGACAAAACGCCTGCAAACGTACTGGAAATGTTTTTTGATGAAGAAATGTTGAAGTATATTGTAAAATGTACCAATGCTTATGGAGCTGCTTTGTGTAACGTAGAGAGGCCATATACAAGAGGATCTCGAAAACATGCGTTCAAACCAACTGACGAGACGGAAATGAAGAAGTTTCTGGGCTTGTGTATGTTGCAGAGGCAAATAACCACACCAAATATCAGGAAGTTCTTCACACAAACAGATTCTCTGTACTATCATCCTCTGTTTCCATTTGTTATGTCAGGCAGGAGATTTGAACAAATTGCTGCGGTGCTTGTGTATAGCATGCTGTGTCACATTGCATAGTCAATTTGTACTTTCAAATAGACACGAATTCTAAAGAGTTCGAATTCTATATCATTCGGTGTCACATCACATAGTAAATTATTTCTTGCAAATGGACACGACTTCTATAGCGTTCGAATCCTATAGAATTCTGTGTCACATCACATATTGTGTTATTACTTGCGAATGGACACCACCTCTATTAGCGTTCGACTTCTATAGCATTCTGTGTCATATCACATAGTAGGATAATACTTGGAAATGGATACGAATTCTATAGCGTTGCCTTTATTCCCATACAAAATTATGTGTCTAAAACGCAATACTTGACATTCGGTTATCGTCCGCCAAAGAGTTAAACGAGCTTACTGTATCTAATTTATATGTACTTACTTTTAAAACCATGATCATGAAGATGATGTTGTTTTGATCTAAATACATAACACAGAGTCTTAATCCTTACTTTAAATAAAAAACTTTAAATTTAGGGGAGTATGAGGCTATTATGTGATAAAACTGCCGAGATCTGATATACCTAATTGAACTTTGAATGAATGTAATTAATTTAGATTATATAATTATCATGAATGAGTTGTCGATAGATTTAACTTTTAACTTTTGGACAAACATAAAATGTTGTATTTTTATTATTTGTTGTTATTTATAATTTTCCCAATAAAACATTGCTTCAGCAAAATGTATTTTTCAAAACCGAAATATACAGCGTTGTTCGACTACCACGCCTCAATTCATTTTCGATTCCATGAACTAATTAGTTTCTGTATATTTTTGTTCATGTAATTTCGAGAGAAGTTGCTTTCAGACAAAAATACATGAATTTAAAATTACATATTTTTCTGTATTTGAAAAGTGTCCTAGATACAAATGCTTCAAAATGGTTATAGGACAAAACCAATGGTTTTGTACTATTGATAACCACTGCACAACAAAATTGAATTTTTTGCCTGATGAATTACTTTTATTTATCACTTGATAACTATTTTGGCGTCGCTGATTCTAAATATACCCTCAGTTTTTTTTGTAGCAGCTCTTGTTTACGAGATAGAGCTTTCACTAAAAAATTTCTGTTACATACTGTGTTAATATGCCGTTCATTTAATAGTAGATTGTTTACCAAGGGAGTAAAGAACTATTTTTAGGGCGAGAGTGTTTTTTGACTCCTGAGCGACCGAGGGATTCTAGAGTTGAGTCCCGAGTGTAACGAGGGACTCAAAAGTAGAATCCTGAGGGAGCGAGGGATTCAAAGTACATCACTCGAGCCAAAAATAGTTTTTACTCCTGAGGTGGACACTCTACTTTTCATCACCCTCTATGAGAAAAGTAGTAAGTAATCAATAAAATAACATACATGTACCTATACAGGGTGTAACAGAAAGGGGTGTACAAGCGGAAAGAGGGACATCATTCTGAACAACTTTCACTATGGGATCGACTTGATCAGATCAACTTTATTTTTAACTCATTTCGGGCTTAGCGCTCAGCTGATCTGTATGGTGGAGTGAAAAATAAAGTTGCTCTGATCAAGTCGGTCCAATTGTGAAAGTTGTTCAAAATGATGTCCCTAACAACCTTCTTTCGGCTTGTACACCCCTTTCTGTTAGACCCTATATTTATTTACACAATTGTCGTGATATGTTTTGTGTAATGGTTTGTTGGATGAAATCTCTTGTTATCTGTTATAAGTTTTCTGTATGTCATTCTTGTCTTAGTACAATAAAGAAATTACGAATTACAAAATGTCCTCCACATAGTTAAAGATTGTTTAGTATTGGCTAAATCTTAAAAATTGGTTCATAAAGCATTTTCAGATAACCACTAGTTTTTACATACCTATATTCCTCGTGATTTTATTGGTAACAGATCTTGTATTTGTCATTCGCGTTTGTTGGTATCATCTGGAGTTAGAAACTCACTTTCACTCATATTCTTTACTCATATCCGCAAACGAAATTGAAATAATTACAGCATTCAGATTTGGCGCGCTTTGTTTACAAATTTTCCACAACTTTTTAAATTATTTGGTCCGTGTTTCGATATCAATTCTGTAAGGTTGTTTCTCTATTGATATTGTCACCAATCGATTCGGTCGATCGGATTATCTAATCTGTGTCGAGTACGCATTTTAGTACAAACTTTTTTTTTTATTGGCGGCGTTTAGAATCGATCTCTCTTTTAATTGGGTCTGTCAGCCTGAGTGGTAGTGAAACTGATTAGTGACAGCATTTTTTTCCTTTGTACTGGCAACAAAATTAAAAAGTTACTTTTAGTCCCTAGGGACTAAATGACCTACTTTAGTCCCTGTTTGCCGGGACTAAAGTAGATCTTTTTGAATAGATGTGATGAAAAATATATTATGTTTTCTCATATAAATTGACATGGTATCGTTATGACAAATTTGTATGAATGATCCAAATCATTTTTATTTAAAGAAAACTGTTGGAATGTGACAACGTTCGTAATTGGAAATTCTCACTCGCTGTAAATTAAATACAAGCCTTAGATTCGTCAAAAGATATGCAAAACATGTGTAATGTTTCTATGTTTGCAGACAAATAAAAAAATATCAGATTTAGGTACGAAACTGCTACTATGATCTGGAAAAAAACCATGAAAAAAAAAAACGGAAAAAACTCTTAATATTGTTTGGTGAAATTAACTGGCATTAACCGAAAACAAAATGAGCTAGATGGTAAAATTCCTATTCATATTAAAACTCTTCCAAACGGTCGGCATAGACGTGTTTTGAGCACAAAAGAAAACTATAAATATTTTCCCATGCGTCATATTTTTTTACCTAGAGCTGATACAAAAATTTTCGTCACAGATTTGTAATCGTCATCAAAAACTGGATTCATTGTCATAACCAAATCATCAGAAATTCTGTTGTGCAGTGTAATAAAGGCTACGATACACCGTTCATGCAGGTTCATTACTGCGATAATGAGAAAACATAACAATGCTTCACCGCCAACAATGGCTTTATAACCTGGTATAGTAGTATTTCACCGGTTCCCTTCCCACCGGAATTGAGAAACGTGTAGAATACACCCAGGGTACTGACCATGTAGGTACTGTGAGATAATTTATCTAAAGTACCAACCTTCGCTGTTTCTGGTTACCACGACATGACGACACAGAGGGTGCTTTATAGTGTGGCCTAAAACTATAAAACACTGTGTTTTTATATTTGTTTTTGAAATGGGATTTTTTGTCTAAAAATAATTAATCGGATACATCTCTTATGGACATAGGCCGAACAAACATACAATGGAGAACAATACGTCGGTGCGAGAGGATTAAGGAATAAACGCTCAGTAAACATGTGGAGCTCTGGGGCCTGATGCTGCTCTGAGAAACGCACTTATATTGGATCGCTATCGCATCGTAAACACCAAAAATGGCGTCATTTGGTATGCTCCTAAAGAATCGCAAATAGATCGTAAATAGATTGCAAGCAAAGCGTATACGATTTGCAAATAGATCGTAAATAGATTGCAAGCAAAGCGTATACGATTTGCTTGCAATCTATTTACGATCTATTTGTGATTCTTTAGGAGCATACCAAATGACGCCATTTTGGGTGTTTACGATGCGATAGCAATCCAATAGAAGTGCGTTTCTCAGAGCAGCATCAGGCCTCTGTTGTCTTGTGGGTTTCAAGCTTGCGCAGGAGATGCATGTTCAAATCCCGGTGCTGACAAATGTACCAAAGTGATTAGTAATTTATATCAAGTAAACTCTGCTCATCCTCAGATAGCATTTAACTGTCTGTTTATCTGAGGCATTTGACATTTCACACGTATATACGTGAAGTGTCAAATAAAGTTATCTGACTGTTTATCCGTCTCTTGAGAGACCGGGCCTAAGAACAGAAAAAGATTGGTCTTTCTTCACTAGTCTTTGGATTCCAGTAAAGAGAAGTATAGTAACTGTAATAGTAGAAATAGTTTTTTATTGCTACGTTCCATTTCCGCAAAGAATCACAGGATAGCACAAAAGTGCACGAAATGGCGTCTTGTGACGTGGAAGTCAAGATGGCTGCTCAAAGAGAACTGCAAGGTTCAAAGTAATTATCACGAGATGCTATTGTCCTAAGACCGAACTGTTTTGTCTAAATGTTTCAAGCTAGCATTGGGGCCGCGAAAGTAGCAGCTTTAACTTCAGAGGAGTCTCGGAATAAGAAACTCGCATTTTAGCTATGTTTAAAATTAAGCCGAAAGATGAAAAATAAGCATCAAGCAAGCAACCAGCAGCAAGATTAGTCAATGACATTACCAATATCGCAGGGAAAACCTGGGTTCAATAAGCACGGAACAGGCTAAGTTGGCAGAAAATGGACACGACTTGTGGGCTGAAGCTGACGATGATGACGATTTCAAGTCTTGTGCTGGATGTACCGACAATAACTACAAGTTTGACGACTATACAAAGTCATGTTCTACCCTTTTCAGTCGAGAGATTGTCATTCTCCTGGCCGAAAAGGAAATAAATTAATAACCGGTCAAGTGCGAGTCGGACTCGCGCACGAAGGGTTCCGTCCCATTATCTATAAAAAAGGCAAAAAAAATAATTGTATGGTAGCCCCGCCTAAATATTAATTTAATTTTAATTTAATTATTTATTTTTAAGTGAATAATATACTCAATATATTGTGAAAATTTCAACTGTCTAGCTACCACGGTTCATGAGATACAGCCTGGTGACAGACAGACGGACGGACGGACAGACAGCGAAGTCTCAGTAATAGTGTCCCGTTTGGCACCCTTCGGGTACGGAACCGAATTAAGTTCTCATCCCCTTGCAATAGACATTAATTGACGTCTTGGTACCCACTGTCAAAGTCAAAGGACTCTTTTGTCAGAAGTCACTGGGCCCTGTTTCTTGTCTGGAACTTTTAAGTGCTAGCTGCTGTTAAAATAAAATAAATACACAAGACCAAAAAAAAACATATTTTTTTATTTGCTTTCTAATTCTAGAATTTTTGTGTGGCTTTGTTGTTGTTGTTGTTGTTAATGTAGCCCATTAACATCAACACCGAGGGTCACAAGCCTTTACCCAGATATGAGTAAAAGTGGGCCATACTCCACGACGCTGGCTCAGTGCGGGTTGGTGGAGGGGTCTTTACGACTACTACATAATTATCACCAAGTAGTGATAGTAGCTGGGACCTACAGCTCGTGTGGACGGCCGCAAATATTCCAGTCTTGTAACGTTGACGGCAGCTGGCTTACTTAACTGTCCAGTAACGTTTCTTGTGGCCCCAGCCTGATTCTCACAGACGTTTAGTTTGTTGTCCTCAGGGGACGATTCAAAATGAAACCGAGCTTTCTCTAAAAAGCGTTAAAACTTATGTACATCGTCGTCTGCGCGAAATTGTCTTTTCACACGTTTGCCGAGCAAAATGCGCTTTTGGATTAACAAAGAGACGAAAAAGCGCTTTCTTCATTGAGCTGGTGAAGTTTTGAAGCGGCTTTTGTGTGTTATCTTGCGCTACTTTTGAGGAGATTTTTTCTTGACTTCGTTATATCGTTTGAGGTTTATCGCAACGAAGGAGCTTAAGTTATGCCTAAGTGTGCCTCTTAGAATGAGAAGTGTATTTTTATAAAGTATTTCTATATTCAAGTATAACAAGTTTACCAGATATTTGCAATATATTTATTATTTCGAACATCTGCCTTAAATATGACACCATCACACCCTATATTACTCAATGTTGATAAGAAAATCGGAGCCTTGTTCTATTTACTAATATCCTTGTTAGGAATCCCACTAGATGGCTCTGCCAGTCTTGTGACTCGCGGTGGTGAGGTGTTTTCCTAATAGCTTATAAGTTCGATATTGTATTGTTTTCTATGTGCCTTTATACCAACCCTGGTCCTACAAATTATACTACCAAAGGTTTAAAGGTTTATTCCGTGGTTTATTGTAAAGTGCCAATAAGGGTCGCAATTCAAATATTGGTCCATCGATATCGTTTTTTGATGCTATGGTCTAACTAAAGATCAAAAGCGTCCTCGCAGTGGGTTGCTGCAGTAAGAGGACGTGATGTCAGCGGAGTTGTTGTCAGCTGTGTGACAAGAGGACAATGACACCGTGACGTAGGAGATCAAAGTCATGTGTAGAGGAAGAACTGCGGGACGTACCCTACACATGTGTGTAGTGCGAGAAAGGGAGAGATCAACTAAGGATGAAAGAAAGGGAGACATCAACTAAGGAAGAAAGAAAGGGAGAGATCAACTAATGAAGGTCAAACAAAAAAGAAGAGAACGAAAGGGAGAGATCAACTAAAGAAGAGAACGAAAGGGAGAGATCAACTAATAAAGGTCAAACAAAATTGAGATCAACGGGAGCGGCCGATAGTCATCAGTAGGCGTCTATCAGAGCTGACGTCCAGCTGTGATGCCGTAGTTCACTAAGGAAGAACGAAAGGGAGAGCGGAGCGAGTTTATTATTCAGTTTACAACTTTTGAAGACACTTTGATTTTATATCCAATGTATGTATTTGGTTATTATTTAATTAAAAAAAGCCATTTTTCACTAAATGCATTTTGGTGGGCGATATGTTAGGAAGATGGCTCTGCCAGTCATGTGACTCGCGGTGGTGAGGTGTTTTCCTAATAGCTTAAAAGTTCAATATTGTATTGTTTTCTATGTGCCTTTATACCAACCCTAGTCCTACAATAAATACTACCAAAGGTTTATTCCGTGGTTTTATTGTAAGGTGCCAATAAGGTTCACAGTTCAAATAATCCTTCTGAATTCAAGTATGAGTAGCTATTGTTATCTGAATGCGAGTATATTAATAGTTAATATCATACATACATTACATACATTTATACTTTATTGCACAAAAAATAATATAAACAACACGTAACATTTACAGAAAGATATGTACAAAGGCGAGCTTATCTCTAAAAAGAGATCATCCGAAATTTTGCTATTTTACTTGCTCTACCACCAGCCCAGCTTATTACCTTCTGTTTCATTCTATTTCATTTCTCAGTAGTAACTTAATAACACACGAAAGCCTTTATGCTTCGCGATTGCACTGCACGACCCTTTGCAAGACCGGCTTTATAGAAGCGTATATTAAAATTTGCATTACCTACATTTCGTTTCCGTCACATGAGTGCACGAGCAAACGATGTAGAAATTTATTTCATCGAGACACACACTCACACTGCAGTTACATAGTTTGTATTACTTAAATGCACGATAAAATAATGCGGACATATATTTTCTTTTTTCTCTCTTTATACTTTATTGCACAAAATAACACATTTTACAATTGAAAGTGGACAACACATGACAAAGGCGAGCTTATCTCTATTGAGAGATTTCTTCCAGAAAACCTAGGATGGACATTTTTATTAGGTATTTCAAAATATTATACTGCATTGTCATTTGTTAGTGTTATTCAAAATGTTACAATATTTTGTAACTAGTGTAACTGCCTTGTCATTAGTGTCATCCATCTAAAAGATCTCAAGTCAAGTCTCTTAACACGATTTGATATCTCTCCATGATCAATTTTTGTCAGGCAGGTCAATTAAAGATTTTTCTAGAAACTACGTCCTACAAGGATTTTCTAGGATCTTTGAGTGGAAATAGCGATAAAAAGTTATTCTCGGCTTAAAAAAAAAAAAAAAGAAGAGAAATCGATTACGTTTCCATGTCTACCCCAGGGTATTTAGAGGTAGAAATGTAATAATAATTCATAAATTACTAATTACTTTTTCTCAAAATTTGGAGATCTAATTAAAATTCCAGTGACGTGAAGTTGTTAAACAGATTCAGTCAAATCGATCAATCTTAAAGTGGAACTGCTATAATATTAATGGGGCCAATAAATAAAGAAAATCAATTGCCATTTCAAGGAATTGCTTAAAAAGTCGCTTATTAATGTTTATTTTCTTCTTTGTTTATAGTAAAAGGTCAGACTTGTCATTATTTATTCGGAATCTCTATAAATATCAAAATGTTTATTTTTAACAACAGTATCGATCCAAGCAAATAATAAAAATCGTACACAAATAACTACCAAAGGCTGGATTGTCTGAAGTAAGCATAAAGGCGAATAGAAAAGGCAAAGTGCTCGACCAATAATTGCAGCCGCCCGCCGGCCATTCGAGTACAATGCGACCAACTAGCACATCCAGCACCAGCACGAGATCCAGAAACTTTCGGCCATCAATCAGGGTCGCAATCGAATTAAAATTTTAACAGGCTTTCAGAACACAATTTGGTTGCGATTGGAACTGCTATTTGTTGATTGTAATATCTAAATCACTTTATTAATGCTATGTGACAGGTAGCGACATCTATTGTTTATAAGTAGAATTGAGGCTCTATACTCTATGGAAATAAATTACTTTGTCTGTAGATCTCAAACGTGACTTTTATTTATTTTAGGTTATGGGCCCAAGGTTAAGGATTTTAATGAATTAAATCGCCATATCGAAAATTGTAACTTTCCTTACAAACGTGGTTTTCTTTTTGTGCGGAAATGCGTACACCACCGTGACACCAAAACGCAAAAATCGGCATCTTTGTACGTCGAAGAGACCGTACACAAGCTAAATTTGCATATACATAGTCGGGCCATAAGTTCTGTCACATGGGTAAAATTTCGAATTTAGAATAGAGGCCACAAAAAAAGTTATGGGAATTCGAAATTTGAATATTTCAAGAAAATAAAAATATAGGTTTTCTGGAATATTCTTCATTTTCCAATATGGAGTGGACGCGCAAAGAAGACAGAGTCGCAATAATTGCATTGCATCGTTGCGGCCACGCACCAACAGTGATTTTTAAACTGCTGAAAAATTTGAAAATTCCACTGAGATTCATTTATCGTACTATCAAACAATTCAGGGAAGATTCAAGTTTAAATGATAAACAAAGAAGCGGTCGACCTCGTACTGTTCGGACTCCAGCGGTCATCAAAGCAGTGAAGGCGCGAATCCAACGAAATCCTGTCCGCAAGCAAAAAATGTTGGCTCTGCAGATGGGACTAAGCAGAACCACTGTTAAAAGAGTATTGAATGAAGACCTAGGACTGCGTGCTTACAGAAAAAGAACAGCACATCTTCTTAACGCACGGCTGACGAAAATCAGACTCGAAAGATGCCGGGTTTTGTTAAGACGGTACGCAGGTAAAAAATACCGCGAAATACTTTTTTCGGACGAAAAAATTTTTAATGTTGAGGAGAGTTACAACAAACAAAATGATAAAGTGTATGCACAGTCTAGTGAAGAAGCGAGCAAACGTGTGCCACGTGTTCAGCGTGGCCATCACCCTTCGGCATTCATGGTTTGGCTTGGGGTCTCCTATTTTGGTCCAACAGAGGTGTTTTTTTGTGAAAAAGGAGTGAAAACCAGTGCCCTCGTATATCAAAACACAGTCCTAACAAACATTGTGGAACCTCTTTCACAAACAATGTTCAAAAATAGGCACTGGGTTTTCCAGCAGGATTCTGCACCGGCCCATAAGGCGAAAAGTACCCAAAACTGGCTCAAGACCCATGGAATCGTCTTTATCAGGCACGAGGATTGGCCCTCCTCCAGTCCAGACTTGATCCTTTGGATTATAAAATATGGCAGCACTTAGAGAAGAAGGTCTGCGCTAAACCCCATCGCAATTTGGAGTCACTTAAAGCATCTCTGATTAAAGCAGTCGCCGATATTGACATGAATGTCGTGCGTACTTGGATTGATGACTGGCCTAGCAGATTGAAGGCTTGTATCGAAGCCAGAGGAGGACATTTTGAATAATTTTAGTGTGGTTTAAATCTGTATTTTGTACCCTTTCATTTGATATATAAATGGTTGTAGTGCGTAACTCATTGTGTCATTTATTTAACTTTCCATATGTGGCAAAACTTATGACCAGACTATGTATTATTGTCAGAAAATTACGTTTCATTTACCAAAATTTTACAATTTTCATTTTCGTTTTCCAGAAAAACTATGCATTTCCTCGGAGAAGAAAAACACTTTGGAATGAAAAGTGAATGCCAGCTAACCATTAAACACCTTTTTAACCGACTTCACAAAAAAAAGGAGGTTTACAATTCGTCGGGTTTTTTAATTTTTTTATGTATGTGGCCCGATTGCCGATTGGAAATTATTATTTTTTGTTTGAAAGGGTTTACCTTCCAATCGATCCCATTGACACCAAGTCAGGATCTGATGATGGAATCCTGGAGAAATCGAGGGAACTCTTCAAATATTATAAGCAAACCTATAGTGATTTTTGTGTTTTTCTCATGGTAAGCGAGATATTGTGATGCGGAACTGATGATAAAGACTACACATGGCCACTAGAACTGCTCAATAAGCACTAGGTACAAATACAATCTACTATTTGTGGCTGACGGGCAACGCATAGCCTAAAGCGGTGGACCTAGAGCCATGAAACTTTGTACAGGGGTTCCTTATGTGTAGCGTAGGGTAGCAATGAGATGGGATATGACGAAATTAATTCCCCAAGGGCGGGGGGTAATAGGGGGTTACAGTTTTTGAAGTAAAACTTCTTGGGGCACGGGGGTAAAATTTATTTAACCTCTCAACTGTGGGTTATTCATATATTTGCTTTTCAATTGCTACTAGCCGGGTGCTATCACGAGTGGCTAAGAAATGTAACGGAAATTGGAATCGGTGACGTCAGGGTCGGCTGAAGACTTTTAAAACCGCAACTATTTTCAATACGGTTTTTAACTAATCAGATAAGATAATAATACATTCGTACAATAAAGAATGTTAATTAGTGAGAGAAAAACCTGATGAAACGTTAACAAATAAAAATTATTTTAAGCATTCTTCCACGAGTTCTTGATTTCCGGTATGGCCAAGATGGCGCCGCCGCCGCCGAAACGAAAACAAAACCAACTAGCATGACTCAAACTACTTCGTTCAACCTCTTTGTTGGAACCGGAACTTATGTTTGACAGTTGTGCGATGCGATCCATACAGTTTGTAAGAAAAGAGTTTCATCAATGTCACACGGGTCGATATGGATTTCTAAAACAAGCAAAGCAATGCATACATTTGAGCGAGCGGCTTAAAGACGTGACGTCAGATGGTATATAATCTGAGCAAGATGCAAATAGTAGTGACACTATTGAATGAGTTAAGAAATAGAAATAGAAATAGAAATTGTTTATTTTGCCTAAAAAAAACAATACTGAGGAAAGCGAATGCGTAAGTAGGTATATAAGGCAAAAGTTAAGTATATCACCACAAGCGCGACAAATTGTAGATAAGGAATGGTGGGGGAGGCAGTCGCTCACGTCCGAAGGAATTACTTGGAACCCACAGCCCTTCACGTCCTTCCCGGGTAGTGCTAACGAGCGACAAATCATCATCATCATAGTCATCAAATCATCTCAAGACATTATAATTTCCAGGTTCTCAGATGAGAACCTGACCACTTGACACTGGCAAAATTAACCTCAAAAGAGGTTAGGACGCCATTAATAAAAAGAAGAAGAAGAAGAAGGAATGGTGGGAAATAAATGACATGACGTATTAAAAGTAAGTACAAGTATAAAATAATTTCAAATAATCGGACGTCTGAAACTTAAAAGTAACTTGAAGCAGAGATTGGAACTCAAAACTGGAAATTTAAATCTCTTTTAGTATAGGTAGGTATAGGTGTATAGTATAGGTACCACTTAATGATCTAGCTACAGAAGTTTTACTTCTAACACGTGTACGGTGCTACACGCGTTTTTTATTATTTAACTCAAAAAACACTTGACTTGGTTTCTAATCAAATAGGGTTTGTGGAAGTAGGTTTTTTTAAGTTTTACTTTTGTTTCAATTGTAATCAAATTATGGATGAACGATTTAGAAGCCAACCCCATGTCTAGCATACGACATCTAGTGACAAATTTGGAACTACTGAAGTTGTTCTTTTTATAAATCGCCCATTGCTTTAAAATGTTCAATCATCAATTTGGAGTTGGCGGCCATCCTTTAAAACATAATTTTATATGGCATCGAGAAATACGTTAGTGATATAAAAAATAAACTATTTATAAAACCTCAGTAGAAACAGGTCCTATTAATGATTGACCGAGCGAGCGAAGCGAGCGAAGTGTCTCCGTTTCAGGTTTGGGCAAAAATGCTTTCGTATGTCTGTCCGGTTGTTCTCCTCTACAGGTCGCATTTATGAACCGATTCTCGTGAAATTTTGTGAGCAGGTTGGAAAAATAAATAGAATTTTTTACTCGAGCCAGTTTTTAGATTTTTTTAAAATGGCGGAGATATGGGGTTTTAAAATGTAAAAAAATCGCTACAACCCAAACGGCTCGATGGATATTAACAAATGAGGTGTCGTTGGATTCGTAAAGACCATGAGAGTGAAACAGACTATATAATTTTGGTAAAAAGTCAATAGGTTGTATTAAAGATCGCGAAATGTAGTTTACAAAGTTATTGGTGCGGCTACTTTCATACTGCATGTACGTAACCAGGTACATTCATAAGTTTGTATGTGTTATTGAAAGAAAATTATTTGGGTTATTTTTTTTATGTGTGTTAGCAGTTCAGCTTTCCCACCGACATACTCGCGAGGTCTACAGCTCACAGAGCCACTAGTTATAGTAGTATCTATTCACTATAGTAGGCTGTTTTGATGTTAAAATATTCACAGCACTAATTGGCAAGGAATATTAATACGACCCTATCAAGGATGTTCATAGAGAGTGCTGCTGTGTGCGAACTCATGCTGGTGTTTCTGAGTGAAGTGTTTTAGTTAAAGCGGCTGCAGTGTTGAATATTGAGAACTATTCGCGATTTGAGGTTCATTCACAGAGAGACAGATGTTCGCTTTGTATTGTTTTTGTTTTGAAAGATCTTTATTTACTTGAGACATAAAATGATACAACCCAGTGTAGATTTAATCCTAGGCTATAGCTAGTTCATAAGTATTAACAGATGTTTAGCAGGCTAGAATAACGTCTTAAAACTTATATCATAAGTGTAATCAAGACATAATTGTATTGTAAAAGAATTAGGAGAGTATAACAGAGTCATTTTGCTATTCCTTTGCTTTGTATTCGCTTTGTATTGTACGGCATGGAATCCCTTTGTATGAAAGTCCAACATGCACTTGGCCGGATAACCTGTGTCGTGGAAAGCAGAAACAGCGACGCGCACATTCCGTTAGTGCAGTAGCGATGTATCTAAATAACCGGCCAAGTGCGAGTCGGACTCGCGCACGAAGGGTTCCGTACCATTATCTATAAAAAACCGCAAAAAAAATAATGTATGGGAGCCCCCCCTAAATATTAATTTAATTTAAATTTAATTATTTATTTTTTAATTAAATAATATACTCAATATATAGTAAACATTTTAAGCGTCTACCTGCTACCATTATCAATATCGAGCAAAAATGAGCAAAAAAAATCACGTTTGTTGTATGGGAGCCCCCCTTATTATTAGATTTCATTTGATTTTTAGTATTTGTTGTTTTAGCGGCAACAGAAATACATCATCTGTGAAAATTTCAACTGTCTAGCTACCACGGTTCATGAGATACAGCCTGGTGACAGACAGACGGACGGACGGACGGACGGACGGACAGACAGCGAAGTCTCAGTAATAGGGTCCCGTTTGGAACCCTTCGGGTACGTAACCCTGAAAAACTGATTATAAAAGGAAATCGCAAAAAACAATAAAACCGGCCAAGTGCGAGTCAGACTCGCGCACGAAGGGTTCCGTACCATTATCTATATAATTGAAACAAAAAGTAAATTTTAGAAAAAACCGACTTCCACAAACCCTATTTGATTAGATTGAGTTTAATACAAACCTAAATCCTTATCCCCCCCCCCCAGGGGAATTAATTTTGTCAAATCCCATATCAGTGCTACCCCACGCTACTAAGGAACCCCTGTACAAAGTTTCATGGCTCTAGGTCCATCGGTTTAGGCTATGCGTTGCCTGCCCGTCAGCCACGCATTGTATTTGTACCTAGTATTGAGCAGATCTGGTGGCCATATGTGGTCTTCATCAGCAGTTCCGCATCACAATATTATGCTTACCATGTGCATTTGCACGAGTTATTATGAAAAACACAAAAATCACTATAGGTCTAATCGGTCTAATTTTCCAAATCGGTCCATCCGTTTAGGCGCTATCGAGGCACATACATAAAAATAAAATTAAAAAAAAACAAACATCCGGACGAATTGTAAACCTCCTCCTTTGGGAAGTCGGTTAAAAAAACCGCAAAAAAACACGTTAATTGTATGGGAGCCCCCTTTATATTAAATTTATTTTGTTTTTAGTATTTGTTGTTATAGCGGGAACAGAAATACGTCATCTGTGAAAATATCAACTGTCTAGCTACCACGGTTCATGAGATACGGCCTGGTGACAGACAGACGGACGGACGGATATCTTGAGATTTTAAGGTACTTTCCCTCCAGGGCCCATTCGTTTTTCCACCCTGTATATGTGTGATCTGTAACTGTATTTTTCATGAAATACCCAAAAAGTTTTGTTCAAATTATCATCTTATGTCAGAATAACTTTGTAGCTAGTTGAAAAATAACATTTGAATTGATTCAAAGCTTGCCGCGCTTTTAGGGCCTTTAGTACCTACTAAACGCCGCCGTAAGCAGCACTGTCTACAACCTACTCCTACTGGAAAACGTGAGACACCCATCTACAATTTCCGTACAATGAGGTTCACTCACTCATTATGTCAATATCATGCAGACTGCAAAACATCATTTCAACGCACCAAAGAGTATTTAATTAAAACATCACTGGCAGCCAAACTTGAAGTGGCCAAAAGGAAAAAAATAATTTCTGAGCTCTGAGATTTGTATGAAAACAAAAGTAATTAAAAACTATTAATTTTATAATTATTTTCTAAAAGTTCTACAGACTAAATAGAGACGTCGTAATTCATCAATTAATATTTAAAGTCTTTGTAGAAGTCCGGGGACGACATTGCCATATCATTTAAATTTAGTTTCATTAAAAGAAGGCTTACCTACCAAAACAAAATGGCCTTGGTATAAACTTTTCAAGCGTGTTGTGAAGACGTATCTTGTACCGAGACCACTTTCAATTTGTAATATCTCTCGTATTTCAGTATTTGTAGTTGGTGCGACAACAGATATACACATTCTGTGAAAATTTCAGCTTTCTAGCTATTACGGTTCGTGCAGGCGGACCCGGTGACAGACGGACGGACGGACAGCGAAGTCTCAGTAATAGGGTCCCGTTTGGCACCCTTCGGGTACGGAACCCTAAAAATGGACCTTAGTTCATTTTTAGGGGTCCATACACAAAGGGTAAAAAACGGGACACTATTACTAAGGCTCCGCTGTCCGTCCGTCTGTCTGTCTGTCCGTCTGTCACCAGGCTGTATCTCATGAACCGAGATAGGTAGCCTGTAGAAACTTTTCACAGATGATGTATTTCACAAAGATGTAGGTACACAAAGCTTTCCTAAGATACCTATACAAGAGGAAATTTGGATACTACCCTTACCTTTATCCATCCGCTTTTATATTAGGTATGCTCGGATATAACTCACTAGAGTAGAGACGTAACACCGAGCAGCTTCTGACTGTGTGTCGATTGTTGCGAGGCGACACAATGACTGCGCAGCGCTTGTCAGTGCGGTACGCGCTATAGATGCCTGACAACTACGTACGCGCTCGCAGGCACCAGCTGCTAGCGAGCGGCACGCACCGCACGGTGGCGCGTGCGCCAGCAGTCTCCGCTGGTCCGGGCGCGGGACAGCCGCACTGTTGGCGGCAGCACCAGCGAATGATCTGTTTGGTGATGCATGGAGGGATATTGTGCGAGAGTGTGGCAGGTTCAGCAAGAATGATATTTGAATGTGCTGTCCTCTCATTTTGAATTATTATTATTTTACAATTTAATACTATTTAATATATTTGATTGTTTAATTATTATTATTGTATGATTTCTATAATTTGACTGTTATTTAATTCGAATTTGAATTAGGTATCAATTGTTATAATAATATGTAGGTACCTATGTAGGTAACTGATTATTATTAAAAAACTTATATGTGTCGATTTGTTGAACACTCCCTTGTAGACCCGTTGCCGGTTTATTATGGCAACCTAACAATACCCTATTGACCGACGCCGTCTTAAGACGGCATCGATGCCTTACTTTTTTTAGAACGGAACTAAATAGCCAATTTTGCTCGTATTGGCAAGGTTGGAGTGTGTATGGACGGCCAATGAACTAATCTTCGACTTCCGGTATAGTCTGTGGTTCAATTCATTCATTTCAAGACCGTGCAATGACTCGAAAAAATCAGTCCGACGACGTTCGCCCGGTGTGGTCGTGTTTGTGTTTGTGTTTGAGTGCGGAAATAAGTGCTGTTTTTGGAGAATTGAAGTAAGTCTTTGTTATTTTAACAACAACAACAAGTTTTTTGTTGTTTTTTGCAGAAATAGTAGTGAAATTGTTGTGTTTTTTACTCATGTCGACTACATTTGTGACGAGAGGGAGCGAAATGTGATTCTGATGTCGGTACAAAAATAAAACAAACATAAACTAAGGTCACAGTGACATTTTCTTCGCATTGAGTAAGAGAGGGTTTCATTAGCTACTCAGATGTAAAACTTTCATAGTTTTAAGAGTTACCATTCAGACATAATCACTTGATATGTCAGTCAAGTCGCGCGACTTGCGCGAGCGCATATCGGGCTTGGGATTTTAGCTGCCGCGCGCCGGGCGGCCGGGTCTACAAGGGGTAATGTCACATATACATATTGTAAATAAATAAATAAAATAAATAAATTTCTGTTGGCGCTATAACTACAAATACGAAAAAACAGAATAAAATAAATATTTAAGGGGGCTCACATACAACAGACATTATTTTTTTGTGATTTTAATAGATAATGGTACGGAACCCTTCGTGTGCGAGTCCGACTCGCACTTGGCCGGTTTTTTGTGATTTTTCACTCATTTGCCTCTGGCGTACATTTGCGTTTGCGTTCCACTCTCATGTTCCACTTATCATGTTTCTTTTTTGACAGCCATTTTGTTGAGAGGTGAGTCCATGTACCTCAAAATGTCCTAAACACAAAATTTCGAGTTCAGTCGATAGTCGATACTATATATACTAAAGCAGCGATAAATTAACTACCCGGTACCTCTCACTTGGGAGCTGCAAAACCACACAGTTCGTCAAAGCTTCACCCCCTTAATGCATGGCCTAACCCGAAATACAGTCAAAACCAATGAAACCATCTATGGGTTATTTAGTTATTTTGCAGTAAAGGGACTTCTTCAAAACTAAAATCACGGTCTACTAAATCGAGTCAATGACATTGATGAGGCCTTTGTTCCTTTATATTCAAAGCACCTCTATTGTGAATTGGGCTCCAATGAAAATGTTTACATACAAAGGGACGTAAAAAGGCAACCTTCAACCTATTTCCGTAGTAATGAAGTATTCATCTTTTGAATCGTATGTTGAAAGGGTACAAGTGTTGAGAAGTAAGCGAGAAAGGAATGAGGGTAGAGTCTCCACGTTTTGGAGAACAAGAGAATCGCCGGATCGGCGCAGATGTCACGCCTTGGACACTCGAATGACAAATCAAACACATACTCATACACATATTTTTCAAATAAAAACTGAAATAGGTACTGAAAAATGCCCTACATTTACGGCGAGGGGGGGGTCAGGTGGAGGGGGGGGGGAGGGGAGTTTCAGTTCAGTTCAGTTCAATATTTTTATTGACCATAAAATCATACATATTACTTAGTCAACGTCAATATAATATTAATATTTTTGTATACTACCGCCCGTTCGGAAGTTGGGGGCTTAGGGATGGAGCAAAGAAGGGCAAGAAACTCCCCCGTACCTCTTTTAAAATATCAGAGCCTTAAAAATACAATGTTATGTATTTCTACTTAAGTCTAAGGAAATACACCGAGAAGAGACGTACTGACTGACTCAGTCCATCGCCCCTCGTTTTGAGATTCGAGCACCACACACAAAGGTATCCTACCGCATAAGTTTCAAAACTTTATTCATTTGTTTGTCTGAAAACACAGAATTACTTTACCATTAGCAGACAAATTGCAAGGACAAAAGAACTCTAGCAGAGTGACCTTTCAATCTTGCTATGTTTTTTTTTTCAGTCTTCTCCGAAAATGCCAAAGATAACATTATTTATGTGGCTTAGTAATAAGTTCCAATTTGTTTTGAAGCTAAAGCAGATTAGTTTAATTCATGATGAAAAATGAAACAAGTAAGTAAATTCGTTTGATCTTGCCAAATGCCTCATCTATTACCCTTGCCCAGTCCTCGGCCAGATAGACATTTTAAGGCCCGTGTTTTCAATTTGTATTGGAACCATTGGACGCGACCATATAAAAATACAGTAATGATTACTTATTATATGAAACACTAGATTTCGAGATATTTTTAATGCTTATATTTATTAATTTTCGATATTCGATAAAGATCCGAAGAAATACATATTCATGAGAAAAACATCTACTTAATAAGTCTATTTTCTTTAAAATCTATGTTCTCCAATAACTTTAAACAGTTTTCAAATGATTAAAGGAAAGGAATATCTACAAAAAATATATTTTTCAGGATTTTTCAAAATTTCATGAGAGGAATATCGCTTCAAAGCTGGCAATACCCCGTTACGTCTGGAATCAAAAAGACGGCAATCATAGAAACAATTCTTGCATGTCATAGTCATAAAGAAGAACAATTTGAGTTATCATAATATTATCTAAATACTCTTAACATGGGCCTACTCAAAATAGGTAGGTAGTGATTTACAGAAGTTTGTCGTGAAAAAATCAACGTGTAATGTTCAGTTTGACTAATTACACATCCTGATATTTGCAATTTCTGCAGTTTGATGGTTTTCATAACAGATTTCTTGGTAATGTTACATCGCGGTATATTTAACACAATACAAGTTTTTGTTTTTTACAGAACATTATTATGAGTGACAAGTTTCGTGGAATTGTTTAGAATTTCCAAGTAACTATTTTTGGTGATGGTAGCCTCGTTTGAGAGAGTTTTTTTACGCCGTGAGAGGACAATTTGACATTCAAGGCCGTTATCGTGATTGTTTACCTATTTCAATTTTTAAGCATACTGTGTAGTAAAATCGTATAAATGTGAGTTAACCACAGATACTGTAATATTCAGGGTGCTCATCCCATACAAATTAGAATTAGTAACCCTTAGTAAAAATGGGATGGCGTGAGGAGTAAGATTTGTACTTTAAACGCCATGGTTTCAGTTAACATACTTCAAGGTGGCGCTAATCTTAGAATAAATCCTATATATCTTAGCGCCATCCCGTGGTATTTGCAATTGTTCGATGGTGCTGCACCAAGCGATAATGGCCTCGAACTAAAGAAGCTTCCGTAGCATCTCAATTTACGCCGTTGTCATACTTTGTTCTAGGTGGTCTATCTGTATTAGTATAATATTATAGAACCCATTTTTATAATTATTCACTTTGAGCTGTCAAAGTCGTCATACATCGCCGTCGGCGTCGCTAAAATGTTCTAATATTTTGACAGCTATAAAAATCAGGTTATACCGTGGACCTGTGGCATGATTCTTGCGCATTCGAAATACGATATCCACACCTACATCGAGTGATTTTGCACGGGAATCTGTCAATATAGGTCTTGATATTCGTATATCGAAGGCGCGAGAATCATGCCGCTGGTGCATGATTCTCGCGCATTCGATATACGATATCTACACCTTTATCGAGTGATTTTGTTGGGGAACCTGTCAATATAGGTCTCGATATCCGTATATCGAAGGCGCGAGAATCGTGCTCCTGGACGTGCCAGCTCTTAATAACTGACCAGTACCATCCTGCAGGACTTTACCAAGATCCCTTCGTAAGCTATAAGGTTAATATTTTTCTACTGGCAGGGTAGCAATCGATGTATGTAAGTCAATTAAGTGCCCTTCTCCGCTCCTCCGTCGCGATAATAGCATTTCAGCCGTATATTAACCCGTGTACGCGCTCTCTGATGATGATACTGAAGGAAGTTTTAAATGAATTTGTTAAAATTTTCACATGCGCGGAACGTTGATTGAATTTTCTGCGAAATTACGTAGACTTTATGAAAATTTATTGCAGGTAAATGTATCACTTATTAGGGGATTATTAATATTTTCTTTAATGTATTTAGGATGGAAAGTACTTATGAGTTTTCCTTACGTATGTAACTTTCAATACAATTTATACTCAATTTTGTTCTTCTATCTTAGGGGTCGCTTGCTAGAAAATCCTCCTAATTATGATAATATCGTGTTTACAATCCCGGAGTTAATTCAAATTAGTAAAATACGATATAATCAGAATTAAGCGGATTTTCTAGCAAGCGACCCTTAGAATACGTAATTTTTTACCTCTTGTCTACGTTGGACCACTGTGGGAAAAGATGGATCAAGAAACTCCCACAGATTTATTTTTTTAACATTTACCACCACGTACATTTTTCAGATTGAAGAAGTATAAATAAATTGCTGTTAGTATAGCAAAATTATTTATTTATTTTCCTTCTTACATCTGTCTGTTACAAATAACAATATAATAGCAATTAAAAAATTCTAATCAAAATATCCCAAATGGCATTAGCAAAGTATTAAAATGTGAAAATGATACACCAGCAAAAGGGTATCTGGTTTTTAGGAGGCAAAACTCTACTCAAATCGAACATTAATTCAATGCTCCTCTTCCATAGAATGTGCCCTAAATCTAGATTAAACATTTAAAACCTGGGAAACTCCTACCACATTACCGCAGGTCCGGGATAGTTGGCAGTTGGCAGTGCATAGCGCCGCCCAAAGCTAGCGGTCTGCCAAAATCCTAAATGCCCATAAACTGCGCTGTAACAGGTTTTGTGCCAAATCGACACCTTACGCCAGCTTATGCTTGTAATCCTGATGTTCGGCATTGACCATAAGTTTAGGAAAGACTTTCCGATTTTCACCACGACGAATACCAAGATAAAAGTACCCAGAAGTTCTAGCGGTGAGGGAAAACATCTTACATGTCTCTATATTTGCTGCAATGAGCGCTATATGTACCTGACTAAAATTAACATAGCTAACCACTTTGTGCATGTTTGAAAATGCGTGAATTCTAAGTTAGCTAGGTTACAAGAACATAATCCAAAGAGTTTTTCTTAAGAGTAATTCTTGGAGTCAGTGCAACGTGTTTTCAGAAAAAATGTCCAAACATTGATCATGAAAGTCAGTCTAACCCTGAGTTTCACGAAACTATTTTGAAATTTAAGTTGTCACTTATCTAATTTAATCGCGAGAATCTCATAGGATAGTCATTTGTTTCAGTTGCTAAGCATTAGAATTAAAAATTCTTATTGTGAAACTCAAGGTTAGTTCCTTTAAACACACACCGGTTGCCGGGTAGCCGGCGCCGGCTGAAGGCATGGCCATGTACGTAGACTTTCATACGTACCGGCGTAAGTCGGGCAGTCGTATAAAATGACAACCGGTTAGCCGGCGCCGGGTAACCGGCAACCGGTGTGTGTGAAAAGGCACCTGGAATAACAGTCCAAACAGTTCGATGATCAGACTACTGGTATGACAGGATGGAATAAACAACAAAACAACCCATCGCCGTAATCGGCTCCGCTCGACGTCCCTGCCCGTCGATATGGGAATTCAGCCTCATTAATTAGTATCTTCGGGAGTTCCGATATTCTCATACCCCACGGGAGATACCCGGCAAGTTGTGTGACAGATATTAGCGGTGCCTAATCGATTAAAATCTGCCATAGATGTGGTTATAGAAAGATGTACAAAATTCCCACTGTGACGACACGACAGATAAATTGTTCCGTTTATTTAATCGTGACTACTATATTTAAACGGAGTTTTTTCCATTAGGACGATCGATTAACCCTCTCGCTCCGATTTCTATTGTTCTACATTGTAAGTTTGTTCGGCCTTTGTCCTCATGAGAGGTATACGTGGTGTAATGTAACATTCGCATCGAGCATGTTGAGCATGGAGCAGGAAGCCAGGAAAAGTTTAAGCTCGTTGCTCGCTGGTTTTCCCGTAATACTACGTGGATACTGACTGCATGAATGCTCGCTGTGTAACATGTAATGCTCGCTGTGTAACATGTAAATTAATGTTGGTCAGTTTCCAGCTGGGTTGAAGTTTGTCGCTATTTGCAAAAGGTCTATAGTCTATCCGTGATAAAAATGCAGTAAAGTCATCACTGTCCGGCGGCCACGCCCCGTAACCAATCAAATCGTTTCCAATTATCAAGCCAAGTTCACATTGACCAGTTGAAGGCAAACTTTCGAACGCGAAGGTTGTGTCCTGTCTTGTGAGTTGGTGTTAACAAATTTAAATTTAAATTTCACTGCATTCTTATCACGAATAGACTGTATCTTTGCATTACAAGTTTCAATTAGTTTTCTGAGAAAAAAACGATTTGTGGCAGCATATTACTTCTCGTTTCGTCCAATCGTTCCCAGAAATTACGAAGCACCAGAAATGTGACCTTCACCCACAAAGTCAGTCGCCTATAATAGGCGATCGCCGTCATTATTCCATCGGCCGAATATTCCCATTATAAAGAATCGTCGTTATAATTCGAGACACGCCGGAAAAAAGGTCCCGGTTCGAGTTCGATTCGGCTTTCGAGAATCGAGTCGGTGCCTGCTCGCGAGGAATTCATATAATCGCATACTGATTGCCATGGAGGTGCTAAGACGGAAAGTCTGAGGAGGCCTCCACAACGCTATTTGGATGAGATGAATCGTGCCCAGTACGGGCAGCAAGCCACACACAAGAAAGGCCTTTGTCGTGAAAAAAATACAATTTCTCTTATCGGGCAAGAGTTGTCTCTACGTTAGCTGTGCTAGCGTAGAGACATCTCGTGCCCGACAAGATAAATTGTCCGAGATTTAAATACCGAACCTTATTTGACACATGGCAAGTAGTCCTCCCGACGTTCGACCGAGAGACAAAGACTGGCATGCTGAGCTCACTGTTTCCATCTGCGCTCTGTAGACGGTTTCAAATACTCTTACGGCCGTTTTCCGAGACGCTCGCTGTTCTAAGTTTTCGATTAGCTGATCGATGATTGATTCAAAATAGCAATACACGTTATTGGATGAAATGATTGTTCTGTTAGCTACTCGTAACCTTTAAACAGCGTCTCGGAAACGGGACCGTAATATAATCGGGTCTCTCTACCTAAGAGCTAACTCAAGTGCGTGAAATTGACATAATTATGTTATCGCAGAACTGAAATTATGATTTAACTGGCAGATGATTTAAGGCGAAAATGTCTTTGTGATGTAACTGAGATAACACTCAGAGCTTAGATAAAATATTACAGACTTACCAAGATATCTGTGAAATTTCATAATTAATCAG
Source organism: Argyresthia albistria (assembly GCA_963457715.1). NCBI lineage: Eukaryota > Metazoa > Arthropoda > Insecta > Lepidoptera > Argyresthiidae > Argyresthia > Argyresthia albistria. The sequence continues at coordinate 4,962,216 of OY735276.1, read as the reverse complement.
CGCTCGCGTTAAAGGTACGAGTTGGAACCCGGCAGCAGGCAGCAGCAGCCGACAGCAGCAGCACCCGGCAGCATGACGCGGCGACATGCTGCCGAGGTTATGATTTGGAACCCGACTGCCGACAGCAACTGCCGACAGCAACAGCCGACGCGTGAGCGGGAGAGAGAGAGAGCACTACTGTAGGGCACTACTGTTCTGCAGTCGGGCAGCATGCAGTCGGCTGCCCGGCAGCATGCTGCCGAGCTGAATGCTGCCGGGTTTGTAGGGTATTTCATAGAAATGCATAGAAACCGGTATTGCTGTCGGCTGCTGCTGTCGGCTGCTGCTGCTTGCTGCCGGGATCCAACTCGTACCTTAAGACACACGCGGGCCAACAACAATAGCGAATAATAGAGATGTGCAATCGAGATTGTGAACTACGACCACCATATTTGAAACGCTATTCTATGAACGGACGTAATTCTTTCCAAAAAAGGCATACTACACTAGCGACACCCACACCCTGTACGGGCTTTTGCCTAGTTACGGGTAAGCAGTGTATGCAACGTCTTCAGAGGTGATTTAATGACATAACTCTTAGATAGCATGGTGCCAGTTTTCTGTACGATATTCAACCTGAACCTTCACTATATTGGTCGGGAGTTAAATATGACAGAACAATAAAAGTGACTTCAGAATACTCTACAGAATTGTTACGTCTTTCGATAATAATGCAAAAACAAAATAATAATGTACAGTACATTCATGTACAGCGTGAAATTCATGCAGTCGGTCTTGTGAAATTAACTATTATTTCCTGCTCCTATGGAATCCCCATTCGTACCTCCATACACATGTTTAATATATTATGCATCGAATGCCAATCGAATAATTCGAACTCGAGCGAGTTATAAGAACGTGCGATGATTTTCGCGGCATCTGAAATTTTGATCGATTTGTCCCATCGTTTTATCGATTTCTCTCAGCAATTTGGATATTCAAGGAATCTCTTGATTGACAAGTATTGAGGCTTTAGTTTTACTGCAAGCCTAAGAACGCGTTTCCACTATGTTGTAACTGTTAATTTGTCGTTGGATGATTATCGTCTCTAGCTGATCTACTGTTTTGTGTATAAAGTCTTGACAATCCGAAGTCCCATCAAAAAAATCGTGGACAACATTAACCGTACCGTTTATTTTGTGTTTTTATAATGTATTACCTATGAATAATGAATAAATGAATAATAATAACAATAAAAAATATACAAGTCACGGTCAAAGCTGAAGAAACACTTGCTTAACAAAGCCTACTAATAGTAAACAGGATTTCATCAAAACGGTGAGAAAGTACTATGTTTTAATTATAAGGTTAGTTAGTGTATGTTTATTATTATTTGAATGCAATATTGATAATATCGAAGAGACGGGAATTTTAATTTAATTTAATCTTTATTAATTAATTTAATATGTGTACGCCCTTAGGGTAGAGTACGAAAACAATTATTATGAACAACCCTGTAACCCACATTTAGACATATAAAATATCTTTTATCTTTTATTTATCACGGCTGTCTTTAAATTATAGTGGAAACACGCTCAAACTGCTATTTAACTTAGGCCCGGTCTCTCAAGAGACGGGTAAACAATCAGATAACTTTATTTAACATTTCTTGTACGTGTAAAATGTCAAATGCCCCAGATAAACAGACAGATGAACGCTATCTGAAGATGGAAAGTTCGCCTATTAATGACACTACGACACGACTTGTACGACATACGAGACGCAAGATTTGCATGGAGGTATAGATTTGGTTTTCACTTCTCATGCTCGTAAAGTTCGTCTTTATGTCGGGTATAGCCAGCATAAAATCAAATTTTATGTTCTAGAGCATAAAGTAAAATCTTCGTCTAAATCTCAGACTCTGACAAAGGTCGTCAGGTAACCAGCCACATACACCTATGCTAAGTGCCACTGCCGGCGGCCAGAGCCGGCTGCGGAGGCACGTCCAAAAAAGTCCTTATTAGCCTGCGGCTCGGGTGGATATATACGTCTCGGGTAAAATGGTGCGTTTTATGCCCTTGTTGTACAATCTACTATTTTCATGTTGGTATTGTAGTTTGTTCGCTTCGTGTAACCAAAAACAAAAAAACAAAAAACTTTTTTTTAACAAATTGGAAAACAGATATGACATGACATCGAAACGAGATATTGACGAGTCTAGTCTAGCCATGTTGCTAACAAAATAAAAGTTTACCAAATGAATGTGTCACTGGCAGTCTTGTGGTTAGAGCTGCGTTAGCAAGGCCCAAAAGTGGCTCCTCTGTTCTCTACTTTTACAAAAGGTACCAAAGATACAGATTGGATGTCAATATTCCGAAATGACACGTATGTGACACCCTTTCTGTTAAAAAAGTGGATTCCTCCTTGAACAATGGAGAAACAATGGCTTTGGTATTTTAAACTAACTGAAAAAACCGTAAAACGAAGAATAAATAACCGGCCAAGTGGGAGTCGGACTCGCGCACGAAGGGTTCCGTACCATTATCTATAAAAAACCGCAACAAAATCACGTTAGTTGTATGGGAGCCCTCCTTAATATTAGATTTATTTTGTTTTTTAGTATTTTTTGTTATAGCGGCAACAGAAATACATCATCTGTGAAAATTTCAACTGTCTAGCTACCACGGTTCATGAGATACAGCCTGGTGACAGACAGACAGACAGCGAATTCTCAGTAATGATGGGACCATTACTGAGACTTCGCTGTAGTTTATTATTTGTTGCTTTAGCAGCAATAGATAAACACATTCTGAGAAAATTTCAACTTACTATTACGGTTCGTGATATAGAGCCTGCTGATGGACAGACGGACAGACGGACGGACGGACGCAATGGACGGACAGTGGAGGCTCACTAATAGGGTCCCGTTTGGCACCCTTCGAGTACGGAACCCTAAAAAATCAGGGTAGTACAGATTTAAATGAACGCATTCGTAGGCCAAGTTAGTTATTTTTTATTCTTAGTATAGCTGCTATTTCTACTATTAAGGAAAGCGAGGATTACCAAGCTGTTGTAAACCTTTGATAACATCCAGGAAGCACTTATCCAGTGGAGAGCGCACAGATACATTTTCCTTTGAAACACAACTCACCAATTTACGGGCGGCGGGGGACGAGGTAAGAGAGCTGTGATTGGTCAGCCGCTGCGAAACTGTCTGGCGGCCCGTCATCGTATATAGGTTGCGTATGCGAACGTACAACAAACGATTGGCAAGCCGTATTCCCCCACAGGCACAGTCAATTATTATAGTCTCAGATAAATATTATATATGTTTCATTGAAATTATCTCAAAAACGTAACTCTTGCTTGAGCATTATATTCTGACCAGTATTTTTTTTGTTTGGCGTCCTCTAACCCTACCTACCACATTAAGCGCCAAAGGAAAATAATGGTAGAGCTCTAATATCGACATCTGTTGGATATTGAAAAAGCCTATTATGATTTCCCTTTCCGTATGGTTTGCTGGAAGAAATCTCTTGTTATAAATACGCTTGCTTTTCTAGATAGTATATGTAAAAAAACTTTTCTGTACGTCTGTTTCGTGTAGTACATAACGATAAAGAAATGACGTTAATACTATCCTATACTACTAAATACCCATTTTCAAAAAAGAACACACAGACAACCAAACCACAGACAAGTCCTTCTACGTACAAGACTATTCTAGTTTGAGCAGGAAGGAAGTATTTGATTGACTTTGGCGGGAGTTCATCAGTTCATTGCTAACAATTTGCGGTCATACGAGGAGTCGTGCGTTAGTACCCTTACCTCTATATTAGTAGTCTGACCTGTAAGTAACTAAAGTAAATTTAGCCCATTACTGTGGCACCGAGTGGCAAAGGACTTTATAGGATACGATACGAGTCTGATCTGGTGTAAGTTTATTTTCTTTTTCTCTTTGGTTAAATGTTATACTAACAATTAGTAGCTTGGCAATTTGGAATTTAGAACACAGTGACAAGTAAACACGCAGATGTCCCTTAAGTTAACGGATTATATATTTCTAATTTAAACCATGTATGTGGAAAAACATCTAGAATAGTAATTATCGTCGTGATCCTTTATATCAGTTATTATGTTTAACACACACATATGGCTCTACTTGTACAAATTCTAGACAAAATAAACATATTATAATAATCATAAACCTAACTAATATTTGTATAAGTAACCTCTTATCATTTGCAGATGCAGATTGTCAGAGTTACTACAGAAAACACACCACTCAGTCGTGTTCAACAAAAATACAAACCAAAAAGCCACAGACAAAATATCATAGGCAACTAATTCAAGCACAGATTACTCCGAAATAACTAGTTATCTTATGGAGTCTGTTTACGCATACAAGAGAGAGCGCCAAGTCAACAAAAACAGTCCTAAGGGCCATCGGTCAAACTCCAGACGAAAAACAAAAGATGGACGCAAGACCCTCGAAACTGGTTGAACAAAGACATCAAATCCACCTCAAACTATACAAGAGGCGATGGTACACTCTGGCCCTTTATGTGCTGTTTATGTTATGTAACTCCTCACAGTGGCTTCAGTATTCTATAATATCGAATATCGTGAGTAAATTCTACGGGATCTATAGCTGGCATGTTAATTTAACTTCGTTAGTTGCGATCGCCTGTTATTTGCCCTTGGCGCTGCCAGCGGCGAAATTAATGGATAAGATTGTGAGTATTAATATTTTGCAAGTTAATCGAGGATATGTAACATATACGATGAAGATTTAATCACTACAATAGCTTAGCTTCAGCTATTTTAATCATAATTTTAACAATCTGATCGCTCGGCTTTAAATCATGAATGGTTTATTGAAGTATTCCTGTTCAAATGAATTGTTTAACGATTTTTGTTTGCGTCGATGTGGTACTGTCATAGGTCTTATCAGTAAGTCAATTATAATTATAGAGAATCCGAAATTTCGAATTCGAATCCGAAAGAGGTCTGGCAAAGCCTCTTTCCGGTTTCCAAACCAGGGCGGCGCCTCAGATAAGAACTCAGATTAAATTGTGGCAAGGGGTTCACTCTCAGAAGCACACCGGTTGAACAAACGAATAATAGAGAACAATATATAAATAAGATGTGTCGACGAAAAGGTTAAGCCCGTTATTCAAAACTACATTTTGTATGACAAGGAGCTAACTTTCTGCACCCAAAAAATATTAAAGGTCTAAATAACTAGGTATAATAATTCCTGCATTCACAGAGTCTTAGATGGACAGCAATCCTAGGCTCTACAGTAACAGCTCTAGGATCCTGGATAAAGGTATTCTCGGCTTCATCAGACCAGTTCAACCTGACCCTGACTGGACAGACTGTGGTGGCGATAGCTCAAGTGCTGATGCTGAGTGTCCCTCAGAAATTGTCGAGCATCTGGTTTGGGGAGAGAGAGGTGATTTTTTTAGGTTTCAGTTTTTCCCCCGATGAAAGTACGTTTAAAAAGGTTCTCTGTGCGTGTGTGTCCGTTTGCCTGCCCGTGGCAAACACGCACGGGTTTTAAAGCAGTTTTTTTCTCCAACTGATGAAAAAACCGACTTCATGACCTATTACTTAAACTGTCCGCGCGGGAAGCGAATGAATTCTCAGAATTCATCTCAATGTAAATGTGCGTAAAACACCACAAAGTCACAGAAAGGCAAAAATACGTAATTTTAGTTATCTGGAGAACAGTTTTTCTATGTAGAAACCTACCAAAAAATGGGACCTTCGAGATGGTGACCTTTCATTCAAAAAAAGAATTCATGAAATCTGTTCATAAATAATACCAATTTTGAGGTAACACACATGAAAAATACAACATACAACCGAATTGATTCTTTTGTTGAAGTCGGTTAAAAAACAATTAATACATTAATAAAGACAACTTTGATGGAGTTAAAATGAAAATTATTACTGTTATATTTCATTATTACTATTACTGTTATTACTGTTGTATTTTTAATAGAGATATAATAATGCTTAATGAATTATATCAATACTTACTTAGTTAATTAAATTAAGACGAAGCATGTAAAATACTTGTGAACTTTTTGGAATAAAGGCCATCTTATCTTATCTTATCTTATCTTTTTAGTACTCTTGTTGTGATATGTTTTATTAATTCGCCATAAAGTTGATTTATAGTTTATAGGTGTTAACTTTGGTAGCTCGTCCAATGGACCAAAATACCAAGAAGTTTTAATTTATAATTTTATACCGTGTAGGTACCGATATCGTAATAATCGTGATTACTTTGTCATCTTATGTCATCTTTATTTATCCATTTTTTTACTATTAAGACTGTTAGTGGGAAACATTTGATCGTTCAAGCGCTAGATTCTATCTAGCCTAGAAATCTCGTATATCAACCTTATGTTGCTTGCCTGCCTGTATCTGTACAATGAAGCTATTCTACTTACATGAGAATTTGATCTTTCAGGTTTCCTCAGCATGCAGTATTGGAGTATTTGGTTTCCAACTTGGAATTGTAGTTGGTTTCTTCCTACCACCAATGTTAGTGAAAAACCACAACGACATTTCACTCATAGGACAAGATTTATACTACATGTTTGTTTACTTCGCTGTTGTTTCAACTGCTGTTGCTGTTCTGGTGTTGTTTAGTAAGTTTCTATCTTATCTCTGATATGGTACCTTTACGCTTTGGTCATATGTCTTTACCCATACTTAATCGATGATTAATTCAAAATAGCGGCACGAGATTGGCAAGTGAAATTAGTTAATTGCTCTGTTAGCTAATCGTAACCTTTGATCAGCACAGCGTCTTAGAAACCGGGGTTACCAATTCAGATAGACGGATGGGGCACTTACTCTAATTACAAAATTCTACTATTCGACGACGACATCACACAAGGTCTGTGGAGCATCTGTGGCTCAGATGAAGGATCTTTGTGGTCTGTGGTCTAGCGGCTACACGCTCGCCAGTTAATCACACAGGGTTCGAACCCCAATACGACCAATGATATATCTAATCATCTTAAGGAACCCTACATTTATCTCCTTAATTGCGGCGGCAATGATGTAGCCTCTTGCGCAAAATTATTTAAAGAATCTGTAAACGTGGGCACAACTGTGCCTCTGCCATCCCATATGGGAAAATATGTGACGCTATGTTTTAACTACTCTTTCAGCATTCCAAGCGGAACCGCCACTGCCGCCAACTTTGAGCCAAGCGAGAATAAGAACCAATAAGGCTGACCCAACCAGTTACTGTACAGTATTGAAGCGTTTATGTTCACAGCCGCACTTGTCAGCCCTGTTCATTACAACAGGAGTGAATAATGGCTGCTTTAACGGACTTTCGACATTGTTGAGCCAGATATTCTTGGAGTACTTTCCGGTGAGTTCATACAAACACTTAAAGGTGGGAACTGACCAAGCAATATTACGAGGTGTAATGTAACATTCGAATCGAGTAACGTAACACAACGCTCTGACTGCATTGAATGCTCGCTGTGTAACATGTTATACCTCGTAACGTTGAACAGTTTCCACCTTAAACGGAAGGCAGACACCTGGATAAACTCTATCGATTCAAGGAGTGAATGAAATTTCGACAGCTCAAAATTCATGCATTTTTTAATATGCTATACAAATATTGCTTAGGTACTAGCTGACGCGGTGAACTTCGTGTAACCTAAAAAAGTGCCCACATAAATTTCTGCCTAGATCTCCACGGTACAGGCTATACTTGTGTGGGTCATTAAATGTTGAAGTGTATTATTACTATTATAATCACTTTTTTATCTATTTTTATCATATTTCAGGGCCACGAAGAAGACGCGGGTAGAGTTGGTGTGACAATGGTTATCTTTGGCATGTTGGCGTCCGTGACATTTGGGTTTATACTCGACAGAACCAAGAGATTCAAATTCGTTCTTATATTCATCTACTACATGTCTGCTGTTGCTATGGCAACGTTTACAATTCTTTTGATGTACACGAAATCGGTGTTGGTTATGTATCTCGCTGCTGCATTTGTTGGGTATGTAAAGGTGGAAACTGACCAACGTTACGTTACATGTTACACAGCGAGCATTACATGTTCCAAAGCGAGCATTCATGCAGTATTGTATGAACTTGCCCCGGAACACTGCATACTGACTCAATGAATATTGTCTGTGTAACATGTAATGCTCACTGTGTAACATGTAACGTAACATTGGTCAGTTTCCACCTTAAAACATTTTTTTTGCTACGATGTCCCACTGCTGGGCATAAGTTTCACGGTCCGAGCCCACACAATCTCAATATTAGTTTTATGACCCGTTGTGATAAGTCTTTTTAAGCTCTGTGATAGATGTATCTGTCATTTTACATTTAAAATATTTCTGACTCAAAATGCATATTGCGGTTTCCTGCACCAGATAACTGTGTTTCTCTGCCTTCTTATGTGAAAATGCATGACGATAATGACGATACGTATTTATATTTAGATAAATTTCATTCAAAATCTCTTACTTTTCAGAACATTTCTCTGCGGCTTCACAGCAGTGAGCTTTGACGTCGCAACAGAACTGACGTACCCAGAATCCGAACTGACAGTAGGCACAATCATGAACATGATGTCACTTCTGTTCACACTATTAAATACTATACTCTTTGGTTATGTCAACGAAAGTCTTGGTTACTTT